>JAKTZB010000020.1:0-233558 GCA_030564745.1 Scheffersomyces segobiensis | reverse complement strand
ACTGAAGGTTTTCAATTTCATGATGATTTTGTCTATTATTTGTCTCCAAATTACTACTAGGGTGTGGTATGAAGTTTTTTTCAAGGTGGTATTAACAGTTTCCGATGGTTGGTCTGAATATATTTTGGGGTTTAGTATGAACCAATTCCGACCCCTCGTATTAATAATTTAGAACGGGTGGTATGAACCATTTCCGGTAGTTATTCCGAATTAAAAATGAAACGACTGTATATACAACTATCTCCGATTAATTCCACTAAAATCCGGTCCATCTGAAAACAATAAATCTACCAGGTGTTGGAAATTCTCGATTACTGACATTTTAAAATAACATGAGCGCAATGTCCACACAGCCGAAGAAAAGGAAGAGATTACCTTTGAGCTGTGATAATTGTCGAAAGAAGAAAGCGAAGTGCGATAGGAATCTACCTTGCTCAAACTGTATCAAGTTAAGCATATCTCACACTTGCATTTACAGTTCTCCAGATCACATCAATCATACCAAGTTCACTTCAATACTTGATAATGAGAATCCAAGTGTGCACAAGACTAGCTCTTCAGTTCACAATGAATTATATGTATTGAAATCCAGACTAAATCATCTTGAAACTTCAATTACAAGTGCATCTGTGCTGCCAACATTGTTTAACTTATCTGGTGCGCCTAATCAAGCAGACTTATTTCTTGAATCAGATAATGGACTTGCTAAGTCCAATAAGGACTTACTCGTACATATATTACCTTATGATTCAGAAGATGAGACAATTAACTTTTACTTCAGCGAGGAAAACGGCTCACGAGTTTCAAAACAGCCCTTGCCCTTCATTTTCTTAATGAAGAGAGACCCCGGTGCTAAGTTTTTTTGGCTCATTAAGAAAGAGAGGAAATCCAAGACAAATATAAAGGAGATTTACCTGCCTACAAATAGGTCTGGGCAACTTGAAGAAATGCAACAAATGGCCAAAGTGAGATTAGGCGGTCGCTACCTCAAAGCTATAGAAGATGGATACTCAATTCAAGATGTAAAAGCATCATTGTCAACTTATGGAAAAGAATTGGGTTTAAGCTTTCACAGTACTGATATTAGTGACTTGAATTTGGAACAAAGGATATCTGCCATTATTCCCCACCTGGTAGCATCCTGTAAATACCTCACTTCATTTTTTGAATATTTGTACCCATTCTTTCCAATTGTTGATGAAATGAGTTTCCGCTCGGATTTAACTAGGATACTTGGTGGTCCTGCTGATGTATATACGAACAAACCCATAATGATACATATCGATAAAAGAACTGACTATGCAGTTTTATCGTCATACTTATACATTATCCGTTTGACTTATTTATTATGGTTTACAAACGATAAAAACTATAAATATGGCATACCAGGTGATGTTTCTCTATCCTGTTCAAGAGAAAGACAAGTGGCAATGGATAATCCGGTTCCATTGGAAGCAGCAACACTAGCGCAAGAGTGCATCGACCAATGCAATATAACAAGAAAACCTCAGCTTGCCGTATTACAAGCATTAATTTTTTCTAGGGTTTATGAGAAATTCGCTCCTGAAATAGGAGAAAAGTTCAAAGGACATGAAACACAATTACTAGACGGGGTAATAATGAATTTGGCTATTGCACTTAACATTAACAGAGATCCAGACTACGCTCTAGAGAAACAGGAAGACAACATGAAAAATTTGAAAAGGAAAATATGGCATACCATTCTTTTTATAGATCTCATTGATACGATGATCTATGGAACAACTTTAACTGCCGACAGAGATCACAACTATGATGTGAAGATTCCCTACTACGAAGAGGGAAATGAAAATATCGTCGACATTCAACTTGAAAAGGATGTGATTAAATCGATTGCATGCTTTAGACCCTTAATCCTTAGCATGGACAGAATTGCTAAGAGATTATTCGATGTTAAACAGAGAGTGAAAGTTTCGATAATTTTAGATGAAATAAGAGATTTGGAAATGCTTACTGTGAGAATATTAGGAAGATTCAAATGTTTTTTGAAATCAGACTTCTCCAAATGCGATTCGTTTGTGATACAGGAAATGTACTACTATTTGAACATAAAGGCCTTTCTAGTAAGCATTTATTTCTATTTTCATATTCATTTTCACGAGAAGGGTAACCCTGACCTTGAGTTCTTCTATCATAAGAAGGTATTTACCACGCTATTTCATGAATTAGCAGAATTATCCAACTTACAAGCGTCTATTAATAATAGGACATTTGGAAGAGCAGTAACTCTAATTTTATCACCTGTCATTAGTAGAATAGACCATCTATCTTGTATGATCGCGACTTCATTTTGCGTTCGCTTAACAGCCACATTGAGGAAAAGAATGGAAGTAGTAGACTTGCAGAATGCTCAGTTTACCTCCACAGAATTAATGCAAGATTTGCTTCAGATGTCATTAACTAGTGCAAGACATTCGATTGCAAGACTCTCGGCCACAAGTGTTCGTTCCTTTTATTCTTGGAAAATCAACAAAGTACACCTTTTTGGAATTAATCTAATAAGGGAAGCACTGATGTACGAGTGTAGTAATAGTTCAATTACAAAATGTGCGAAGTTCAGTTACACTAATCAGCAATTTCGGGAAATCGAGAAGTTACTAAGAAGGTTTACTCTGATATATTGCATATCCAACGTAGTGACATCGTCTAACCTAGAAGTACAAGACAAACTGAATTGCTGCTCTTCGCATGAGGTCACATCGACTGACCTGAATGTACTTGATTCGTATCACATATTGAGTCCTGATAGTATTGATAGCTTGGACCCAGAAGTTAAAGATGAAGATACAGTTTTAAGTGACCTTCAAATAGACAATTTCTGGGTACAGTTAATTAAAGTCCACTCTGACAATGATGAATCATGCAAGAATGAGCAGAATAATGTTGAGGTTTCATCCGAGATACCAAAGATTGGGCTCCATGCAAATGATGGAAATTTAATCGATATCACTAATTATGAAATATCCGCCGATAATTTACTCTTCGAATTATTTGACATAACCAACATTACTTGACAGATCTAGTATCAAGCTATTGGAAATTAGGCATTACACTTAGAAATTTGTCATCATATCTATTGAAAATGTGAGGTAACCCTCCAATATTCAAGTATAGCTATTTCATATGGAAATTGGTGTCCGGGAATGAATACCAAAGAAAATTATAACCAATAAAACCAAGAACGCTGTACAGTGTTCAGTGTTGAATATTGGAGATTATATATTGTTGAGATTGGAAATTTAGATTAATCCAATAGTATACGAAGTTCAGTTATATAACAAGAACTGAGAATACAAGAAATCTATGTCAGCCAAAACGATATTATGCACAATTCGAAAAATGAAAAGAGAGCAGCACGGTAATACAAACGATCCTACGTGGAAGATCTAGCAGGTATAAAAGAAGTTTAATTCCTTAAACTTTTAGTAAGTATATACGTATATAATTAATCAATTTATGACTCATTTGAAAAAAGATATTCTAGAGATATAGAGAGTGACATCTTGAACAACCATACAATACATAGCCATCTAGACAACCTTGCGTACTTTGTTAGAACAGTTGAAGTTATTGAACTGTTTGCTTTAAAAGCTCGGTAAATTAAATCAGATTGTCTAAACTCATACCAAAGATAATGTATTAGGAACTTATTTAGGAGCAATATTTTCCACATATAAGGAGAAAAGAAAAGTTGTAAGGAAGTCAGAGAAGAAGAGGGAATAGAAAGAACTTTATATAATCACGAATCAGGATAACAAGCTTAGGAGATAAGATGAGATTAAGAGAATACTAACTCAATAAAAAGAGAAGCATGCCCATTGGAGGATGCATTCTCATTCGCTCAATACGCACGAATCTCTTTAAAATGGCTGCAAAAACTGCACTGTTAAAATTACGCATTGAATCAGCATCTCAATATTAATCCATACTTTCGCATTCAAAATTAATATATTCAACAAGTTTTGAGCCCTGTGCCAAAGTAAATTTAAGAAATCACGTTTGACTACTGAAGACCAATTGACACCAAGAGTCCAAGATGTTACTCTACAATAACACAGGAAAGTTATAAAGGATTTTGTAAACGTGCCTCGAAACATTTCCAACTGTATTAGCACTAAGAGCTTCTCTAAAGGATTATAAACTTAAAATTTGAAGAAAAGTATATATAAATAATTCGTTAAATATAGATAGAAGCTAACCCCGCCAAGGCTGACCTCTATTCGGTGCACCATGGACGTCATGCTGGAAAAGGATCACTTTCCTGATCCGTCGTCGTTTATAGACATCATGGTCATGGATTCAGATAATTTCTCTTCCTATCACGACTCGGAGATGGACCATACCTCCGACACTTCTACTCATGCGCTTCATAGTCCTCGTCCTCATCCTGCAGCGACTACTAGTTCCACTACCACATTAACTCCTCAACCATTATCTTAAGTGGACACATCCACTTCTCCTCAATCCACACATCCATTATTGAGACACCTCCTAGTCCCTCAAATCAATCTCGACCTTAGTGTGCTCTCTTCCACCTTCACTTCGTTTTCCTACTCGCCTCATAGAGTTAACTAATTCAAGAGGAAAGGAGCTCATCCTATCTCCTTGATACAAGCGAATCCTGAGTCCAATAATCAACTAACCCAACTTGTTGCATCGTCCTCTTCCAACGAATGGAAGAAAAGATAAACTCATCCCGGTTCCGTCGCGCGACGGAACACAACCAAAAGTGCTAAAGAAAGCACACAGATCAGTAATTGTTCCAAAACAGTTGCAGAAACTAACTGCTCAACAAAACAATCTCATCCATCTATAGAGACTACTACAACTTGAATACGTCACTACCGATAATGAATCATTTTCTGAAGCGGCCAATCGCAATGATTTCAACTATATTCAGACTCATGGCCAACCTCTTATAAAAGGAAGCCGTTCATATTAGTAACAATAAAGGGTCCACAACTGCGATGCACATAACAAGAAGCCGTGAACAGCCTTCAGCGAGAACTATGAATTAAAGCTATGGATAAGGAATTCGGTGCATAGATGGAAAACAGCACCAGGACTCTTGCTAAACTTCCTGAGGGGGAAACGTAGTTGGTATCTACCATCAAACATGATGTTGCACAATATGTTAATTCTGAATGTGAAAGTATGATAAACATTGTAATGTTAATCCTATGCATAATTTTAAAAGTGAAAATCTGCAGCCATTTTAAACAGTTTTATGCATATATTGACCTAATAACAAGACATCCTCCAATGTGAATGATTCTTATCTATTCAAGTGAGTATTCACTTAATCTCATCTCATCTCATCTCATCTTATCTCCTAAACTTGTTATACTAATTCGTGATTATATAAAGTACTTTCTATTCCCTCTTGTTCTCTGACTTACAACTTTTCTTTTCTCCTTATATGTGGAAAATATTGCTCTTAAATAAGTTCCTAATATATTATCTTTGGTATTAGTTTAGACAATCTGATTCAATCTACCGAGCTTCCAAGTCAAACAGAATAGTTCAACAGGTAATGAGCCAAATGAATTACAATCTTATGGTCCCTCAAAGTTATTTGCTTAGGGACCGCGATAACTATTTGGACGGGAAAGTTTGAATGCTTAGTATCTTATATAGTTCTGAATTCTCCACGGAGATTACTGCATATCTTACGGGTGACCATGAACGTCTTTCCATCATTGTTACAGACCAGTCCGCATTGAGCTACAAACTAAATGAGCATATTCTCAAGTGTAAGAAACCTAACGGTCAGGCTGAATATACGGAGAACAATCTGGCTATTGATATTTGGAATGCTGTTCAGGGAACATACGCAATCAGTACTACTATGGATGCTGTTGTATTCTGTGAAGAAGGCCGGTCACGAGCCTCTTTCTATTGTAGGTTGTGGCAATCTTGTGTTTTATATCCATGGTTATAAGATTCGGGTTTTCAACGTTCTCGATGTTCCTGACTGTTCCTAGAATCTTCTTTATATCTTGGCAGTTACTGCCTCGGTGTACAACCTCGTTGTCTTACAACATGGCATTATTCACCCTCAGTATGGACAGATTGCCACCAGAGAGCTGAGAAATCTTTACCTACTGTGCCTTGGACTTATTTGCCCTTCGACAGTTTTGTGTGCTGATTACTCTACCTTCTTGGTTCCGAAATCAACTGCTTCTACTACAGACCATGGCGCGCCATCTGTGTCTAGATCTGCTCTTTTGTTCATGCTCGTTTGGACAGACACCCTTCCCCTGCAGTTGTTCGCATGGCTTTGAAATATACTAATATGCTTTATTATGAAAGTTATTAAGGCATGGACAAATCACTACTCCAGTCGTGGTGGCTACCGTGTCTGCAACTTTCTCTCTGACAAGGTAGTGAGTTCGTCAATCTGTCTCTTACGACGTTCCTTGCTGCTGAAGGTATTCAGACCCAGCACATTGTGCCTGGGAACTCTCACCAGAATGAATGCGCTTAAAGAGGGATCCTTCGGTTCTTGATAAAACGCAAACAATAATCCAGTGAGTCGTCCCTGCCTTCGTCGCCTTTTCGCGCATGTTCTTCATCATGCTGCATTTCTCCTGAACAGGTTGCCTTCACTTACTCCTAAAAATCGTTCTCCGTTCGAACTCTGGCATGGCGCGAGGCCAATCCTGTCTCAACTTAATGTTTTTGGTTGTGCTGCCTTTGTAAATGATGTACCAACTCATTGTCAGCTAAAGTTGGCAGCTCGTGCAATCCAAGGTGTTCATCTTGGAACTGATCCTTTTCGGAAATTTTATCTTGTTTGATCTTGCTACGAAACAAGTGATTACCTACTCTCATGTACGGTTCCAGGAACATTTCTTTCCTTTTGCAAGACTTCTGAAGTCTCCATGTCTGTCGGCTACACGAGTTTGTGGTGGTGGTGCTGGTGGTGCTAGTGGTGGTGGAGGTAGCTTTGCCCCTATTCAGGCACCTGCTCCTGGCCTCATTCGGGGTCCGAGTGTGTCTCTGCCCTCGTCTTCTTCGCCTCCGTCCATTCCGTCTGACAGTATGGTTGCTCCATCGCCAGTTTCCTCTGAAGCTCCATCTTCTGATTCGGCACCGGTATCTACTGCTGTGTCTACTACTCCTGAGTCCCCGCCTCCGTCGACCCCTACTCCGGTGCCTTCTTCTACTCTTGTGCCTTCACCTACTATGGCACCTTCTACACCTCAGGCCCCATCTCCGTCAGGGACCAGCTCCTCTACACGTCCTTCGGGTAGTATCGATCACTCTCCACTCTCGGCGTCTCTGGCTTCCTCGCCTCGGGTCCTGTCTGTCTCTCCTCATCCAGGTCCTGTTGCCCTATTTCAGAAGCTCAAGCCTCTCTCCTCCTGCGCCTCGTCCATCTGTTAACCCTGCTTCTCATCAGGTTCCATCTCTTCCTATGGAAATAGTTTCTACAGTTACTGTGTCGGATACTGAGCCTGAACGTATGTCTAAAGATGGCCATGACATGGAAGTGGTCTCTGATCAGGAAGTCGTCGATGCTATTGAGCGTTCCCGTTCATTACCCCATCCCTCCGTGCTGACCTCTACTCGGTACACCATGGACGTCATGCTGGAAAAGGATCACTTTCCCGATCCGTCGTCGTTTATGGACATCATGGTCATGGATTCAGATGATCTCTCTTCGTATCACGAGTCGGAGATGTAGAATACCTCCGACGCTTCTACTGTTCCGCTTCCTCGTGCTCGTTCTACATCGACTACGCAGCATGTGGGTACTTCCACTACCCCATTCACTCCTCGACCATTATCTCAAGTGGTCACGTCCACGTCTCTGCGATAGAGTATCGACAGAAAAGCAAGAAAAACTATATGAATTAAGAAAAGGAATAGGAAATAAGATCCCTTTAAATAAACAGGACAAATTTCATAGGCTGCCGCTACACTGAGACGAAATTGTTCTTTTGTTTTATTATTGTAATATCAGCTCTTTTATATTGAAATATATCTATCCATTTGTGGAATGTATGGCCTGATTTAGATGTCTTAATACAACTGTTCAGACAAAGTGCGCAAGCTTATCTAGAAGGATATGTATCCTACAGTTGCTCAATATGGTACTCTCTACATCTCTAGAATAACAATAATTAATTATAAACGTATAAACTTGTTCAACCTTTAAGGATCTAAACTTTCTTTTATATCCCTCAGATTTGTTGAATATATTAAATTTTGAATGTAAAAGCCTATTAATATTCTTGCAATGTGTAATTTTAAAGTGCAGGATTTGCAGCTATTTTAAATAGATTTGTACATATATTGAACAAATTACAATACATCCTCCAATGAGAATGTTTCTCTTCTTCATAGCTTAAAATTCTTTTCATCTCATCTCAATGACTCGTCTGCTTGTTATCCTGAATCGTTATCTATATAAAGGGATCTTTAGTCCCTCTCCTTTTCTTACTTCCTTATAACTTTTTCTCTGTTCTTATATGTGGAAAACATCGATCCTAAATAAGTTCCTAATGCATTATCTTAACTATGAGTTTAGACAATCTGATTAAATCTACGTAGCTTCCAAAGCAAACAATCCAACAGTTTCCTGCTTATCAGTCAAATTGGTAACAATTCTGTCTTTCATTGTTTAGGTAACTGTCAATTTGCAACTGACTTTCCTTGTCTCAACTTCCTCAAATTTCCAACAAATGCTTCCAAGAAGCCTACTAGTTTTAAATTCTGGTCTACTGTACGGAGAAATACCATCATTTTGTATTCATTCGACTCTGCTAAAGAAGTGAAATAATAGTAAGAATCGTTCATAAAGAACATTTGCTTTTTTGGTTTGTAAAGTAGTTGAATTGTTGAAGAGTCTGAAAATATCATCAATCGGTCTGAGAATTTTGCGTTGTACAAAAAGAAGTAATGTAGTGCCCTGTATGGTTCATTTGTGGCGACGAAATGCAAGGGAATTTTCTCTTTGTCTGATGGAATGTTTCAGCGTAGTATAGCTTCAATCTCCTCTTAAAAGCTTGATTCGAATATTCAGTGGTTGTTCACTCGACTATTAAATTGATGTTCGACTTTAGAAATCCAGATTAACGATGATTGAAATATCTCATTTCTTATATGCTGCTCTCCATCTGCATTCCCTGGTTCAGAATGGGTATACGACAGCAATACTCCGAGGCAATTGACCAACTTTTGTAGTAATTTCTTATTTGCACATAATATGGACTCCTCTTCTTTCAAGACAAGTTCTTCAGGATCATGCGCTGGCTTTTTCTTTTTTTCGTTCGATACAGAATTGAATGTATGGTAAATAAGTCTTCGGTGGAGTAACAAAGGTATTAAAATAATGTCGCGAAATGCAAGGAGAATGATGTTGTCAATTTCAATTGGTTGTTGGCTAGCTGTTGGACGCTGGGTTGATATCTCATGGAAGATTTTCTGAAGTGGTAGAAACATGCTAAGTAGGTAGAAGCGGATCTTACTATTGAAATAGTCCCACATCATAGATATCTTCGACCATGAAAGTATTACATTAACGGCGGGCGTGGATTTGTTCTGGAGTGACGATCTCGATATATTGTCATATGTTTTAGTATCAAAGTTTTTAAAGTCTCTCTGAAATATAATCATCGATTTCGTAAAAAATGTGAAGAGGTCTTGGGAAATCTCTCTTATTTTGAAGTCATCCAAACTATCACCTATTTCTTCTCGTATTGAAACAGAATTTGATGAACTAACGCTGATTAATTTATCAGATTTCAACTTTGCTCTTTGTATTCTATTTGAAGGGCTCCATGTGGAAGTGTCGTAGAGCAGGCCACTGTTAATGTCGCTCAAGTAATTTTCCTTAATGAAATTTGAAACATCTTCGACTGTATATCCCGTGTGCGGATGAAGTATCCCATTCAGTAATCTTTTCTGTTTAGATGCCAAAAAGAGTGGTTTGGTAATATATAGTAAGTTACTGAAAAATCTGTCATTCTTCCTTCCAAAGTCTACTTGATACTTGTTCAAGTATTCATTGTCACTCTCGGGTTCAGTCACAATTCCCAAACCAACGTCAGCATTTTGGTGTTTGTGGCTCTTGCTTGGAACGAATTGGTCAGATATCATCAACTTTTTGTGGATATCAAGAAATGAGGAATGGTCGCTGAGTCCTTCCATTTCATCCACAGAATAGTTAGGATCTGTGAAATTATAAACTATGGCAAAATTCACATCTGTAACATAGGAGTTGGAGTTATTTGAGGATAAGCTCATCGAAGTTCTAGTCGGATTATTCATTTTCAGTTGGTTTGGTGATTCTTCTTTAGAATTAAGTATCGAATTTTCTCCGGAAACTTGTGAATTGCTGTGTGACCTATGGAAGAGACTGTGAAATGTAGAGACTGGTGAACTTATGGAGTTCTTTCTATTTGAATAGTTGCTTGAATCATCTATCAGAGTTGAACTTAAAATTTTCTTGGAAACTCTTAATCCATGATGTCCATTCGTTTGGATAGTTAAATCAGGCTTGTTCGATGTAGTTTTTCCAGCGAACTTCAATTTTGACTTCGGTAGCCTAAATTTAGCACCATTGGGTTTCTTTGATTCAGAAACCAAGGTAGAAACGTCATCATCACTATTATTAAATACACTTTCGTCTTCTCCTAAGCTAAGCGGTTGTTGAAAAACATTTGAAACGGACCTATTTCTTGTAAATAGTCTAGTTAATGGGTTTGTCTTTGACGTTGCTGAACTAGTAGTTGAAATCAGGGAGTTATTGGTATTTAGCTTCTTTAGGTTTGTGAATCCCACGCTTGAAATTTGTGAGGTCATGATTGACGACTGATTGATTTGAATATTAGATGAACTTGAATTATTTGCATGTATGTAGAATGGCGAATTTTGTCCGTGAGAGGTTGTTTCCATAATTGCCTTGTGTCAGTTGTATTTGCCTCAATGTGGCTGTCTTCTCGAAATTCTCCTTTATCTTGCATGGAATTTTTTCCGAGGCGGTAAAAGTGCGTAGTAATGCTTAAGCTTTCTCTTGCCAATGAATGGCCATAATCATATCTGTATTGCTGACATGAATCAAAGCCATTTTCGAAAGATTTAGCAATGTTTCAGATGAAAGCTTAACTAGGGAATATGATGTTGCACGGATATCTACATTTCCCAGAGTCCCAAACTTTCATGAATACCTCATTGTTCCTGCTACACTTAGCTATATGAGGGCTCTACAAGGGAACATGTACATATTGGATTAAGAAAGGGTTCAAAAATCGACAAACAAGAAGATCGCCAAGGATGGTATGCACACTTAACTCTTAAAGACTTTAGGGAGTGTATAATTAATATATAGATACGAATCTTAATACCCTCTCCCAATTTGTATCAGTCACAGAAAACTCAATGGTTGTGTGATAGTGATAAATATTATACAAGCATTCAATTTATTTAATCAAAATGTTGAACTCCAATAGCGTATCATGAGTACGTATAGAGACCTATTATTTCATGATGACATCAAGAAAATCCTTCGACTTTATTTAGGAACCACTGAAGCAAGCCTGATGTTTCAGTTATAACGTGAACTGCAACACGCATTCAAACTAAACATCTGCTAAGGAGACAATTCAATGAATCTTCGTATGACGAATGGTCCATATTACTGTATACTCTTTGTATTAGAAATTTATCCTAGCTATGGATTTCGATGTCATTGGGTGAGCTCAATTTGGTAAATGTCCAACCTCATCACGTTCTTTTAGATAGTAAAAGGTCTCTCAATAATCTGTTCGTGTATTTTTCAAAAGTGTTGCATCTAACATTTCCTATTTGAGAACTTTCGAAAACAAATAGTTCTTTACAGAATATCGAAAACTTAAGAAATATAAAACCTAGTGTTCGCGAGATTCTTTTTCCCCTTCTTTTCATTCGATACCTACAACATGAATCCTTTCGAAGATGAGGATAACCCATTTAGGGAGAATCAGCCTGCATTGCCCAACGCTGCCTTTACAAGTGATAGAACTTCTCCAAGAAGATATCACCAATTACAGGACGAGGAAGATGATGAGGACGAGTTCATGGCATTTCCACTATCAACCCAGCAGAGACAATCTCCGAATATCTTTACCAGAAGTTCAGCTAGAGTAAATTATAAGTTAAAAGGGAATTTAGGTGATACTCCAAACTTGATGTTCGCTAACAATTCTACCCCTAGAGCTCAATTTACTACAAGGGAATCTCCGAAGAGAATGAAAAAAAGGGAGGTGTTAATTGTTGATCATGAAGATGATGAAAAGGTTGGATCTCCAGGGAGGTCACAATTCGGAGGAAGCTCCATTGGCAGTGAAAGGTTTTTAGAACCACCGCAACCAATTTTCTCAAGAGAAACATTTGCTGAAGCTAACAACGAAGAAGACGAAAACTCAACAATAGCAGATGAAAAGGATAACTACGATTACGATTCCTATCAGAAATCACATGAATTTGAGGAGAGGTCGTTGTATTCTGAGTCTACTGCTTATAGTGGTCCTTCGTATTTTTCACAACCAGCTCACGCGGAGAGTGACTATTTTGGAGCATCCATTGATGGCAATATCATGAGCAATATAAATAATGGCTATGTTCCTAAAGGAGAGAAGACTTTAACTAAGAGAAAAGTTAGATTGATTGGTGGTAAGACAGGTAATCTAGTCTTGGAAAATCCAATTCCTGAAGAACTTCGAAAGGTGCTAACACGAACTGAATCTCCATTTGGTGAATTCACAAATATGACGTATACCGCCTGTACGTCTGATCCTGATAATTTCATTAGAGACGGATTCAGTCTTAGGGCTGCTAAATTTGGAAGAGAAACCGAAGTTGTCATCTGTATTACTATGTACAATGAAGATGAGCATGCATTTGCAAGAACAATGCATGGAGTTATGAAAAATGTTGCCCATTTGTGTTCGAGGCACAAATCCAAACTTTGGGGAAAGGAAGCATGGAAGAAAATTCAAGTCATTATTGTTGCAGATGGAAGAAATAAAGTTAACGAATCTGTTCTCCAATTATTGACAGCTACAGGATGTTATCAAGACAACTTGGCTAGACCATTTGTAAACAATAAGAAGGTCAATGCACATTTATTTGAATACACCACTCAAATATCAATCGACGAAAACTTGAAATTCAAGGGCGATGAAAAGAACTTAGCACCAGTTCAAGTACTATTCTGCCTTAAAGAACAAAACCAAAAGAAAATCAATTCTCATAGATGGTTGTTCAATGCCTTCTGTCCAATTTTGGATCCAAATGTTGTTGTTTTGCTTGATGTGGGGACAAAACCGGATAACCATGCAATCTATAATCTATGGAAAGCCTTTGATAGGGATTCTAATGTTGCTGGCGCTGCAGGTGAAATCAAAGCAATGAAAGGAAAGGGGTGGATCAACTTGACTAATCCATTAGTCGCTTCCCAAAATTTTGAGTACAAGATGTCTAACATCTTGGATAAACCTCTTGAATCGTTGTTTGGTTACATTTCTGTGTTACCTGGTGCATTGTCTGCTTACAGATATAAAGCGTTGACAAACCATGAAGACGGAACTGGCCCTTTGGCAGCATATTTTAAGGGAGAGGACCTTCTAAATGACCACCATTCAGACAAGCAGAACAGTAAAACTAATTTCTTTGAGGCAAATATGTATCTTGCAGAAGACAGAATTTTATGTTGGGAGTTAGTCGCAAAAAGAAAGGAGAATTGGGTTTTGAAATTTGTCAAGCTGGCTACTGGTGAAACAGACGTTCCCGAAAATCTACCTGAATTTATATCACAACGAAGACGTTGGATCAATGGTGCCTTCTTTGCAGCGCTTTATGCATTACGGCACAGTAATAGAATCTGGACGACCGATCATTCTTTTGCTAGAAAATTTTGGTTCCAGGTTGAATTCGCTTATCAGTTTGTTACACTTGTATTTTCTTTTTTTTCATTGAGTAACTTCTATTTAACGTTTTATTTCTTGACTGGTTCATTAGTTTCAAACAAGAATTTTGGTCATAATGGTGGATTCTGGATATTTACACTCTTCAACTATTTGTGTATCTGCATTTTGACTTCGTTGTTCGTTGTCTCGATAGGAAACAGACCACAAGCTTCTAAGAACATTTTCAAAACTTTGATTATTCTTTTGACCATTTGTGCTTTATATGCATTGATAGTTGGATTTTACTTTGTTTTCAACACAATCACAGAATTTGGAATGGGAAATTCGTCAACTTATGTCTTAGTGAGTATTGTTGTCTCTTTGCTAGCAACATATGGTCTATACTTCTTGATGTCTTTCTTATACATGGATCCTTGGCACATGTTCACATGCTCTATCCAGTACTTCTTGATGATACCTTCATACACGTGTACATTACAGATCTTTGCCTTCTGTAATACCCATGATGTTTCTTGGGGTACAAAAGGTGACAACAATCCAAAGATTGACAAGAGTAACCAATACATTATTGAAAAAAATGCCAAGGGTGAATTTGAAGCTGTCGTAGTTGATGTGAATATAGACGAAGTTTACCTAGACACTTTGTACAACATCAGAGCCAAAAGATCAAATAGAAAGGTTGCACAAGTACATAAGGAAATGGCTCCTATGGAAGGAGAAGACTATGCAAAGGATGTTCGTACCAGGGTCGTATTGATCTGGATGATAGCAAATTTAGTATTCATAATGACTATGCTTCAAGTTTATTCTCCTGGAGAGACTACAAAGAATATTTACCTTGCATTCATCTTATGGACTGTTGCACTTTTGTCTCTTTTCAGAGCAATTGGTTCCTTAGGTTACCTTTTACAAAACCTTGCAAGGTTTGTCGTTGAGAGTAGAAGTAAATGGTTGCATAAGAGAAGAGAAGGTTATGCTGTTCCCAGTCACAATCCTTTGAATTAATTGCCCTCTAGTAAAATTTATTACAATTATACCCAAAATATACATTGATATCCTCACCTCTAGGAAATAAACGTGAGAAAGAATTTTGCTTAAACACAGCATTTACAGACTTGAAGGTATCATGTTGCCGAGCGTTTGACAATTTATGTATTTATATGCCGGATATTTTCATTTTCATTTTGTTCCAATCGACTTCTAATGGAAAGTTCTATTTGTTAAAAATACAACTTCCTGATTTCGGCTAAAAAAATACACGATTGCAATGGTAGCTTTGGAGAGAAAGAGGAAAAACACTAGCTCTACTACTGTTAACGGTGCGAAGAAGTTTAAGTCCCACGTTTCTTCTTCATTTATTCTCCACTCTTATTCGAAGTTGCCTGATGTGAACGTCTTTCCAAAGGGCAGATCTGAGCTTTTAGACATTTTTGTCTGGGGAACTGGTTCAATGTGTGAATTAGGATTGGGCCCATCGGCAAAGAACAAAGAGGTTAAGAGACCTAGATTGAACCCTTTCTTAACACAGGAGAAATTGGGAACAAAGATTGTTGATTTTTCGGTGGGTGGAATGCATACTCTTGCTTTGGATGGGAAGAATCGCATTTGGTCATGGGGTGGTAATGACAGTGGTGTTTTGGGTAGAGATACTTCCAATGTGAAAGAATTATTGAAAGATGTGGGTTCCAATGAATCAGATGATGATGAAGATGGAGACTTGAATGAGGCGGAGTCAACTCCCGGCTTAGTCGAAGGCTTACCAACAATCAAAGGTTCAAAAATTGTTCAATTGGTAGCTACTGATAATTTGAGCGCAGTATTGTATAGCAATGGAGATGTTTATGCTTGGGGCTGCTTCCGTTGTAACGAGGGTTTACTCGGCTTCTTGAGAGAGGAGATAAAAGTTCAGAAGTCTCCCTTGGAAATTAAAGAATTGAAGAACATTGTACAATTGGCCCGCGGCAAGGATCATATATTAGCTCTTGATATTAAGGGTATTGTTTATGCATGGGGTAATGGCCAACAGTATCAGTTGGGACGGCGCATACTTGAAAGACACCGTTATCGTTCTTTAGAACCTCAACAGTTTGGATTGTACAACATCAAGTACATCGCAAGTGGTGACTTCCACTGTTTTGCAATTGATCATGATGACCGGGTTTACACGTGGGGATTGAACCAATTTGGGCAGTGTGCCATGACAGATTCCAACGGAGAATTGGAAGATGGATCATTGATTACTAAGCCAACATTGGTTTCTAGCTTATCTGGTAAAGGTATTGTCGAAATCTCTGCTGGTGAACACCATACATTAGCCCTTACAAGGGAAGGTGACGTCCTATCATGGGGTCGTTATGATATGAAAGAAGTTGGTATTTCTGAAGACAAATTGCCTGAGTCAACTTTTAAAGATGCACATGGAAATGCAAGATCTGTACCCACTCCTACTAAACTTCAATTTGGTAAAGCGGAAGATAACGGTGTCAAGATCAAGGAAATCGGAACAGGCTCTCACAATTCATTTGCTGTGACGGATGACGGATTTGTTTATTCGTGGGGATTTGCTGATACATATGCTCCTGGGTTGGGTCCATTGGATGAAGACGTTGAGATTCCTACAAGAATTATTAACACAGCTACAAAGTTTACAGATATTAAGTTAATTGGAGCTGGGGGACAGTTTGTAGTCAGTGGTGGTGTCAAAATTGAAAATGAAGATGAAGGCGAAGATAGAATTGAAAAATACGAAGGGATTGATGGCTAACAACGTTTTATTATTTTTTTGTTGATAAAAGTTCTTGTTCTAGACAGAGAATCCTTCAGATAAACGAAGTTATTGATATTGTTAAATCCCAGCATTTACTATGATAATAAAAAGTTTTGATTCTAGAATTACTTCCATCGAACTAAAGTATTGTATAAATTTCTCAATAAAAGTTCAATTTCAAGAAATAAATGTTTGAAACAAGAAGTGAAAATTTTGTAGATTTGTAGTGACTTTTGCTTTTTGTCAACCCGGTGGATATGCTCCATGATTTAGGAGGGTTCAATCCTGTAACCTTCGTACATATCATCAGTTTTTACAAATTGCGTGCACCTGTATATAACTCACATCATAATTTGCATTGAGCTGAACCTACATGATTCTTTGGTGATTACTGCTCGTTTGGTTTTTTCTTCAGAGCAAACGAAATGTTCGGACCTGGATTAAACAATCAAGCGCAGAGTCATGGTCAAATTCATGTACAACGACCTCAGCCACTTCAACAACTTTCTCAAGATGAGTCGGTGGCAACCGGCAACAAAGCTTTAAGCGATCCTCAAATATATCAGTGGATTTCCGAATTGGTTTCTGGTTCGAATAGAGAGAAAGCATTATTGGAATTAGGAAAAAAGAGAGAACAGTATGATGACTTGGCTCTAGTATTATGGAACTCGTTTGGTGTGATGTCTGTCTTGTTAGAGGAGATAATTTCAGTGTATCCATATTTGAATCCTCCGGTTTTAACAGCGTCCATTTCAAATAGAGTTTGTAATGCTTTGGCACTTCTTCAATGTGTTGCCTCTAATGTTCAAACAAGGGGGCTTTTCCTTAGCGCTAATTTGCCATTATATTTGTATCCTTTTTTGTCAACTAACGCGAGACAAAGATCGTTTGAATACTTGAGATTGACAAGCTTGGGAGTAATTGGAGCATTGGTGAAAAACGATACTCCGGAGGTCATCAATTTCTTACTTACTACGGAAATCGTTCCCCTATGTCTAAATATCATGGAAATATCATCCGAGTTGTCAAAGACTGTTGCCATATTCATTCTTCAGAAGATCTTACTCGACGACCAAGGATTGTCTTATATTTGTACCACGTATGAAAGATTTCACACTGTCGCTACAGTATTATCCAAGATGATTGATCAGCTTGGAGCAATTACAAACAACCAAACTCCTCAGCAAACATCAAACAGTTCAGGAAGATTATTGAAGCACGTTATCAGATGTTATATGAGATTGTCTGACAATTTGGAAGCTAGAAAAGCCTTGGCTACAATTTTGCCAGAACCGCTCAGAGACGGAACATTTTCATTTATCCTTCAAGATGATCTTGCTACGAAAAGATGCTTAGCTCAACTCCTATCAAACATTAACGAACAATAGTAGGTTAGCTTTTAGTATGGTTATACAGACTAGTATTGTATATAATAGATTTTAGAAGAACTATGGCTCTTACCTAAATTAAAAGCGCAATGAACATTCCGGAAACGGAAGCAGATATTTTCTGCGAAGATAACAATTTTAATATAAAGCCTTTGAATTTCCTTCGTCATTGAATTTCTCCTTCATCATATAATAGTTGAAGTTGGATATAAACCAGAAGTATGTCGTCGTATACCAACGACCACAAGTCGCATCAGTTTACACACTCGAATACCCAGAGAAGGGCATCTATTGTTTATGGATCTGTTGGTAAAGGTGGTCTATACGTTCCTTCAGATTTCATCCTGGCCAGACTTGAAGACAATGAAACTTTTGAAGTTCGTGAGGCTATTGACCTTTTAGCATCAAACATTGCCGATGAAATTCAGCCCTTACTAGTTCCAGGAAACAAAAATAGGTTGCGTCGTAAATCGCAAATTGCTGAGGAATTGGTGGAGGAAGAGAGAGAGCTTTTGAAAGACAACAACATTGTTGTCAATGGTAACGAAGAAGAGGTTATTGATGCTTTTGAGGATGCCATAGTGAATAAGAAGATCGAAGCCACAACTTCTTTAATCGAATTGAAAGCTTTAATTAAATCCTCTATTCCACTAGTTCTCACATTTCTTCTCCAAAATTCTTTATCCACTGTTTCAGTCTTTAGTGTTGGGCACTTGGGCGCGACCGAATTGGCAGCTGTTTCGATGGGTTCTATGACTGCAAACATCACGGGATATGCTACGATCCAAGGCATTGCAACGGCATTGGACACTTTGTGCCCACAAGCTTTTGGCGCAAAGAGATACTCCTTAGTCGGATCATATTTACAGAAGTGCGTGGCATTGATATTAGTTGTCATGCTTCCGGTTTTGATTGCATGGTTTTTCTTTGGTTATAAACTAATTTGCTTAATTGTACCTGACAAGGATACTGCAAAGCTTGCAGCGGTATATTTAAAATACATTGCTCCTGGAATCCCTGCTTACATTGCTTTTGAATGTGGAAAAAGATTCTTGCAAGCGCAAGGTGTATACCATATTTCCACGTATGTATTATTAGTTGCGGCGCCATCAAACTTAATCATGAACATTCTCTTGGTTCAAAGGTTTGGATATCTCGGGGCTCCTATTGCTGTTGCTATCAACTATTGGTTGATGGCAATTGGCCTTATTGGCAGCACAATTTTCTTGGTAAAGCCCGAAAGCACTCCAACTGGATTGCATCCGTTGATATGTTGGGGAGGATTAAATGTTTCTGAAGCATTTTCCCATTGGGGCAAATTGGCCCAGTTGGCAGTTCCGGGATTGGTCATGCTAGAAGCTGAATTTCTTGCATTTGAAATCTTGACATTGCTCGCATCATACTTGGGAACAGTACCTCTTGCTGCGCAGTCAATAGGTACTACTATGGCTTCATTAACATACCAGGTCCCATTTGCTATTGGAATTGCTGCATCCACTCGTATTGCGAACTTTTTGGGGGCAGGGTTGGGACCTGCTGCCCAAAAGAGCACGCAAGTTGCTTTAAGCTTTGGACTTGTAATTTCATTTTTAAACTTCTTGGCTCTCTACTGCTTTCAGAGACCAATTGCTCAAGCTTTCACCGACGATGAAGATGTTATTAAAATGGTTGGGCAAATAATGTGGTTGATCGCGTTGATGCAAATTTCTGACGCAGTTAACGCAAATTCAGCAGGTTGCCTCAGGGGCCAAGGCCAAACAAAGATTGGAGGTGTCGTAAATTTGTTGTCATACTATGTTGTAGGATTACCATTGTCTATTTATTTAACATTCTACTCCCCGTGGACGGGACGTCTAGACGGATTATGGATTGGAAGTTGTGTTGCATTGACTATTATTGGTGGCGTACAAAGTTATTACTCCTTATTTGCTGATTTTGACAAATTATGCGAAGATGCAAGAAAGAGAACATCTGTTGAGGTACATGTATGAACTGTTAGATAAAACATTTTAAATTATTTTAAAGTAAAGTATGCAATATAATATACAAACCACTATAGAAAATCTAAAAGGCATCTTGCATCATTGCAATCTTAGGTGCATCTGATGACAATCTTGGTTTTCCAGCTAAGAGTTCTCTACGAATTTCTGGTCCAATAGCGTGATGAAATCTTTGTCTAACGGTCTCTAACAAGAAGTCTCTCTGGTCATCAGTGATATCATTTTTGTAACGTTGTGCAAATGCTAAGAATGCCTTGTGCCATACAACTGGTAACTGAGGTTCCTTATTGTCGGAAACTTCAATTTCCATCGATTCTTGTTGGACAACATTTCTAAATCTCATGAAGTAAAATACCAATTCATCTAAAGTTTGGTATGGTAAAGCATACTTCTTTTCCACTAATACTCTAACAAAGACAGTAGTTGACGGTTTAAAGTCTCTTTGTAATAATTGAGTCAATGCCACCGAGGAATGCAAAACGGGAACTGATACTTTAGACAACACAGATGCTGCAATGGTCGCTTCCCTAACAGAACAATAGGAGTCAACGAGAGGAAGTAAGAACCCCTTGAAGAATGCTGCAGGCTTATACAACGACTTCTTCAATGCTCGGTAAATATGATAGTTCAATGAATGGTCCTCTGAGTCTTCAATAGATGATCTAAATCTTTCTAACAAAACACTTTCCACAAATTTTTGAGCTTCTGGGGCCTGCAAGTTGGATACAAATAATTTAGTAGCTTCGTATACAGCATGCGGAGTCCATTGTTCTGGGTTTGTAACGAATAAAACATCTTCCCAATTACGTAATGTTGGCAAAACCTTAAATAATTTTGGTAACTTTCCATGCGTATAAGTGGACAAAATTTTACCAATCTTTTCGTATGCAGCAATCACCTTAGGAGGTAACAAAACGGCATCTGTTGGTCTTGAAGCCTGTTCTTTCATCATTTCCTTTTCTTGAATTTTGGCCATAATCTTATCAGCCAAATTGAAGGATTCACTGCGAAGATCAGAGGGTCTGTTACTTTCGAAATACTTATTGAATAACTCAGCATCTTTGTCGTCCACTTCAATTTCTACTTCTTCTTCGTATAGCTCTTCCTCCTCAAATTGGAACTCTTCTCCTTCGTCTACGCCATCCTCGCTTTCTTCTCCACTCTCTTGTGCTCTAAATGATTCAGCAAAGGATGGCCTACCTTGGGAAGCATTCTCTTCTTCTAATAATTCTTCTTGTTGTTCTTTTGCTAGCTGTAGAATTTTTCTAGATGTGGATGCATCAAGGTACTCTTCTTCTTCATTATTATTTCTACTTCCCGCCTGCGACGATCTAGGAGTTGACCTCAAATTTCCACCTTGTGTGGAAATATCTTTATACAAAGGGTTGTGACGTTGCCTTCCTTTAGTCTCAGTTACTGTGATTTTACCCATTTATCCCCTATCTATCTATTAGTCAAGACAGTCAAATTATCACAAAAAATTTTTGAATAAAAAAAAATTATGTGTGTGCAGCTCTGCTCTGCTAGAATATTTTAGAGCGACATTCTGAAGACGTACAACATCGTCTGCGACATAGATAACACTGAGAATAATCACAGCTTTTCAATTATGTGCAGTATGTTATATATGAAAAATCAGTATGTCAATCAAGACAATATGATGCCAGCAAAACGTTTATAATGTGAGTAATAAAATTTATTATTCTAGACAACAATTCAATATATTATACCTAAGTCAAATAAGTTAGTCGTATTGAATCTTAACAAATAACGAAGAGTAAACCAACTCTTCTCCAAATATATCATTAACATCAAGATATCTATAGCCCCTTTTGAAACTATTTAGTTTAGCAACGCAAATTCCAACTGGAGTTGCTTCAATTTCCTCTGTTTTAGATTCAGAAGCAAATATTGTAAATTTAACGAACACTAGATCGTTTGCTGCAGCCAATTTTCCACTAAAAGTGTGATTCCACCTAGGGTTAAATCCATTCTCAGACACGATCCTGGTTTTGCCTGTAGACATTGTATTATTATCCCACTCAATCGTAGTGGCCCCTATTATTTCAAATTGAACAAATGGGTTGATTGCATTCTCATCGCCTTTAGATTTTGGCAACTGATGGGCACTGATGATTTCAAAATCAAATTTTACCTCAAAAGAGCCCGGAGAATACTTCAGAACTTGCTTTCTCAAGGATTTAAGCAAAGGTTTTCTTAGCGAAGTGTCCTTAAGAACATATCCTTTTCTTCCGACGCTGTCAAACATCGCCTCGCTTATTTGCTGACCCAAATCATAGGTTTGCCAATTCGTTGCAACCATTTGAACCCCATGTTCCCAATACTTGAGAGGCAAAAAATTGGATGAACGAACTCGAATCTTAGACGGATAAACACGCATGAGATACCTTCTATTGTGCTTATCAATAGACGTTCTTTTAATTTCATCTTTCAACATTGAATTCATAGATTTCTCGCTCAATGAGAAACAATGGTTGTATGTTTTAGATTCTGGTAGGGAAAAGTTTCGAAATTTGAGGCCTTGAAAATATACTGCAAGATCACTTAATTCGTCTATAATCTTCGTTGATTTGGTTTTGTTTCTGTTACTAAAGCTAGATGACCTGCCAGTTCCACTATCCTCACTAAAAGACGTCGTAGTGGTTGTTGAGGTCCAGGCTCCAGTCGTATAACTACCATCCATCGGAATTAAATTGTGGAATGGGCTTGTTTTCTTCACTTTGAGAAGTATCCTATGTTTCAATTCAATAGGACTTGGTAAGGTGGCACTGTCCAAAATTGGAGTGGAAATTAACGTATCCCCTAAAATGGTTCTCAATATATCCACCATCTTTCTTTGAGACGCTACTGAACAATTGATTTCTAGGCTAATAACAAGCGGGTATGGAGAAGTGAAAAATGCATACTTCTTGATAGTACTGATAACATTTGAGAAAGAAATCGCAGTTGTGAATGTCCTACCATGATTCACAATTGGTTCTTTATCATGTTGAAACTGTACTCCTTCTTCACTTTCTGTTACTTCCCCGTCCCACACATCAACTTCCACACATCTACATCCACGCTGTAAAGCTTTAATATACCCCTCAACGGAAGAATCCCCTGCAAGTTGCCTTCCCACCAAATATGTATTATGCGACGAAGAGATGTAGTATTCGCTCAATGAATGACCCATGTACTGTTCCTCATTCTCTATTTGTTGTAGCGCTGTAGAATATTTCGATAAAAGAAAGTTATTGAAGTTTTCAGGTAGCCAGTAGTCTAAGGTATCGACGCAAAACTTTTTGAAAATCTTGTGTAGCACTGAATTTTCTATATCTTCCTTCTGAATTTGGATGATGAAATGCTTATATATTTCAAAAGTCATAAATTGACTAGATCCACAAACGAAACTCCAGATTTCCATGATATCATTTCTCTTCTTCAAGGTTGACACAAACAATTTGAATTGTTCAAAATTTAGACCATTTTCCCAAACATCCTCCACTCTATCGTTGACGTTCTTGACTTCATCAAAAATAGATCGAAGATAACTCCTGTTTATATTGATATTCAAACGTTTGGAGTATTTGAGAATGTCTTCAAAAGATAAGAATTCTCGAACACTCTTATCACTTTCCTCAGTCAGCCCATGAAAAACCCTGTCCTTTTCGCTCTTGTCGCTGCTTTTGAAGTCAACAAAAAGTTCCCGTGCCAAGTCCATGCGTAAACTTCTCAAGTTCTTTATTGCATTACTCATCCTTTTGAAGTCATGTTCTGTATCCGCCAACAAATGTAAAGATTTCATCTTTCCCTTTTTCTCATTGAAGTAAACAATAGTTATCCATTGATCTTCAAATTCCTTAGAAATATGTAATTCTTCTCTATAATTTGAGCCATCCTTTTGAAAAGCTATAGTCTTTATATTGTCTAATGAAAACTCATATAGCTTTGCCTTTGTGCTGTGCATTGCATTGGGTGCCACCAATCTCTGCAATGTACTTGATGCCGACATGGAAACAGAGGAAAAAGCATTCTTCCAAGTGAATTTGAAGTTGGTTGGATCTATATTAAACAATATCCTCTTCTTTGAGTTCTGGGAAACCTTGAGTAAAGGTAGACCCTCCTTGAGGAAAATATCTGGGATCTTGATGTGACCTATGCTTTTAGCTAAGAGAGGATTCAATTCCACCTCAGCTACTATTTCATCACTTAAAGCATCCGTATTTGTGCTTGGACTCCTTGATCCAGAAGATCGTCTGCCGAAGATACCATTTGATCGCACAGGTTTTGTTGACTCATGCAAATCATCGTCAGATTTGCTAAAATGCAACAACTTCTTGATAGACATTCTAGAAGAAGGCTCGGGTATCAAAGTATCCTTGACATCATTGGTTCTTAAGTTACTGAACAATGAGGGTAAATTTGACAGAATCGGAGAAGAGTTGCTTCGCCGAACAATAGCGGGGATATACTCATCGGTAACTGTCAATTCCGTAGGATTGACATATAAGTTTAAGTTATCATGCTCGTCGCTGCCAAGACAAGACATTGATCTCTCATCACGAGTATTCATCATAGGATGGCATTCCTGAATATTTCAAAATAGTTGAACAGGGATATTGCTGGCACTACAATTTCCAATTCAGATGATCTAAATTAACTTTCATTTGATTTCGCGCATAACAGTTTGAACAATTACCGCACTATATACAAAATTTATATCATTTATATCATTTATAATTCTACTTCTTCATCTAAACGAACGTCCATCTTACCAATGGTCTGAAGATACTTTTTAACGTCATTGACTTCAAATTCACCTCTGTGGAACATTCCTGCTCCTAAGGCAGCATCAATGCCACATTCCAATTCGAAAGCTTCTAGGAAATGTTGAGGGTTACCAGCACCAGAACTTGCAATTACTGGGATAGAGACGTTGCTCTTTATTTGGGTCAATAATTCAAGATTGTACCCGTTGTTCGAGCCATCATGATCGATTGAATTCAATAATATTTCACCTGCACCCAATTCCTCACAAGCAGTACATAATTCAAGAGCGCCCAACTCGTGGACCTTTCTACCACCTTGTGAAGTTACCTGGAAGTAACAGTATTGTTCGCCATTAGGTCCAAACTTAGCAGGATCTACAATTTTTATGGTTTGCATATTGGTTTCCTTCGGACTGGTAGCATACTTTCTCTTTGGATCGACAGATATCACGACAGCTTGTGCACCAAAAGTTGCAGAAATGCTTTCGATTGATGTTTTGCCGGTTTTTTGCTTCCCATTTGCATAGTAGTCTTCAGCAATAGTAACAGCATCACTCCCAATACTGACTTTGTCAGCTCCAGATCTGAAGTACAAATCAGCTACCTTAACTGCAGGCACTAATTTGCCAGTTTCTGGGTCTGTCATATCTTTAATACCACCACCAACTGTTAAAGGGACAAAAATAGTTTCGGCAGCTTTGCTCAAGACTTGAAGCATGGGTAAGTCTTTTAGTGGAGAATTGCGGAAAGAGGTAATGTTTAGGAAAGTAACTTCGTCAGCACCTTGTTTGTAATATCTGGTTGCTAACTCAACTGGTTTTCCAAGATTTCTAACTTTGCTTTCGCTCAGGGTGGTTTCACGGACGTTGTATTGATCACCTTTTGTGACAATTAAATCGCCCTCATCGTTAGATCTAACATCCAAACATGCAATGATTCTTCTCGTGGGTCCACCTAAGGATTGTTCGACTCCTGCAACTTCCTGAATGATAGACTTCTCAACATCGGCAAACTGAATGCTTTCTAAGAAACATTTGATAACCCTTAAGCCAGCCAAACCAGATTTTTCCGGGTGAAATTGAGTAGCAAAGAAATTCTTGTAATTAATTGCCGCTAAAAACTTTTCTGACCCATATCTAGCAATTGCAAAATTCCAGCCCTCCGAAGAAGCTTTTCTCAAAGTCTGTTCGTTATCATCATTTATGATAGCTGCGTAGGAATGAACAAAGTAGTACTTGTTAAATGTGTTGATATTGTATAATGATTTAGACTTCTCTAAAGATTTCGTACCAATCTTGATGTCGGTAATGCTGTTCCAACCGATATGTGGAACAGACTTCTTTAATTTTCTTTCCTCGAATATTGGATCATGATTCTTGAACTTCGCTAATCTCAATTTTAAATACCCCAAGCCACGGAAACCGACACCTGGACTTTCTTCAGAGCTATCAAAGAAAGCTTGTAACCCAACACAAATACCCATCAATGATCTGCCACTTTCAATATACTTATTGATTGGATTGATTAAGTTTCTGGCATGCATTTCCCTAACAAAGTGTCCATAGTTTCCAACACCTGGAAAGATAAGCTTTTCGATATCCTTGTCATACTCTTCGAAATCATCCGCATTGCGAATGAATTTTACGTCATACTCCCCAATACGCTTTATGGCGTTGGCCAAGGACTGCAAGTTACCACTCTCTACGTCAATTACATAAACTGACTTCACCATATTTTCAATGTAGTTTTCTTAAGTTTCTTGTGGGCTCTATTCGAGATGGGAAATTTTCAATTTAGATACGAACAAAGTAGTGAGTCAAGTTTCTGAGGTAAATTTCCTGCAGTACCAAACATGAGCCAAAGTACCAAATACGCAGTACCTCTAAAGCAAAGATCTAGTCCATATTACAATTTCTATTTCAAGTATTGTTAACTTACATCTCTAAACGTGTTAATATTCATTGACCCGCAAAGACTTCACGTAGGTGTTCGCACCTGTGCCTTTTGGGCACAAATATTTATATAATAATGAATGCCTCCTTCAGCAGACATTGGCTTGACAGGGTCATCATGGTCCTTAAATTTACCACAATACTCATCAATCTTTCCGAATATTTCAAATAGTTGAATTCCAATCCGACTAATAAGGAAGTTATTAACCTCGTTTGACGAACTTAACAAAACAACACTAAACTTGACATTTCCCTTTCCAAATATTTCGTACAATTCTATAAGCAAGACCTCAATGAAGCTAGGAATGATTTTGAGAAAGTTTGCTAAATCGATTTCCATGAAGTCCCATTGAGGTTTACCGTCTTTGGCACCTTGGAATATTGACTCGTTCCCATACTTGATTATTGGAGTTTCTAATTTCCCACCAACCTTCAATATTCTGTAGAATTCTCGAAGAACAATCTTATAATTAGTAGGTGTGAGTTGCAACTGTAAATCACGTGAGTGAATTAAGTCAAACGAGTTAGATTCCAACGTCGATAAGCTTTCAGAGTAAAATTCGAAATTCATTGGCTTGTGGCTAAAAGATGAGCTTGGATCAGGATATTCGTGTCGGTTCACATTTGAATATTTCACAGACTCATTGTCAACAGCTTTGGCTATATTGACTAACTTTTCCGGAGGCATCGACTTGTATCCGCTAAATTCTTCAAATTGTAGCTTTTTAAAGTAATCGTCAAACATTAGTTTATCGGACTCAACAAACGATTGTTTGCGGATTCTGGATTCTATTTCTGTGTACAATTCCAGGTCATCAATAATCTTCGGGTTTTCTGCGTAGATACTAGTTTCAAAAACCCGAACAAATGGAACGGTAAGAGCAAGATACCAACTGTACTGGACGCTGTAAAACGTATTGTAAATTAAGACCTTTGTAGACTCTGGATTTTGGGTGGCTACCTTTTCCTTATATTTTTCAAATAAACCACGTAGTGCTTGACTTGCGAGAATGCAATTGTTATGGAATTTACCTAGGATCTGAATATTGTATTTCTCCAAAAGAATGTATTCGTAAGACACCTTCGTTATAGAATGCAATAATAGATTAACTTTAGTTAATTCCACGTCACAGCCATCACCCAAGTCTTCCTGTTTCAAAGAGTACAAAGCGTCTGCTATCTTTATGAAAAACTCCTTGTACTTGTAATGAGTTTTCTCAACCTCAGTTAATATTGATGGGTTGACATTGGCGGGAAGGTTAATGAGATATCGCACATAGTTAGAAAAGTTTACCTGTACCAATTCTTCGTTATTAATTATTGGGTGATGGCTATGTATCAGCTCCTCCCTAATAAGAGTACGAAGAAATTTGCGCACATTCAACAACTCATAGGCAAGAATACTTTCATAAGCTCTAATATCATGATGCTGCAAGGTATCAAACCTGTTCCTTATAGAACTCGACTTTCTATGGCGGTTTATAAATTTGAGAAGTGAATGACTCCGGACCCTCGCAAAATTTAGTGGATCGTTATAATGGTGATCCCTCATCATGTCAAGAAAGTTATTGTAACGGAAAATTTGAAAGCTAGGCGTGAATAGAAATGTTTGCATAGACTCTACCTTATTTAATAGAGACATCAGAATGATAGGTCTAAATGGTGCAATCATCGGTTGACCATCACCTCGCATCAAAGCTGCTGAAGTTATCTGTTTAGGCAGCTGAGTTGGAGACATTTTGAAACTTGGGGAAACCAGTTGCTTGCCTTCTTTGGGGAGAAGTTTCGCATCTCCTATGAAGGGACTTGATAGTTTTCTTGAGAATCTAGACTGTTTTGGTTGTTGAGGTTGACCAGTTAGTGGCGCATTAGGATTGGAATGAGATGATGACAAGGAACTGTTTCTTCTATATTTTGTATTAGAGGTGGTCGATCCAGCTGAAGTCGCTGACAAAGCTGAATTGTTCCGGCTCCTTTCAACTGGAACGGCTGCCAAGTCAGAGAATGATGAGGACTTCCTGGTTGTGGAATACGAAGAATCCAATCCATCATTCTTGCCGTGTGGTGGCGTTGAGCTTCCAGAATTTGAAGCCAATGCATTTGAGAATTTCTCTGCTACAACATTGGATGTTTCTATATTGGTTGATTCTTCCGATAAAGATTCTTCGATTCCTGTGGAAAGAGACTGACTCTTCACAGATGGTGCTATCGAAGATACGAGAGAGGCATCGTCAGGAGCTGAGTCTGTCAGATGCAGATTTGTTTGCAGGGTCCTATGGCCGGTTCGTTTCTTCTTTCGCTGTTTGGCTCTATCTTCCTTGTGCTTATTTATCTTCTGCTGAGTCTGATAAGAAACTGCCGGAACAACGAAGAAACTCATGACAATATATGTTATAATATATATGGACTATGAGATGTGAAGATAAATTGCTAAATGTGATTCAATGCTATGGAGACGGATAGGGTATTTCAACCGGATTTCAGGGATGCTGATAATAGCACAGGGTCACAATATATAGCAAGACAAACCAAATAAAAATAACAGGCACCAACAAACACAGAAGGTGAATCCACAATCAATGTAATTCAAACTCTAATCGTAACGATACGCCGAAATGGACAAGAAAGGTAACCAAGTTTGCTATGAATTAAATGACTATGGGTTAGAAAAAAATGTCTCGTATCAAATGCAATAGATTCTTAACCTGAACTTACTCTTCATAATATATGCAGCAAGAAAAAAGTTGAGAGGGGAACGTATTGTTATCCGCTGTGTAACGGTAACTTCATGGATCTAATTTCTAGCTGTGGGTGGAGCTTCGTATTGAGAGGATTTTCAAGTCAGCCAGTTGGTCTCGAATGTGACAAGCAATTGCTCTTCTTACCTTGGTTTCTTTTGCTGTCTACATCGCTAAGCTGTCAGGACGCCTAGCTCCCGCTAATCGTATCGCCTGGATGGCTTTATCAACGGTAATCGGTGATCACGTGTATGTTTCATCGACAGAACGGAAGTCCAATTATTGTTGAGGACACACACTGCGAACACCGAGATGGAATGGATAGGCGTTAATTGTCAAATATGGCGAAACGATGGACCTGTGCATTTTTAACTCATAAACACCCACACAAACAAACTTGGTATATACATGTAGTATCTATACATCCTCCTCTAAATATTACAATAACGTCTTCGCCATGCCAGAAAACCGAAATCTGAAACCGTGGCGCTTTATCTACATAACAAGGACGCTAAATCGTCTTGATTTCAAGTACAAAGTAATCGGCAACTTCGAAGAAATGAACTTCAAGAGAATTCATTCGGTATTGTGTGTGGCTTGTCATTGATATCGGCATCTGCAGACTACGGCTTTTTCAGGCTAGATACTCATAGTGTATTAGTCCATGATGGCTGCAGCTTACATACATTGTTAGACCATATTTTATATATAGGACAAACCGTGACATTGGTCAGGTTACAAGGGGACATGGAAGAACCTCATCTTTGACAATTTCATCACTAGAAAAGAAACTTGGCAAGACTTCTAGTGTGTAATTCTGTATTAAATTACTTGATTCCTTTCTTTTCTTCGCTTCTTCAATTTCGTTGCTTAAATTCTTTGGAAAGCAATTAGTCTATACACCATGTTGATAACAAGCAAAGACTCTGTCGCACCTCATCTCTACAAGAGAATTGTATACTACTCCAATAACCGTGGCTGGACCTATCACAGATGGCTCCTATGGTTATTGTTGGCTGTTCCTCTTTTTATTCTTTTTTTGTTCTTTTTGCTTAGAATGAGAAGAAGAAAAGCTGCAGTTGGAACCACTCAGGAGCCTTTCTACACCCAGGAGCAACCTCCAGTATCTGGTGGATACTACTACGGAGACCAGGGACAAGGAAACTACCCAGTACAAGGAAACTACCCAGGACAAGGACGCTCGTATGTTCCTCCACCTATTCCAAACGCTGAAACAAACAACAACGGCGGCGGTAATAGCTTCGGTGGCTACGATGGCTACGGTAGCTACTCTCAAGATGCAAATGCTCGTCAAGACATTAACGCTCCTCCAGACTACACCAGACCGGAAGGTCCGCCACCTACTCACAATAAATTTTAAATCTAGAAATAGATGTACATATAAGGAATCTGATGGTCAGTTTTAGGAGCTAGTGATTAGAATATTTTGAAGGATTATTCTTACAGAGGAGGTTCACCTCATCTCATCAAAGCTTTCTTTTACGTGAAGATGGTCTTCTCCATCTCAATGGACTTCAACTTTGCCCTCATTTGTTCTACTGGTCCACCATTTTGTTTCCAAGTACTATTTTTCTACAGATTTTCTTCAGTGTATAGTAGCAAGAAATACGCTTGTCGTCTTAACTTTGTCGTAGTTTAACTGTGCTACTCGTAACTCTATTTCTCGAGAGGCTTACAAACGGCTGAAATGCAGATGATCGTCGGTGTGGAATTCCTGTATGTGGTAGTGCGTCAAATGTTCTTTACGAATGATATAATCTGGCAGCCATAGATATAGAAGGTAAGATGAATGGTTCAAAGTGGATTATCGACTTCCAGTTGTGGAACAGAGGCACCACTATTTAATCCTACTGTTCGGCTGAAATACCACTGTTCATACTTCGTGTTAACTGATTCCTAACGGATTTTGTTGGATCTCCTGAAGATCTTCTCTCATATGCATATTTTCTGACATTGTATAGCAATTACATGATAAAATTGGTTGCGAAATACAATACCATCTTTATAAAAAGAATCATTTCTTTATAAATTACACGCCATGTAAACCTAAGGTTTTTGTTAAATGTAATTCTATAAAATTAACGATTTGATTGTCTATTTTTGATTATTGGGATAGTTTTCTTGTATTTCGTTCCAATTATGTGAAATACCATAAATTAAAATAGAAATTTCGGGCAAGAAGAAGAGCCGTGTTGTCATATCTATCGAGAGCAACATTCTATTTTCTGAATGTGAACTACGATCACTTATAGATCAGAGCAAGAGCCATGGTAATGCTGAGTTTGATCGTTTCAGTGGCGGCAAGTAACCCCCACCGGCATATAGGGTCTATCGGGCAATACATCTTGCGGATAGCTGCTGCATTATCCGACTAGTTAATAGCTACCCGCTTTGATGAAGTTAAGAAAGATGTTTCGGATAATTGCAACAACATCCGTCAAGTTAAGAATACCCGTAAATTATAAAAGATGATTATTTCCATATTTATAAAGATAAATATTTGCATTGCTTTTATTCTGTTTCGCATCTCAGATTCGAAATACCAATCAATTCTATAATTCAAATATGGCTGCAGGTGCATTTGTTCTTGGATCCACAGGTTTGTGTGGATACCAGATGCTTCGATTTGCTGAAAAATCAATGTTATTCGACAAGATCAGTATCGTAGGCCGCAAAATTCCAGATTTGAAGAGTGATAAGGTACATCTTATCCAAGAAGCAGACAGCGACAAATGGCCCGAGGTTATTGAAAAAAAAGCCAAGGGCTACAGCACATTCTTCTCTGGATTAGGAACCACCATTAGTGCTGCAGGAAGTGAAGAGAACTTCGAGAGAATCGACTATGGAATTAACTACACAGCAGCAAAGGCTGCCAAGAAGGCGGGTATCCAAACGTTTGTTCTCATTTCTGCCCCTCTTTCGAATGCCAACTCTCGTTTTTTCTATGTCCGATGTAAGGGAAAACTTGAGGATGACATCATTGCGTTGAAGTTCGCCAGAACCATCATCTTGAGACCAGGTATTTTACTTGGAGAAAGAGAAAAATTCAGAAGCATTACTGAAAGCATTGTAGTTGGCCTCGCTAATTTTACCCATGGTAACTTTCTCTCCGCATTGACATTGCCTGTGTACGGAGAGGAAATGGGCCAAATCGCTGTCAACTTGGCTCTGGAGCCAATTCCACAAAGTCAAACTGAGCCCATTGTCAATATCATTTCAGCTAAGCAGATAACCAATCTAGCCAAAAAATTGTAATCGAATTGGGTGTAAGTACTCCACGTTTTGACTATTATCTTATTTACCCCACTGATTCCAAGATGTGCAATCTGAAAAATTTTGTGACACAGAAGGAACTCAGTCTCATATGGAGAACTACAGCATAGCATATTACTACGAACTGCTTTTTATATATATATAGACCCGTCATTGGGGTCAAAACTTTGTAGCTAGTATCTACCGTTTATTTGTACATATCTGACTACCATAGCAATTCAACCTAATATGAAGAGGAACTTCAATAGTAACTTCACATTACATGAGATGTCCAGTGGTCAATTACTGTATTCGATCCCGACATTAGCGCGTATAGTTCACATGAACAGATACAAGAAGAAGCCTGGTTCAGACAAAAATAAGGCTGGAGCCAGAGCACCTCTGTCATTGATTGATGCAGCTTCATCCATAAAAATTCCGTCCAACATCAGCGAGATAATCTCATCCATAATCCTTAATCAATACGAGCCACTGTCTCACACTCTTTTTGTAGGACTGGATGTGCTCAAGACAGACATGATGGTCATCGACTCTATTCGCATCACAACCACAAGATACGTGTTCTTCCTCGGGGTACAGGGTAAAGAACACATAGAAGACATCTCCAAAGCCGTTCCGTCTCTTGACGAGAATGATGCAGATATTATATTTGTATCGAGCAACCTTTTGCCCGCCGATGGGCACCATGCGTCTAATAATGTACAGTGTTCAGAATTAACAAGCTACTTCAAAACACTTGATCCCTTGGGAGGAGGCTCGTATCCGCTTGACTATTTGGTGATAGTAGACTGTAACGATCAAATCAGATGCAAAATTCCGATAGTGATCAATAACCAAAATATCTTCCAAAGGACTCTCAATGCCAGAAAGGACAGAAGTGGAATATCTACCCACTTGAACTTTGGGATCGGTCTTGATCTGCTAACTGGGTTTCTAGAAGAATACAACCAATACTTTGCGAGCCACAGTTAGTAACCTAACAAGATAAAGATGTCTGTGTATTATACATTGATGGCACTTTGCATGCATGCTACATATATACATACTCACTCTTTAATGACTTAATGATACATACTGAAAATGCAAGAGGAATGACTTTTCTCAAGTTTTTACTGAAGTAGCGCCAACTTCTCTTGCTCCAAATCCTTGTACTGATTTCGTTGGTTCTCGATTTCCTCTCTCACCTTATTGATGTACACGTCTAGCCTGGCCAACTCATCCATTTCGTCTGTTCGGATGAATTCCTGCGATCTCTTGTCAGGATCTGAAAGCTTATATGGCAAGAGATTGGATGGCTTCCGAGTCAAGATCTCGAACACCCTTTCCGTTGGTTCCTGAAACACCAACTCATCGTATAATACAGAGTGAACTTCTCCGCTCTCTTTTGTAGGATGTTGAGGATTGAAAGGATGTAGTCTTAGCCCGTGAAAGATCTGAAAGTTCTTTTCATTTACTCCTAACTCAGCTCCAGAATGGAAATGGATCTTGATGATGATCTCAAATTCACCCCATCCAGTTTCTGTTACTTGATATGGCGGCTTCTCTATTGATCGCACAGGATTCTCGTATGTTTCGTGAAGTTTGAATGTCACCTTCTTAATTAAAGGAGTTAAATCTATGTTATTTAGAACGGGCTTCAAGAAAACTGTCCATTCGTGGGTATGGTCTGTGGGAGTGGTGGGCTTCCTTTTTTCCGGAGTCAACCGTATGGCATGGTTTCCGTATAGTACAGGAACTGATATGGATATAAACCTTATTCTTTTAGTTCCGGAACTCATGATGATGGTGTTGAAACTATTGAATCTCGTACAACAAATCTTGTTTCAAGATTTAGATATTTGTTCCAAAGTAGTGTACTACACACAAAAGAGCGGATGCAAATATAGCAGTGTATCAATAATCTAGTTAGAGGCGAACATTCCACCAGTAACTTAATATATAAATCTAGTAACAGACGGTTAGTAATTGACTTTATATTTTCTATTAAACGTAAAATATTTTAAATCGTACCTGCTATTCATTCGTGGAGCTTCTTTGATTTACTTTGGCACCAACGGCTTCCAGTCAGACATACTCTTGGGTATTTCTGGTGTGACAGAAGCTCCCAATCTAGGAGGAGGTGGAGCTGGAATAACAGTCTTTGCTTTTTGAAGTGGATGTGGCAAATGGGTCTCCGATTTGCTTAATTCTGATTTCAAGATCTTTGGAGCAGCCAAAGTCGTGGGTTTGGAGGGAACCAATGGCTTCACGTTCGATGGATGGAGTGGAGGTATATTCCTGTGAAGTGGCGAAGCTCCATTAGAATGTGGAACAGGTGATGACACCGGAGAGGAGATGTTAGGTGTAGCCGAGTTGGATCTGCTAGGAATTAGTGGCATTGAAGAAAATCCAAACGGAGGATTGACTACCTTCGGAGTTGGGATTGCAAGACTTGTATTTGATCTTCTCTCCGGTGGTGGAGGAGGTCCAGAAAAGCCAGTTTCTGGAGGTGGAGGCAACTTTCTAGGCAACGTAGCTCTTCCTATTGTCAAGTCTGCGGTAACTAGCCTTCTGCTAATAGGAGGAGGAGGAACTTGTCTAGGTGAAAGTTCACTTTTCACCGAAGTAGGTGCTGAAATGCTCTCGGCTCCCAATAAATTCATATCAGATAAAACATCATGGGAAAAACTGTTTCCGTTAATTTTGGACTCCGGACTCTTGGAGTACATAGAGTTAGCAGCACTAATGTCTAATAAATTTTCACCAACTCCGAGATGCTCTGATTTGTAACTATCATACAAACTCTTAGACATCTTCAACTTTTTATCCTGATCGATGAATTCAACTTTACTGTTGAATGTTGCATATACTGGCTTGTGATCACTGACAAATATATCCATTACCGAATTATAGTTGAGGAGCTTCAAGCTCTCTTTATCTTTAGCTGACAAATGAAGCACTCTATCAGTCCAAGATGGAACTCTTTGCTTCTCAGATGAATCATATTCAGAAGTTCCCTTATCAAACTTGTAGGTTGGATAAAATTTGATAGGTCCTTCTTTGAACCCATGAAATGCACCCTTCAGCGATATTTCTTCATTCAATTGATCAACAGCGAGCAACTCATCGAATGCACCATGTTCAATAAGCGATCTGCATTGGTCATTAGCTAAGGAGATTCTGTAGTTCAAATCTCCAAACCAGATTACATGGTCGTGATCTTTGATGGTATAATTTCTTGTGAATGTCAACCCTTGCATGATTGTCGAGTAGTCGTTGAATCTTTCAACAACTGCAGTAGTACCAGCCGCCAAATGGGAGGTAATCAAAGCGAACGATGTAGAACCAAATTCAAATCTTACAGCACAAGCTCCTTTGTTAGCAGTCATTCCCCCTAAACCTGTTTTCCTTGAAGAACCTGCAACTTGCGTGACATTGTGTACTTGGGATTTCTTTGCAAACAAGAATAACGACATCGAGGCTATCGATTCCGTTCTCAAAAGCACATATTGTTCCTTCTGTGAGTTTAACTGATCATTCAAGATCTTTGCCCACTTTAATGGTTTTGAAGGATCAGCATTCAACATTCCTCCAGCGTTGAGTTCAATTAACTCCTGGAAACCAATGGCAAATATATCAGGAAATTCACTAGCAGAATTTTCTGGTGGGAACAACCATCTAGTTAAATCAACAGACCTGGCACCGGGTTCCAAAGCATTCAAATTATATGTCCCAACAAATACTGTAATATTGTTCCAAGTAGTGAATAGATTGGACTGCATTTTCAATTGTTCGTTGACGTAGTCATTGATAGGATCAAATATTTTCACAGGTTTTGTTCTGGCATCGTAGCCTAATAAAACGTCCATAGTTGATTGTTTCTTACCATCGACAAAGGTGTTCTGGTACATACGAGAAACCGATTTCGTAACGTCCGATAAAGCACCTGCAAAATTCATCTTACCTGATCTTGAAAAGGAGGACTTTAGCGCATTTGTACCAGTGTAGATTTGAGAAATGGCATCGCCATTATCTGCCCATAATGAGTTGTGCTTGACGATAATATCTTCATTCACCAATCTATCTCGATGACTGCCAGATGATTGATTTTGCAATATGCTATCCAATACATTCTTACAAATAACTTGCTGGATCAAATTTGTTCTGTCAAGACAATCCAAGCAATTGACTCTGAATACACCATCTTGTCGAGTTACAACTTCTTCTTGTTCAATGTCATAAACAAACCAACCGAATTGTTCTTGTGAATCTCTGAGTAAGGGAAGGATTTTTGTAGCTCCCGCAAAACCTCCACTTTGTTTTGTTTCGTGATGGAAATCGAATTCTGTATAAGACATTTCTTCCTTACGTTCCGCATCATCGTACAAATCACGGAATCTCCTTGAGACAGAAATTTCAGCTGGTTTAGTTTTGGATAGTAAGTTGACAATATGACAAACTCCGTACTTCTCACATACTTCTGTGAAATGCCTATCGAAAATTGGCTGAGTTGCTTCCAAGGATCTTGTCAAGGTGATCTTGGGATTAATCAAAGTTGAATCCTGTTCCCAAAATGTTGGCACTGAGCCTCTAATCTGTGCGAATGCAAAAATCGAAGACTGGGTTGGATGGAAGTATATGAATTCAGTCTCAACAAAGTTGGCAACATTACCATTATCATCAATACCACGAGCGTTGAATCTTGTTCCAGCTCTTTTCCATGATTGCTTTGAAATGACAGTGATAGAATCTTGAGACGAGTTCAAAGCTACAGTTTTGGCAAATCCCCTGATAACTGTGGTGAGAAAATGGTTATGATCCATGGATTCCTGGGCATAGGGGTCTAAGTTCGATCTGAACTTGAGCAATTCATCCATGAGAAAAGAATTCCACATGTACTCTTTCTGGTAGTGCTCTACAGTCTTGGTAGGTTTAGTATGACCTGCTCCTTCAAATAGTTTAGTATTCGAGATACCTCTGTTCTGTAAGAGAGAAGTCAAATCAAAGTCGTTGGAATAGTAGAATGAGCCATTGGACAATAACTTCTTCAACTCCTGGCAAGGATGCACCTCTCTGGCGTAATCGTTCTCTTCTTCAGATCCAGCCACTGCTATGGGGATTCCGTTAGCATCCAAGTTAGCGAAGTCCCACTCGTCGGAAGCTAATGATATGAAATCTACAGAGTAAATCTTGTCTACAGTCTCATAGTTGACTGGGTTGGCCACGTTAAGTATGGCACCGGTGATGACAGCTACGAATACCTGGTGGTCCAAATGGATCAAGCCTAGACATCCAAACACTTCCCGCTTAATCAATGTGCGGAACCCTTGTTCTTTGGTGACCTGGTTGTTGGACGCAATCTCAACGTTAACTTTCGACGCTTTCTTCAGCTGTCGAAGTAGGAGTGAGTGCGTCTCCGAATAGAGTGCTATGGTACGAGGACTGTCCTTATATAGCAACTTCATTACACTACAATTCTATAGAAGTACGCAGGCGACAGCTGGTGGTGATGTTTGCTGGTTTTCAAAGGGAGTTGATTCAGTTGATACTGCTACTTTGCCTGAATCCGGAGAACTATGTTACTTAAACATGAAATATCAAATTTTGGGTTAAGTTTGTATTCAGGAATTCAAGGTTAGTTATTTTTTCTGAAGGAGGCACAAGACTGCTGAGTGCGTCTATTTGAAATCTCCATAATTAGACCTACGAAGGTAGCTGTTTTGTATGTTTCTAACCAAGTGATACTATTGAAGTTACAATTGGTTCGATTTAATTTAATTACTTTCTCGGATATTTTATCAGCAATTGTGGTTTTTGTTGTTTTAGCTTGCCCCGTTATCCATTGAATCTATTCGTTCTTACAACCACCAGCTTTCATCAATATGCCTTCGTTTCGACATCCATTATACGAAAAGCTAAGCCGTTACAAGTTTGTACTTGGATCCACATCTCCCAGACGGCTAGAGATCCTTCACAACAACTTGAACATCAAGGATATGATAATAGTAGGCTCTAACTTCGAAGAGAACCTAACAAAAGAAGGTATATCCAGCGAAGAATACGTACGACAAACTTCTCGAGGAAAAGCAGAGTCATTATTGGTTGAATTCAAAGACGCATTGGAACCGACATTGATCTTGACTTCGGATACTGTCATCAGTTGTAATGGAGAGATATTTGAAAAGCCAGGAACGAAAGAGAATCAACGTCATATGTTTGAAAAATATCATTTATATCCAGATATACAAGTCATTACAGCTGTAACAATTGCCATTACAGATTTGACTAACCCACATATCATACAAGATACAGCTGTCACCAGGTTAGTTTTCGATGCAGATTGCTCACCAGAGTTAGTAAATGCCTATATCAACTCAGAAGAAGGCTTGCAAGTCGCAGGAGGCTTCAAGTTCCAGGAATTGGGAAGTTTACTATTCAAGGGCATAGATGGAGACTATTTCAATGTTGTTGGACTACCTGTAGCGACTACTTTTCATTTGTTGGAAGAGGCTGTTCTGAAAGAAATTTAAAGCAATTTTTCTAGAACAGTTAATTTCTACATACATAGCCAAATGAGTCTTGACACATGGATCAAGATGTATGAATTCTCCTATTCTAATCAAATTATTTTAGATTTGAAGTAGATCTTGTAGCCATTGCTGTTCTAGCTTGAACCCCTAGTGACTGCAAAAAATTATAAGAACTGCACACAGGCAGTAGAAATTTAGGCTCATCGGGTCTGAAAAAATTTAGAATATTGTGATTAATGGATTGTACACTTGCTTCTGCAATAAAAGTACATACAAAACAAGATGGCCAAATCGAACAAGAAGACTGACATCAAAGCTGAGACCAAAAAAGACAATACTGTCCAGAAGAATGCTGAAAAATCTGTAGAAGAAATCGAGGCCGACTTGCAACTTCCTCAATCCTCTGATGAAGAAGGTGAAGATCAAAATGACGAAGATGAAGAAGAACAAGATGTTTCTGAATTATCCGATGAAAGTGATGATGAAGACGATGACTTACGTGGATTGTCGAGTGAAGAAGTAGACGACGACAAAGAGGAAGTCGAAATGGACATCAAGAGTAAGATTAAAAGAGATGGTCATTTGGTGAACAAGACAGTTATCTCCAGTGAAGCGAAAGCTAGCAAGAAATCAAAGAGAAGAGGTATCATATATCTTGGTAGACTTCCACAAGGATTCCAAGAACCAGAAATGAAGAAATACTTCAGCCAATTTGGAAACATCATAAACTTAAAGTTATCAAGAAACAAAAAGACTGGTAGGTCTAAGCATTACGGTTTCATAGAGTTTGATAACTTCGAGATCGCCAAGATAGCAGCCGAAAGTATGAACAACTACTTGATCTTTGGACATTTGTTGAGATGTGAGGTTGTCGAGACGGCTAACGAAGACTTGTTCAAGAATACCGAGAAGAATTTCAAGGTAATTCCATGGAAGAAGATCTCCAAGCATAAAAACGACAAGCCCAAGAGCAAGGAACAGTGGGGTAAGTTGGTCGAGAAGTACGAGAACCAGAAGTTGAAGAAACAAGCTCAATTGAAGGAGAAGGGTATTGACTTTGACTTGAACAGTTTATAAACCCCTGCATCCAACACAATAGCATATAGTGTATAATAGAGAATATAAGAGAAGCAACATGAACGAATTGCATCAGAGCTAACTATAGTGAATGGAAACAAGGCGTTTCTTCTTTCTGAAGCTAGCAGGCGAGTTGTCCTGGCTTTGATGTCAAACAGTTGTAGAGGCCATAGTCAACGTCAAGTTATCAGATTCGGAATTTAGTCTACTATAAGGGACAACTACTGTATACTATATCAAATTGCATTCTAAAGAAGGTGTACTGCTGATTGCATGGTAAACCGCTTTCTACTATACGATGGATTCGGAGAAGAGGAACTATATGACGGCGGTACCCAGATCAGGTCCTACATGTTCTAAGCAACCTCTAGTGGCCGCAAACCTAAACGGGCCGACTCAGACAGCGCCGGAAGAGCCATGACATACAAACTGGCAGTGAAATACTTTTACCATATTGAGTATCGGTTTCCCCACCGTCTAGTTGCAGGAGTGGGCAGTTTGGTTTGAGACCTACACAAAGACAAGTTTGCGTTATGTGCCATCCTGAAGATCGATTGTTGAGTATGATAAACGAAGCTTCGTTCAATGTTGGATAATCACATGGACGATAGCCAAAGTCATGTTCAAGGATGCTTGCGGAAGTTGCATTAGAAGGGGTTGTCGCAAGGTATCCCAATCGGAGGACAGTGGTTTGCCATAAAGTGAATCGATTCTGGTTATGGCATGGTATGAAATGTGACACTCCTTCATAGTACTGCTAGAGGCATTCAGTATTGTGTCTGGTGGTGCTTTTCTTTTTTTTTTCCTTACTCCTGGCATTGCTTATTTCCTCGCTCGATTCAGGAAAATCAAACGCAGTCAATTTTTTTCCGTTATACGATGTGTGCGAATATCGAATAATATATACCTGGTTCTTTTACCGATAGTGATTGTGGATCATTAACTTTTGTCTCTTTTTCATTCTGTTCGACACACCCCTAGAAGACTCTTAGTATTCTCGCTCTAGACACATACTTAGACTTAGACTCAGCACTGGAACATATCCGACTATATACCGTGTTTGTTGCCTCGTTTATTTTTCCTACTTATTTATTCATATCCAACTACAACTATGGCTACTGAAACCTTGAAGACCTACACTTACGAAGAAGTGTCCCAGCATAAGTCTCACGATGACTTGTGGGTTGTCTATAATGGTCAAGTCTACGACATCTCTCCATACATAGATGAACACCCTGGTGGTGAAGAAGTTGTTCTTGATGTCGCTGGTACTGATGCCACAGATGCCTTCAACGACATCGGCCACTCTGACGATGCCCACGAAATCTTGGCTGGTTTGTTGGTTGGTAAGATCGAAGGCGGTGTCACCAAGGAAGTCAAGTCCATGGTCAACATCGAACAAGAAGGTGGTATTGGGCTCCCCGTCATTGCTGTTGGTGTGTTCTTGATTGCATTCGCTGCCTACTACTTCTTGCAAGGCAACTAACCTCTAAACTACCTCCAACCTTCGGGCAGGTTCAGACTACCGTACAGTGCTCAAAATGCAAGTTGCCGTTCATATAAATCTTTACCATTTGTTATGTAGTTTATAGTTCAGCTCTGGGTTTCCAGAAATAAACGTTTAACTATAGAGTCTTTAGTATATGAGTTGCGCGTCGGATTAAGTACATTATGTTACCATACTACGTTCCCCCAACTGTACCTTTCGATGGTTACTCCTCTTCAGAATTACAGCAGTCCTATATTTCTTCGATGTTTGATCTGTTGGACATTGGTGTCCAATTGCCTGTTGATTTTTTGTGTGCTGTTGCAACGTCCGATGCGTCTGGCCATATTCCTCCATCTTGTGATAAGCACTTTTTTTTTACTTCTCTAGTTGCCCCTCCCGCACAAAATAATATCATTCGAAGACTATGGAATCCACAGAGACGAGCCAAACGGTCGGAACCATCATTCCAGTTCAATGTTAGGACGTATATTCGAAGACTTGACTGTTGCCGGTAGCTCTTGACTCTCTGGCACTAACTTGCTGGTGCATACTCTTTCTTGGGCCGCTTCAGCGGTCGTGTAAGCGAGAAAGACTACGTTCTTATTGGCTCCAGCATAATGTCATATGAAATTTGCGTTTTGGCTGTGAAAAATGTATGCACAGAATTGCAAGGCACAAGAAAACAGACCATTATCAAGTACAGAAGCATTTGTAAAATTATCATGGGGCAACCCAACAAAGAGAATTATTTACTCTATACAGAGGCCTTCCAGACGAAGGAAAAGAGCAAACAGAAAACTCAAAACTTACGCTATATGGTTTTTTGACAACCACACGCTGATATATTAGTCTCAAAACTATAGATAACGAATTAGAAACATAATGACACGGCCGGCTGAGCAAGGACAGTCTCAAATTAGCCAGAAACAACGTCATGCTATTGATTTCGAGAAAAATATTATGTTCTTGAGAAAGCAAAGAACATAGTTATAGAACAGTCTTCAAGGTCAATTAAGTCCTACAAGAGGTTTGTTCAGTTTCACGAAAATTTTATATATTCTGCACTTCATATTTGTATTAGTGCAATATGCTAAGCACCCGGCGAAGGGTAGACCTCAGCAATCCAAAAGATAGTATGGATCCCGATATGATAGGAGGGCCCTTTGTACAGTGGTACTTGATTTCGTAGACTTCCCTTTTAATCTTCCATGAAGTAAATAAAGCCACTTAGATATCTCTATACATTCATCACTAGCTTTTTGGCTACAAGATATGGGGTCCCTCGAGTGACAACCTTTGCAAAATATCAGATGCATATATGTGGTTGCAACTTCCTACACAAAAACCAACTAACTTCTCGCAGCTACTTACAGAGATACAAGATATTTTCATTTCACGAATACACACTTGATTATTGAAGAAGGTATTAAGCTATTTCACCAATTCGTAACATGGCAACAGATCCAATAAATTCTAATGGTGTTTATAGGCATACTCCCCAAAAGCGGAACCAGGATGAATGTCCTTTGGGGTTAGCTTGATCAAAAAGTTCGTACTGGAGCAACTCCTTGTAGATGATAAACGGACTTCGCGTGAGTTGATGGTCGTAGGAGATGAACTTTAGAGAGGCATGATTTCGGATATTTGAGAATTTCTATTATACTATAGCACTTCTGTCTGAGTTATGCAAGAAAACAGACGATACTATTGAAGTATATACCTCGTTCTATCTTCATTTTCATGTTAATGCAACTTAGTCGTACATTAACCATTCCTAAGATCAAAAGCCTTCAAGATGGTGAGAGTGTACATAGCATGAAAGTGTTTGTCCATCTTGAGCCTTCACAGTTCGGGGTATTCTTGGCCTACAAGGTTGAACACCCCACTTACGAAGCTAGCCATTCAAAACATTGTTAGTTCTCATTTGATTAGAACTACTGTAGACGGTCATATTGTGTGAAAACGTGTTCTTCTAAATTTGCATGTTTCTCGTAATCTATGTTCTGACTAATCTAGATTCCGTGTAACCGAAGTTTTTCAGTTGCGGGACGGCTATCATAAATACCATCAATATCCGCTTTTTTATCGATGATTTAGTATTGAAGACCAGTAAACTAGTAGACAGAGAAATGCCTCCTTCCAATAGCATCAGATTGAACCAGTTGTTGGGAACCAAAGAACCAATATGGCAGGCTCCAATGGCAGGTATTTCCACAGCAAGGCAAGCAGCTGACGTCACCAATAATGGAGGACTTGGATCTTTACCATTGGCAATGTTTGATTTGCGTAAACCGGAAGGGTTGAAGAAACTAACAGGTTCAGTTGACGAGTTTTCACGTCTTGTATCTTCAAACAGAGCCAACATTGTTAACTTCAACTTCTTTTGCCATGATGTGTACTCCACAGAAACTCCACCTTCGCAGATAAAGAATTGGTGGACTCTCTACAAGAAATCATTAAAAACATTAGAAGAGAGTATGCTTAGCAAAATTCCGTTTGACAATGGCAATGTTTCTTTCATAGAGATTGAACGTGACTATCCTGAAGAATTTGCAAAATTATTGGACTATTTGGCAGAGGTAAAACCAAAAGTGATATCGTTCCACTTTGGACACCCTAACAAGACAACCATAGAAAGGTTACAGGAAGAGGGTATCATGGTTGTAGTGACCACCACATCCATTGAAGAGACCAAAGTTCTTTTGGATTTAGGTGTGAATGGTTTGGTTTGTCAGGGATACGAAGCTGGTGGGCATAGAGGTAACTTCTTGGTTGGTAAAGAGTTAGATGAAAACTTATCTACATTTGCCTTATTTTCTCAGGTTCAGAAATATGTTGCCAGTCAGAATAAGGATGTGTTCTTGATTCCAGCTGGGGGTATCATGGATTCTTCAACGATCAAATACTATCTTTCTCTTGGCGCATCATCAGTACAAATGGGGTCTATTTTTCTTGCTACTCCTGAGTCTTCTTCAAATGGGTTCGTCAAGAAGCATGTAGAAGGTGAGAACAGTTTGACAACTACCATGATTGACACGGTCTCCGGAAAACCGGCCAGAACTATCAAGACTGAGTTTATCGAAAACTTAATTAAGAATGACAAATTCGAACGTAGCCAATTGCCTCCATATGGCCATTCTTATAACGCTTACAAGGTATTGAAGGGTTTGGTTAAAGACCACGATATTGGATTCTATTTGGCTGGTCAGAATTACCACTCTCTTGACCCAAAGTTGACTACGACCGAGATTATGCAGAAATTGAGCAAGGAATTGGCACAAACTTAGAAGTAGCTTAGAAGTAGCTTATAGCTAGGATATATAACGAATATGACATTATATGAATGTAACAAGAAGATATAACAAGATACAATAGTCAAGAAAGACAGTTGTGAACCAAAATAAAAAAAACACCAAAAAACAATGATGTATTATAGATAAAGGCGAAGTAGCTTTTCTAATCAAAGCTATGTAGCATTCTACACCACTTATTTGTCTATTCATTCTTCTCATTATCCCATTTCTGGTTGCAAAATTTATGTTTAGTCCAAAGGTCGTGTAAAATAGCCAATAGTGTAACCAAAAATTTTCCACCACCACTGTGAGGGAGCTTGAATCAGTAAAAGAATTATAAACTGAATTAGAGACTCTTCCTATTAATCTACGAAAGAACCTTATCCGTAATGTCCGACGCTCCAGCCAACAAATATCAAATAACCTTGTCCGACGAATCTAAGGAAAGAATCGCCAAGATCTTGGAATACTCCAAGACCATTGCCCATTACGGTTTCATTCCATTCGTGTTGTACTTGGGTTGGTCCAGCACTCCAAGCAAGCCATCCTTGTTCAACTTATTGAGTCCATTCCCATCTGCCTAGATGATTAGATATGAGCGGACTTTGGAAGATGCATAATCGTTATATATGGTCTACAAGACTGGTAATGGTAATGTTAGATGGGTGATTTCTTGTTTTTGTATGTCCAGAGATATGCAATATCATACCCACGATGCTATTATCGTCAATTAAACGATGATAGTGATGACAGCAACGATATGATGGTTCAATGATATTCAGGGTCTATGTCATTTTGTCCTTCCGAGCGCATATTCATTTTGTTAATGATGTACATAGTTAATTACAAGCTTTCAATAAAATACAGAAAAATTAGATATTGATAGAACACTAAGGGCCAGCAAGAAGACATTCCCTTCCAGTAGACAATAAAACGTTAGTACGACGATAATTTTTGAATTCCGAGCAATGACCCCATATTGAAAAAGTTATTGATGTACGATTTTTTCGATGCTCATTATGTTATCTTAGGATTGAATATTATTCTTCTCTTTAATACAATAATATTGACCCCGTAACTGAAATCCCTTTAATCCTCCAGAAATATTTCTGACAGAAAGAACCACTTTATTTATAGAAGGAACAAAGTAGGTTACATTTAGTTCTGTATGAGTGAATTCTTAGATCACAATAGAGTGGTACCGAAGGAATCTCTACAGCTCAGCCGAAGACAGATAGAAGCAACAGGAGGACTCACGGCTGGTTGTATCACAACGTTGGTAACACATCCGTTGGATCTTATCAAGATCAGATTACAGTTATCGCATGCACATCCAAGGGGTACAAACCACAGACCGTTTGAATCGGTAATCAATATATTTAAGAAGATAAACGAAGATGCTTTTCAAGACTTCAGAAAGACTCAAAAACTTCAGGGGCTATCTCAATTGAAAAAGTTCAGACTGATACACATAATAAAGCATTATTACCGTGGAATTACCCCTAATTTAATAGGAAATATCTCAGCATGGGGGTTATATTTTACATTGTACGCTGAATTCAAGTCCTTAGCATTCACAAGGAACCCCTCTGTCAACTACTTCACATCCTCAACATTAGCTGGAATGACTACATCTTTACTCACCAACCCACTTTGGGTGCTTAAGACAAGAATTTTGGGTAGTTCCAAGAATGACAGTAAAGCTTACAAATCGATCGCAGATGGTGTTGTGTCAATATTAAGAAAAGAAGGGGTTTTAAGTTTCTGGAGAGGATCCATACCGAGTTTGTTTCTGGTTTTCCAAGGAAGTCTTCAATTTACGTTTTACGATAACTACAAGAGTTTTATCCAGAAGAGGTACCAAACTGAACAGTTGACCACTGCCCAATACATCTACGGATCTGCCTTCTCCAAGATCTTCAGCATGCTTATAATGTATCCGACGCAGGTGGTGAGGTCAATATTACAGAATTACCAAGGAGACAGCCCATACGAGAGAACTATTCGTTCTGTGGCCAGACATTTATGGAAAGAAGACGGATCTAGAGGATTCTACAAGGGCCTTAGTGCCAATCTTCTTCGAGTAGTCCCCGCAACTTGTGTGACGTTTGTGGTATACGAGACTGTGCGTGACAACTTGAGAAAGTATGAGACAAAAGAGTAGACTATCATTTGTATATAGAAGAAGAATAACTAGATGGAGCCATCCGTATATATAAGCACAAAATAGACTAATAAGACAAGCAAATGAAGGAGTGATATAATAAATGAAAACAGCAAAATTATAGAATTAGGTAGCAAAAATTCATGTGAAGCAAAGCTGAAGTAGATTAAATGTAGATAAGATTATCTAGAAGTAGTAATATATAATTGTAACATGTCGCTAAGTTAGAGTAGAAGCTTGGATACTTGCCCAGTATATGTCAAAATATTGTCGCAACTCGTAAATCTGCGACAAGCACAAGATCTTATACAAAACGCGTCATCAACATAGAAATAACGAAAAATATGGACTTTCGAATCATCAATATTGAAAACAACATACCGCCAAAAATGAGCCGATATCAGTCTGCAGAGACTCTTGAGATGGAGAATGCAATTAAAAGGAGGAAATTGGAAATTGAGACTTCTACTTCAGAAGAAGTTGGCGACTCTCGACCATATCCTAGGTCGGTGACAAATATAGAGAACCATTTTGAATTCACGTCATCAACATATCACTCGGCTATTCCCATAGAAGTTCTCAAGAATTCAGACGAACCAGTTGTATTAGGAGTAGATGAAGCTGGTAGAGGTCCAGTTTTGGGACCAATGGTTTATGGCATTGCGTTTGCGTTGGAGAACTATCTGACAAGATTACAGAAAGAGTACGGATTTGCTGATTCGAAGACATTAAAAGAAGATAAAAGAGACGAATTGTTCTACAGCATTGAAAATGAAGCTAACGAGCTCCACAGAAATGTTGGTTGGGCAACTACTACCATGACAGCTAGAGACATTTCTTCAGGGATGTTACGTTCAGTTTTGGGTATAGGAAACTACAACTTGAACGAACAAGCCCACGACGCTACTATTCAGCTTATCAAGGAAGTTATTTCCAAAGGAGTTAACGTGAAGAAAATCTACGTAGACACAGTAGGTCCTCCTGTGACATACCAGGCCAAATTGCAGAAAATATTTCCAGATACGGAAGTTACGGTTGCGAAAAAAGCCGATAGCATTTATCCCATAGTAAGTACCGCTTCCGTGATGGCCAAGGTGACCAGAGACGCCAACATCAGATGGTATAACCACAATTTGGATGTCTTGAAGGGCCACAAGTTGGGTTCCGGCTATCCCAGCGATCCCAACACCAGCAAGTGGCTCAATAGTAATGTCGATAAAGTGTTTGGCTGGTGCTACGGGTTTATTCGATTCTCATGGCAGACTGCCAAGGACTCATTGGTGAAGCACGACAGCGTGGAGGTGATTTACGAAGATGAATGTGTAAAGCAGGACAATGGATATGGCAATGTCAGCGAGTACTTTAGTCAAAAGGACGAGCCAGTGAAAGGGTGCATAGACAAGTTGTATTATAGTAGCGGAGTGATGCTTTGAAAGAGCGAGTACAAGAGACCGTATTAAGAGATAGCGTAGCGTAATAGAACGAACAATAAACACAGTAACAGCTACACTTGACAGTAGATGCACATAGACACAGACAAAGACAAGACTACCACATTTCAAACGCAGAGACATCTACTACCACCAGAAACTGTTAGTAGAGTGATTAACCGGTGACACAACACTCACAAAAATCATCAAGCTGGATTATTTTATTGTGTTAAATCGACGAGTTGTCCCAAATGTTGAACTCACATTTCACAAATACTGCCCAATTAATGAATAGAAGTTGCAGCCATGGCCCGGAGATGCAGCCGAATTTTCCACCCGATCTCGGCACTTAACATCCGCGATGGTGTCTCTGTCGCAGTCGGAAAACATCCATGCGATGTGCAGGCCACTACCTGCGCGCATTTAATTCAGCGAAAAAAACTACTCTGGAGAGAGGCTAATCTAAGAAGTGGTTTGTTTGACAAAGTCTTTTTCTTCAACAGTTGTTTCTTCTTCTAGTGAAAACAGCAGACGTTGTTCAGTTACCGAGTCTCTTCCAACCCGTGCACCGTACCGCGTGGATCTCCATTGACACTACAGCTATCATTTTGTACTACTACACGTCAACTGTCTAGCACTGTATCATAAATCTGCTACCACAACTCTCACTATGTCTGCCTTATTGTCTGTTTCCAGAGCTGCTGTCGCGGCAGCTCGTGTTGCTTCCTACAAGCAAACCGCCACCATCTCGCTCCAATGGGCCAGACTCTACTCCTCGGGCAAATTTCCTCCCCATACCGTCATCAACATGCCTGCATTGTCTCCTACCATGACTCAGGGAAACATTGGCTCGTGGGCAAAGTCTGTTGGTGATGAGTTGGCCCCTGGTGAAGCTATTGCCGAAATCGAAACAGATAAGGCTTCCATGGACTTCGAGTTCCAGGAAGAAGGTTTCTTGGCCAAGATCTTGATCGACGCTGGAGCTAAGGACATTCCCGTAGGTAAGCCTATCGCCGTCTACGTTGAAGAATCCGCCGATGTTGCTGCCTTTGAATCCTTCACTGCTGCTGATGCTGGCGAGAGCGAAGCTGCTGCCCCAGTTCAAACACCAGAAGAAGCTCCTGCTGCAAAGGAAGAAGCTCCAGTTGCTACTTCTGCCGCGGCCGCTGCTACTTCTGCAAGGGCTCCTACTGACAGACTCATTGCTTCTCCTTTGGCCAAGACCATTGCCTTAGACAAGGGTATCTCATTGAAAAATATCAAGGGAACTGGTCCAAACGGTAGAATAGTCGCTAAGGATGTAGAAAACTACAAGGTCCCAGCCCCAGCTGCTGCTCCAGCTGCTGCCGCTCCAGCTCCAGGCGCTTCATACCAGGACATCCCTATCACCACAATGAGAAACGTCATTGCTTCTAGATTATTGCAATCGACTCAACAATCTCCTTCTTACATCATTCAGTCGCAGATATCCGTTACTAAGTTGTTGAAGTTGCGTGCCTCTTTGAACGCTTCTGCTGAAGACAGATACAGATTGTCTGTCAATGACTTGTTGATCAAGGCTATTGCTCTTGCTTCCGTGAGAGTACCAGAAGTCAACTCAGCCTGGTTGGGTGACCAAGGAGTCATCAGACAATACAACAACGTCGACGTTTCTGTTGCCGTGGCCACTCCAACTGGTTTGATCACTCCAATTGTCAAGGATGCTCATATCAAGGGTTTGTCTACCATCTCTAAGGAAGTCAAGGACTTGGGTAAGAGAGCTAAAGAAGGTAAGTTGTCTCCACAGGAATTCCAAGGGGGTACCATCTGTATCTCCAACTTGGGTATGAACCACGCTGTCACTGCCTTCACTTCCATCATCAACCCTCCACAGTCTGCCATCGTTGCTATTGGTACAACTGACAAGAAGGCAGTTCCATCCAACGTGAACGAACAAGGCTTTGTCTTTGAAGATGTAATCACTATCACTGGTACCTTCGACCACAGAGTCGTCGACGGTGCTGTCGGTGGTGAATGGATCAAGGCATTGAAGAAGATCGTCGAAAACCCATTGGAAATGTTGATCTAGGCATCTCTAACCGGCAAGACCATCCATAACATATAAACATATAAATACGAGAAAAGTAGAATTAGATCGACTTTATTCTCTGGCGTAGTGTTTGTTATCCATTTACTTCTGCACATATATTGTATAATACACTATGTTGAATTGGATCAATTAGGAATGGCGGTTAGTCTTGACTTTGTAGCTGCCGCAATGGGTGTGCATATCAAGGTGGTTCGAAGTAGCGCTACAATTTTTGCACCCACTCAATTTACCAAGTAGTTCCACTCATTACCTACAACACAGCTAATGGTCAAATATGTCAATATGTTATTATAATATTATAAAGTCTAATTACTTGTAATAAATATTTTGTTTTGTGTGAATTTTTGTAGCTTTGTAAGCGTAATAGAAATTGCATTGTCTTGTAACTGTAAAACATCGACACCTCCATGTGATCACATTAAGGGCGTGATGATGAAAGAGAGACTATTCATTTCAACTATTATGAAAATTCACAAGACACTAACATATGCTTCTTTTACGTGTGGTTTCAGCTGTACAAACTTCGACTGCGAACATAATTAAAGATCGCTCACAGATTCCTCAGATCTAAAGTAAAGCGCCGAACTCACTTTTGCATTCCAACCTATCGCAATAGTTAGCAGAAAGCATGGATAGAACTGAGTCAGCTCTCTTTGAATTTTGTTCTTCTGTAAAAGTGGGGTGTCTATGAAATCAGGAGTTTGGTTGGTCGTATGTGTAGAGAGTTTCGTCTCGTGATGGTCCTATATGGTGTTGTCGTTAGCTGCATTAAGTTCATGCAATACTAACTGCCTTCTGTGAACTTTCTTCAGACCATTTGTTTCTGATTTTAGTACGAGCCTCTTTCTTTAAATTCCACAAGAATAAAGGGTTTTTTGGCCGCAACTCTTCTTCAATATTGTGTCTCCGTTGAATCTCTAACCACCTCCTTTCATTAGCGTGCCATTTCTCAACTTGTCTGCGCTTTTCCTCCTGTTCCGATCGCCATTCATCTATTTCCCGGCGGATATCCCGTCGTATCGCCTCTTCTTCCTTTCTCTTCTCATAATGCCCCATTGCTTTTCTGTGTATCTCTTTTCTTATCTGCTCATGCTCTTGTAAGGCAAATATCAGACGGGCTCTAGACTCAGCCTCCCGTCGACAGTAACCTTCATACCGGATCAATCTTTCTTGCAGTACCTTTCGATCCCTCTCTTGTTTGATTTCCATCCATTCCCTATATTCATCAGTTTCGATTTTCTTCTTCAGACTTCCCTCATCTTCATCAATCCCGGTTTTCTTCTTCAGGCACTCTTCTTCATCATCAATCTCGGCTAGCTTCTTCTTGAGATACTCTTCATAATAAACAATGGTGGATTCTTTCTTCTTCGGATGCTTACTGAGACACGACTTAAGAGGTTTTATATCTAAAGGGATTGGATCATGACGCTTATAGTCATATGGCGCGCGCTCTTCAAAGGTGCCCCTCCACGAGAATCCGATTTCTACTCCTGTAGACTCATCACGAATTAGTGGTTCTTCAATCAAGTCATTAAGTATCTTTTTCTCTGATTCTCCAGTATAAAGCTGTACAAAGTGCACGCGATTCTTCGTTTCAGACTCACTTCTTAAGGATTCAAATGAATGTTCCTTGTCGAATTCCAAATTTAAATGAGCCTTGACCCTGGGTTTAAAATGATCGACGGCTTCCTTCCATCTTCTGGAGTTTGGCCCAAATTCTACTTCTGGGGCAGAAAAATCACCAGAAACATGGCACATCTGATCCAATTGAACTTTTTCAGTTTCCTTCTCAAAATTGAGCTGAATTGGTTCGTTTTCTTGTCTAGAGTAGCTTGAGTTTTCAAATTCCTCGTTAGTTTCAAAATGGTCCATATGGTCCATATATTCAAACAGATCGATGTGGCCATATTTCCAGTCAGTAATAGACTGCGATTCTTCATAAGGTTCAGGCTCTTGAAATCTTTCATCTTCAACAGAATTCTTATGCTGATCAATTATTACAAGTTGCTCAAGTTTATTGGTTATTTTTGTTTCTTCATCAGATACAAAATCAGCCCAAGAGAACTTCCTTAGCATTTCATGATATTTCTCTTTTAACTTTATATGTGTCTCTTCTTCCCTTCTTAATGACTGCTGATATCTCAACTCTTTAACTTCTTCGCTTTCATTTTCTAAAGCTTCGACTCTTATGGCTCTTATGCGCGCAAAAACACCACCCAACTGATTCTCTATATTCACCTGGTCTTCCCCTACTGGGTCAACCTTCTTTGTTTTGCTGAAACATGATCTGCTTGGTGACAAGTTTTTTGGAATTGAATGACGCCGCCTGATACCATAAGGGAAGCGTATTTCATAGACTCCATTTTTAGTAAATCGAAATTCTATTCCAGTAGTTTCATCAATTTTTGATTGCTGAATATATTGTTTTTCAATTTCATTATTGAAATGAACTTCCCTGGTCTGGCGAAGTTCAGCATTTTTTTTAAATAGCCGCATGGTGTTACATGTGAAATCTTTGAAGGGGCTACCGGAACACTCTGATTTTGGATCAAAAATTGTCTCCGAAACCGAAGTAGGTCTAGTGCTTACTTCATTCATATTGCAAATATTGTCGCCAATAATGGTTCCTTCTACGAAGCTAGTTGAAGCAGAATTACTAGACACTAAAGGAATGACCGCAGGAGTCCAAAACTGAAGCTTTACACCAGAATCTGTTTCTATTTTCATATGTTCGGAGGAGCCAGATCTTGTTGGGTCTCTAACAAATTCAGATTTGCCAGCAAATCCAGGTATCCTTTCGTAAATAATGGCTTCATTATTGAGAAATGAAACAAAAGTATATTGTCCGTAGTTGAGTACTTGTTTAATACCTGGAACACTTGAAAGAGGTTGATTATTTACCTCTGCGTCCACAATAGCTTCCCAAATACCTTCAAAAACGTCGCCAACGATATCAGTAATCCCGTCATCTACTATTCTGATTGTTGCTTTTCGAGAACCGTGTTCATATGCTTCAGCTTTATCTGAATAATGAATTTTATCACAATGTTCAGAATCCACAGAGTTTGCGTGTGTACTATTGATAACAGAGCTAACAGCGGCCATATTCAGGTTTTCAGCGGAATCTGCCTCAGTAAATGTGCTCGAAGCAACAGAAGTAGTAGAAGTGGCGTTAGCAGTCGCTGAAATTGTAATTAATTGCACGGTGGGTTCTTTGGCTTGTTGAATTGAGTCAGCAAAAGATCGCTTCTTGAAAGAGAACTTGTGGAATATGCACTTGATCCGAGAAAAAAGAGTTCGGACTATATTCGAGGTTTTGAGAGAGGATTCACTTGTTATATTCGACTTTGCATAATTTCCTTCCTTTTTGACTGTCTTAGAAAGATTAAGTTCATATTTTTGAGCCATTTTCAGAGTCGACGATGCATCTTTTTCAGTAGACAATGCAGATTGATTGGGTTGCTCAGAAAGTTTTTGGAAAGTTTTGTTAAAAGGAGTCATCAAGTTCGACTCTGAAAAATCAACTGTCATATGTATAGTTTTTTTTCATATGGGTCGACGTAGTTCAACGAAAGATGACAAAGAATAGTTCCAGAGGGTGGACTACAATATTCAAATTCAAACCGTTGACAGAAGCCACCTATCGGAAAGCTTACGAAGTAAATTGGAATTGATTATTACTACACCAGAATGAAGAAACAAGTCAGACTTAATGACTGTGAAACTTGGCTATTTTTGGGCGGTATTTGCAACCACAAATCGATCCCAATTGGGTGCAAAAAAAAGATGCATTCTCTTGCAGCAACACGCGTCGTGCATATAAACAGTTCTAGATCCTCATATTGTTTATCGCTAATTTATTTTAGAATCCTTCTAGCCTCTGAATTTCTATTTTGCCGGATAATATGGTCTTCTCTCGAAATTTACTTAGCTATGATTGCATGTAAAGTGGTTGTTGGGATTGGATAGTTAAAGAGAAAGCGTTGCTGGGAATTATGAAGAAATAAATTTCTCCAGTTAATCATCATATCGAGAGCGTAGCTATGAGCTAGTCTTTTTGGTGATTCTTTGTAGTAATTGTGTTTTGTCTCCAAATTGAGTTGTAACGACTTAAGTTATTTAGTGCCATGTCGATCTGTTACAAGAAATCTCAAAAGAATGATACTCCAGGCGAAAACGAATCGCTTGACTGGTTGTAACCGCTGCTCAAAGAAAGCACCGCTACTGTCAACAACTCGAATCACTACATTCTATGAATGCTTTAGTTGGCAAGAAAGAAGTTTATCATTACCAGCTTTGATTTCTGTTGCACACCTCTCTGAGAGTATATGATTCGTCCCACAGCTACACTTAAAGCTCAATCTGTTGCTGAATCAATCGTTCAGTTTCATGTGATGTTTTCATAATTCGAGAAGAGGTTATGTTCTAAATCCAATCCAGACTTCTGACTGCAGTCTACGGAACAGCAATTGAAAATGTCGGTCTTCATTGGAAGTCAAGTTGCGTTCTCATCTCTTGATATGGAAAATAAGGCTATCGTTACCCTTATTGCTGCGGTGTGGATGTTTCTGTTCCACAGTACTCAGCGTATCAGGTGCCTCGTTTTCATACAGGAGTATTTTTTTAATGAGCTACATTTATCAACAGTCTTTTTTTCATGTATTTACGTTATTTTTCTCTTCAGATTCCACAGTCTTAACAATTTTTGTGAAAGCTTCGTATATATCCGATTAGCACTATCTTGCATGCCTGTGAAGCAAATATATATCGCCAGACACGGATACCGTGCAAATTGGCTCCCGCTTCCACATCCACCCAATCCTACAGGAATAGATAGTGATCCACCTTTGGCCCCTCATGGAGCCGAACAAGCCAAACAGTTGGCCGCTTACTTAACTTCGTTGCCAACTTCCGATAGACCGCAATTTGTAGTGTCGTCGCCTTTCTACCGGTGTGTGGAGACAGCAGAGCCAATCTCAGAGATGCTTTCGTTGAAGGTAGTTCTTGAACGTGGAGTAGGCGAATGGTACAGAAAGGGGCGTAAGGTAATTCCTCAGCCCGCTGATTACGACCGGTTGACACGATTCTTTCCTAAAGTTTTGGTTAACGAGTCTGAATGGCCCCGTGACACGACTGTAGGAGTGATTCCGGATCCCACAGGAGAGTCCAACGAAGACATATTTGACAGAGCCAACGAGTTCTGGAAGCGTTTCTTGCCTGTATTCGAAAAAAAATACCCAGATATTGAGACGATAATGATAATCACCCATGCTGCTACCAAGATCGCTTTGGGAGCCTCTCTTTTACGTCTATCGGGTGTATTAGACTTCATTGATGACGATAATAACACGTTTCGTGCTGGTGCCTGTTCGTTGGATAAGTACGTGCGTACTAGCAACGGCTGGGATATGAAGATGAATGGAAACACTGAGTTCTTGACGGGTGGAGAAGAGATGCACTGGGACTTTCTGTCAACGTTTGAAGCAGGCTCCGACGAAGACATCAAGGCAAGGGCACTGGCAGCGAAAAGGAAACTTGAACTACAAGAAAAAAAGAAGAGGGATTCCTCGTCCACTATAGAGGCCGAGAACAACAACGACAGATCAACCAGAAATAATGACGTCAACGACGAATTTGAGGTACGTAACAATCCTAAATTCTAATCAGAGTAAACTAGAGTTGTCTAAACTAGATTTACCTAGATTCTGTTAGAGTATTTATACCATGATTCACTCGATTCTATTAGAGTATATACCATTCCTAATAAATAATCTTAATGAGGATGTTACTAACATGATTATAGGACTTATATGTGACAGTCGATATCCCCATGATCGGAAAGGCTCAGAACTTTGAGGATTCCAACAATTTGGAAACCCCAACTTCAAAAGTCAATATTATCAAGCCAGCAGCACAGTTCCAGATTACAGAGTTGAACAATGACAATCCCTTAATCAAATTGTCAAACAACAGCATTGCTTCCGGAGTGCAAGACACCAACAACGGCAACGACGCCATAAACAATATCAATGTTATCGACGGAAAGATCTACGAAACCAGCTGGAAGAAGTTGGTGGGAACAGACTTGATTTTTGACGACTACGGTGAACTAATAGGTAAGGTAACTGAACACTTAACAGTCAATGAGAACACGAAGCTTGTAATTAGAGACAGTTCCAAGACCAAAGATGACAGCGATGAGGATGAAGACGTAGACGATAATGGTGATCTCAAGTCGGCTGGCCAAAGTGCCTTCTTGAAACATGCAATTAAACTCGCAAAGAAGAAAGAAGCGCAATCTTAAAAAAAGTAAAATATCAAAGGCTAGAAATTATGTATATTATAAGTCTAGTGCTTAGAGTGTTTGAAACCTTTTAATAGTAATAATGTACAATATAATGACATGCAATGAGTGAAAAGATTATTTCTGTGCTGTAACTATTCGTTGAATATGTTCCATGAACAGTTGCAAACTGGTGTCGTCTGTAAAAACATCAAATCTGTCTCCAAATCCAAAGAGATGGTTAGGATTTGTAGCATAACTAGTTGATGGGTTTAGCTTGGCCATAAGAAATCTGGCTTGTGATCCACCTTCGTCACAATCAATAAAACGTGGAAGTGGGAATCTATCAATCAAGATTTCCATCGCCTCCCTCTTTGGAGCCTCCAAGAACTCTTTGAAGTGAGCATACTCTGGCTGTTCATGATATCCAGCCTTTCTCCATTCGGCAACCTTTTTCCCATGATGAATAAGGATATGGAAAAAGGTATCCAATAACAAGATCTTGGAATGGCCCAACGACAACGAATCCAACAATACAGGCTCTGGTTCCGTAATAGTTTCGCCGGTACTTTCATCTACGGCTCCAAAAGTGTCAATGTCATACGACAAAAGAGTTGGTTGGATCATGATCAACGAGTTGTTGACGTCTTCGTGCATAAACACATGTCTGACAAAACTTGTTTCGTCGGGAGAGTTGTTGAACACATTGATGAAGGGAGATCTCCTCAAGTGATACAAGAATTGAGGCAACAAAGCGTACGAGGACGAAAGCATGAACGACTCCAATATACCTGGTGTAAAAACGGAGAATCTCGTACAGAAATCCACCAAGTTTTTGTCCAAGTTCTTGACCACAGCTAGCTGAGTAATGATTGGTTTGTTCTTTGCATTGGTATTGTCCGGTTGCATCTTATTAATGGCATCCCTAGCAATCAAGACAAGGGCTGCTTCCTGATCAAAACCATGTTCCAAATTCGCAATATCAGAGTCGGGGATAATTGAAAGAGGAACTGTGGTTACCCTCAATCTCATTTCACCAGATGCATGTTGGTAGTGGAAGAGAAATTGGATAAATGCAAAACTGGTGAAGCCTGAATCCAACTTCTCAAAGTACAACGCATATGTAGACTGTGGATTGACGTTGCAGAGCTTCCAGGAGTTGGTAGAGCCTTCTCCAATGACAGTTTGGGAGACGGTTTTCTCTGCAAAGGGATTATCTTTTCTGACTGGCAATGCTGTAGCGTTACCAATGACTCCTTCGATCTTAAGATCAGATGTGGCCATCACTTCCAAGGTGGCGTTGAAGCCCATATCCAAGTACTCCGAGTTGTCTTCATCCTGCTTCTTGAAGAACTTGATGAAACTCTGCTTGAATATAGCTGTACTGAAGGAGTCACTCATGACTACCACACCTCCAGTCTTGTAGCAGATCTCGTCCATTTCGTAGAGACCAACTTGGTCATAACTTCCAATGAAGAAGTTACAACTCAAACCCATGGATACCAAACAAAGGGTGATTTTATTGTAGAAAGTTCTAGCCGTCTTGAACAAAGACGTGTTCACCTTGGTTTTGGTCGATGTGGTAGGTGCGGAAGGCAAATTCGACTGCTGTGCCTTCTCGATATCATGATGAGATCTCATTGGTTCTTTCAATAGGTTATCCACGATCTTTCCTGAGCCAGAAGTACAAGGGCCACCAACAAAACAGAGAAGATGCCCCCCAGTAGTCTTGATATGATCTCCTAACAAGGCATTGAGCAAAAGAGAAGCCGTATTCAATGCAGCACCAGTAGCTCTTTCTGGTCTTTCCTTGAACTTGGAGTGGGGGAAGGTGTTTGTGGCCAAATTCTCGATGATGTTGGTCAACTGGTACTCTACAATGTTGACCGGCTGCAAGAACTTTCTGCCAATAGCCCCGAGGATATCGTCTACGCCAGAGCCACGAGCCTGTCTACTGTGGTGGATGCTAAGTCCTGGCGCGAGTAAGCCTAGACTCTTCAGAAGCTGATCTAAGGTGTACTCCTTGGAGCCGTTGAATGTATAGGCTCTATTGTCGTTGGAAAGCAAGTCATGAATTTGTACATGTTTTCCAAACGTCACCAAGCCCACCAAAGCGTTGTCCGGAAGAAGACTGAGCGAAATGATCAACGACTCCTTGAGTGACTGGAACGCATCATCTACATCATCGGCAACAAAACATGTATCTACCACATAGAAGAAGATTGGAGGCAACGAGCTGAGTCGTCCCGTCTGGTATTCTACAGTGGAACTATTCTGGCACAAAGCTGGCGGAAGGATGTAGTTATTAGTGTCTGGGTCGATCTGGTTTAAGGCAAGTCTATTGGTGAAGCCACAGAATGGACAGGTCCAGATTTCGTTGTTGACTGTGACAAACGGATTGGCTATAGCCCGGCATTGGCGACAGACTAGCATTTCCTCCTTGGGCAACACCTGGATGTCTGACTTGTTGTTGAGTGGAGTATACATGGCTCCCAAGGGCACGACATTGCGCTGGTGCTGGAGCTTCAGTTTGGGCACGCAGCTGAACGAGAGACGAACTCCGTCTGTTTCTTCCCTGGTTTCAAAGTCCATTGTTATCGAAGGATTAAGAGACGACTGAACTCATACAATGTACTACACCGCAATAGACCCTTTGGCTATATTCACGAGGTTGGAAAGAAAAAGGTCACAAAAAGAATAGAAAAACCAATTGAAAAATCGAGATTTCCACAGTGAGAAAACGCGAGCTTTTCAATCTAAGTCTAAGCCTGAGATCAATGTGTATGTTTTTTTTTCGCACACTTCGCGGATAAACCGTTGCGATAACGGAAGACGAAAAAAAGCTCTCGGCCCCGTGATCGAAAACTCTATGGGGAGAAGATAAGTACCTCTTCAGATTATATAGGAGAAAACGGACAAATATCCATATGTTGAAAGATGAATGCCGACAATTGAGCTTGTCTATGGTAATTTGGTGAAAGTTTTCCTGATTTCCAGCGAACTCTGTCTTTACAACGGCTTGTCAGGTTTTGTGTGGCACCTCAATTGTCATATTCATAGCTCTTGCAACTGCCGAGGATACAAAGCCGAGAATTGAGATGCCTAAAAGAAATGCAAGTGGCTACAATCCTAAAAAAATCACGCCTCTGCTTTGTCAACTCCTTTCAGGCAGATTATGTATTTCCGTGAAAGTTTAGCACTACAAATGTCATGTTTCTTGAATCAGAGCTTACCATAGCTCCGAAAGTGACTTTTGAGTCGTTATCTTTTCAAACCTTCCATGCCGAAGCAAGTGAAAATTCCAGTACAATATTGTCCATCAAGATAGCCCAGTAGGGGATAATAGATAGGAAACTGTTTTCAAACCAAGATTCAGTGAGTTCTATACCCAGGGTATAAACTGCCCTAGTTCACTAACTTGAAACATTTATTCAGTAGTAAAAATTTTACTTCTCGGGACATCTACGGTAAACCGAAGCTTTTTTTTGCACCCATTTCGCATTACGTACATTTCTGTAATCTTAACATGCAAGAAAACCATGTTCTTTAACTGTTTAAAATGCTAAGACAATTTCATGATTGCAGACTTATATCACAAGCATTTGGTATAGCCATTCCGAAGAAGTCTTACAACATATTTATAGATACATACATCAGAAGATGACACTACCTTGTTACCAACTTGTGTATTCTCAACGGCAGATATTGAAAATTTCTATTTCAGCAGATACGTCCTTCGCCGCCATCATGGGAGGTCGGAAATCAGAGAAGGGCTAACCGTTCGGACCCACCAATTTCACTCTGTCCCAATATTAGAACTTTGCTTTGCTTCTCTCTCAGTGTAGTGAAGTAGGTTCCGTCCACATTAGTACAAAGCCCCAAAAACAAGTATATACCTTACAATACTATAATCTTCATGGTAACCTACATCGCAACCACAATTTTTTGGATCAATAGTAAATCAGACTCAAATAAATAGCAAAATGGGAACAGATATCTAAACATTCAAATACATATAGATCTGATTTCGACAATCAAATAGAACCTTAGTACACTAGCGTGACGTGAATGTTTTTGAAAATACTTGAGTCAAATCGTAGACACAACTTATTTGCAACATGAATCCTCATTCAATGCTGAAAATCACTCATCAACTTCCGAAGAATAAAGATGCCTTGTCTATTGGAAACTCTTCCACAATGAGTATCTAACTATCTCGAGGTACTATTAGTGACCCAGTTTCTTTGGAAGTTTACAGAACTGTGAAAGAGAGATGGCTATTCACACAACCAGTTTAACACCAAAAGAACAACAAGCTACTTTTGATTTTCCGGTGGGAGGTAGATTTCCCTTCTGAATTAATTAATCTATGGGCACAGCTTCCAAGAATGACAGTCCACTAGTTATAACCGTCATTGACATTAACCGCTATCGTGGAACGATTCTTTGTTTACAAAACTTTAGTTTTCTGATGAATTTGGGAGGATTGTTTGGCAAACGCTGCTGTATGGGGAACTTCTTGACAATGAATGGATGTAATTGAGGACTACGAAGTTATTAATTAAAAACTACGAGGGTATTATTCAAGGACATCTTCAAGTGTTAGCTAGGTCGGTTTCGATTCTATAAGACAATTTTAGAAATACTTTCATTTCTTGGAGGGAAATCTTCTTTGAGATAAAAATAAATGATCAAGATCAGAGCAAAGTCGTGGTAATCATATTCTTCTTTCAGTGGTAAATATAAATCATGGACATGAACCTACAACTATTCAAAACTCTGAGTGAACAAAAAACAATTTAAATGTTAAACGAGTTTAGCGCCTATAACTTCAGCAAGTGGCTGCGAAAAGAATTCAACAGAGATGCCAGTTTTCCTAGCTCTACTCCAAAGTTGAAGGTTAGCGGTAACTCTCAGTGCAAAGTGTAAATCACAGTGATTCTGAATTTGTTCCACAGTAATACATACAGGAAAAATGCAGTATATGGAATCACTTTTTTAATGTATTCAAGTTATTTCGTTCAATTGAATATACAAATTATAAGATCTGAATTAACCAATATACTGGCCGCGAAATCGATTGAAATTGGTATCGTTAATGGGCTGAAACTCTACAATTGTATTCTAAATTTCTTTTCTACATAGGGTTAGACATAGTGGTGTGCCGTATACCATATCTGTCTAACCATGTTTGTATTTTAGGATATTTCATAATGAGTTCCTATGGTTTTGCTTCCAAGGTCTGATTCTGCCAGTGCTCTTGCAACCTTAACATTTTACTAAGGTAAAACTAAATGATGGCAGACCTATACAGAGACGTCCAAGTAGATACTTTTTTATTTTACTTATTTAAGTTTTGCAAAAGGAATTGGTACCTTTCCTTCATACTCATTTCCCATTCATTCGAAATCTTTATGTTTCCAGATTTATGTTGCAAATTAATCGTGTACCAACCATTGTCTTGGATCTATCAACAAAAAACAACTCCTGCACCCGTTCCAAAAATCATATTGACAATCTGTAATGTTTGAGTCGGCTCTAGGCAACTAAGGAGATCGTTAATAGAAGTCTTAAATAACTCCAAGACGAATTTTAAAATGTTGAGCAGTAATATGAGGAGTGTACTACATGCTAATATCTCTAGGAGATTTTCAGCTTTTTCACGACTTCGATATATTCATAATGTGACTTTTTCAGCTGAATCTGACATTAAATCCACTGAAGCGCTTGACTATCAAAACAGAAAAGATACTATAGCTTCTGATTCTTCTGCATCTTATCCTACAATACGTTCTGCTCGAGCGAAAGTAAGTCCGCATGCCGAAGTCATAAGAATTCCAAGCTTCAGATCAAAGTTTGTGGGCCAAGATTTCTCCCAGTATGAGAATAACCGTTTTCCAGGTCAGACTTTCATAGTAGAAGGAAAGATTGAATCGATCAGAAAATCTGGGAAAGCAATGTATTTTATCGACATTCGCCAGGATGGACAACAGCTTCAAGTTATGGCCAGTAACAAAACGATGGGAATCAGTGTTGCAGAATTCGATACTGCCCATCAATCATTAAAGAAAGGCGATTTTATTATGTGCCATGGTTTTGCTTCGGTGACCAAAGTTGGCGAGTTGACAATTAAAGTAGATTCTCAATTGACGTTATTGAGTCCCTGCTTGAATGCCATTCCAAATAGACTTGTAGACAGAAGAAATATAAATGCGCAGCGAGTTTTGAACTACTTGGTAAATCGAGATTCTCAGACACCTATTCTTGTCAAGTCCTATATCATCCAAGCAGTCAGGTCTTTCCTTCTCCAAAAAAATTTCTTAGAAGTAAACACACCCATATTGAGTGGAGCAGGTACAGGAGCCAATGCCAAACCCTTCACCACTGTAGCTCATGCTATTTCAACAACTGATGCAAAAGAAGCTACTGTTCAATTACGGGTAGCGCCAGAATTATGGTTGAAGAAATTAGTCATTGGGGGCTTCGAAAAGATATTTGAAATAGGAAGCAATTTCAGAAATGAAGGGGTAGATTCAACCCATAACCCCGAATTCACCAGTTGTGAATTCTACCAAACTTTCACCAGTCTTCCAGAATTGATGCAAATGACAGAAAACATGTTCAAATATATACACGAAGATTTAACTACAAGAAGGGCTAAATTGCAAAAAATTACATTTATTTTGGAGTCGTTGAATTCGTTCACCCGTCCATTCCCCAAGTACGAGTTTGTGCCAACCTTGGAAGCTAAGACTGGCATACCGCTTCCGCAAGAATTGACGTCTATAAACTTGATAGAGTATTATCAGAAGTTAAAATTGCCAGTTCCTGATAATAAATCGCCAGCAAACCTACTTGACAATATTTCAGGCATCTTTTTGGAATCTATCTCTAATGAGTTCGAAAATGTACCTGTATTCATATATAACCAGCCAGCAGTTTTGTCCCCATTGGCTAAGTCTGCTAATGTCACATACAACGGCGGCCGTACTTACGATATTTCTATGCGGTTTGAACTATTTATCAATGGAAAGGAGTATGTAAATGCATACGAAGAAGAAAATTCACCGTTTGACCAACTTACCAAGTTCAAATTACAGCAGGCGGCTCGTGACGAGTTCAAAGACGAGGAAATGTTGATTCCTGACTTGGAATATGTCAAGGCGATGGAGTACGCTTTGCCTCCTACTGGAGGATGGGGTTGTGGCATTGATAGATTGGCTATGTTGTTTGCTGGAGTCGAAAGAATCGACTCTGTTCTACCTTTCGGAAATTTGAGAGATGTCAAAAAACAGTAATGAAAAATATAGATGATTAATTGTATATATAATGTAAATAGAACAATCATGAATAGATGCATTACAAAAATTTAACATTAAATGGACGCAAAATTGCAGCCTTAAAAACAACTAATATATGTTAGTTTCCCTTTCCTGAGCATTAGGAATGAAAAAGATACCACACAATACAAAACCACTGAAGATTACCAATACCCTACTCTGGAACTTTACTTATACTTAAATAGTTCGAGAGTTTAAGCAGGGGATTTATTGTCTGCATAAATCGAACATCTTCTGTGGAGACATTTTCATTGAGCAATACAGAACCACCAATTACCTTTTTAGAAAACAGACCCGGTGCATGATGTCTAATATCTTCGGCATTTAGATAATTGAGATAGAATGTGTGTATTTTTATAATCTTTTTGGTAGCTTTGTTCTTGTTCTGACTTCAAAATCGTTTCGTAACCTTGGAGTTTGTCAAACGTATAGTTGAAGCTCAATTGATTACTGTTATAAAGAGGTAAAACGAAAGTAAAGCCTACTGTAATAATTCTTTCAATTGTAAAAGTGCATTCCTGCTGCATCGGATTTATAAAGAGTTCTCGTATTTAATCAATAAATCAATATCGTTTTGATATTTCTTATATTTCTCAGTATCAATATTGGTACTAAGTGGTGGTCTTCCTGTGATACAATCTCCCAAATTGTAAATTTGTTTGATTGTATACTTAACCCCATAGACATTGAATTCACCGATCATCATGTTTGCTCTTGTGACAAGATATTGTAAATCGGCTGCTTGATCAAACTTTCCGCTCTCATACAATTTCAAAAGCTTCAACATGGTTTTTGGAAAGATTCCAGATAAACCGTCTATTGCACCTTTAATATTCACAGAAAGAGCTGGAACAAGAACTTGTCCTAAGCCAGTGAAAGGAGTGAAGTTGTTTGCCAGCAATATTGGATTTTTACCCAATAATGTATATGTATCCAAGTTGAAGTGAGTCAACTTCACACCAACAATAAATGGGTGCCTTGAAAGCTCTTCAAAAGTGCTAACCTCAATATCTACACCATTGACCACCCCCGGATAATTGTAGATCATTATTGGTAAACTGCTTCCGTCAGCAACAATTTTGAAATAATCAATAATTCCTTTTTGAGTGACTAACTTAGTCCCAAAATAACCTGGAACCAAAACAATGATAAAATTAGCACCTAAATCACTAGCAATTTGTGACTCCTCAATAATGTCCAGGTAGTTGGATGGTGGCATTCCAGCTATAAGCTTGAAGTTAGGATCAGGAATTGCATCTCTGATTGCCTTTAACACCGAACATCTTTCATTCATTGTCATATTTGAAGCTTCTCCCATCGATCCAGAAACAACAAGTCCATTGATACCAGATTCGTACAACATGATGGCATGCTTGACCTGTGTTTCTAAATCCAAAGAATACGAGCCATCATCCTTAAAGTAAGTAGGGATTGGGGTGAAAATACCCTTTGGAATGACGAAGTTATTATTGAAAGTCATACTAGTAATTCAGATTAATGTCTTCTGAAGTTAGGTCGGAAAATCATCTTTTTCTACGATTGTCCCTCATATATAACCATATACAAATATTACAACAAGGCTGCGAAAGTCCTTCAACTTTCAAAAAGCACACATTGTCTGAGTTCCTTAACCATTGGGGGAGGGGCAAAGAGAAATAGGTGGGGTTTTTGAAAGCAGGGGTCAGAAAAATTAATCTTGTCTTTGATACTTACTGCCCCCACCAGTTTTCACCCCGCCATTTTATACCTCGACCCCCACAAAATTCATGGATCTTCCTTAAGCAACGTGGCTTCGATCACAAGACCTATTCTAGCAGAAAAATTTGAAATAAATGTGGGGAATCACAATTTCAACTTCAATCCTCTAATGTTTCCCCAGAGCCATGATTTTGAATTAGAAAAAATATTAAGGAGTTGCCAATTTTTAGCTTCTGATGTCATTGTGCAAAGTTTACTTTATTTGATGTACGTCGCTTAATCTTGATAAAAGATGTGATAGTATTATGATTGTCTAACTCACAATAAATATATAGTTTTATGTGAAAGGTTCCCTTTCTTTTCCCGTACTTCTCAGAATACAGTTCTCAATGAGCCTCGCATACTCTCGGCAAATCTCTGACCTACAAAGAATGTACTTGTTTTTGAATAATTTCAACAACCCAACCAAAAAATGCTTATTCGGAATATCATCAATAACTTTGGAACACTTTTCAAGACTTTTGTAGTCCAATGACTTCTGGCCCGTATACTTAATCAACGAAGAAAAAATTCTATTGATATAATCATGGCCTTCTTCTTTCTCGTTTATGACGTTCTGCTTTGCATATTTTTGATCCATTGACTCTGGCCCATATAGGGAATAGTTGTAAACCCAAATCACAAATAGTGAAGATGCCACTATGTTAGGTCTGTAGAGAATGGGATCTGAGTCTGGATCATATGTCGATCGTATTTTGCCATTGAACATTATTTCATTTAACAATATGTAACAATGAAGAACTGATATCTTCCCATTAGCAGTATTGGCCCATTGCTTGATTCTTCCTTCAACTACTTTATAGTCTCTTTCAGTTGTTTTGACACTCATTCTTCTGGGCGAGCCCGCATAGATTAGCATATCATATTGCTTGACCCGCATGAAGGCTTGACATAAATGGTAGATAGGGAATTTACATTTGATATCGTTCACAGATAGGCCCGAACGAATAGATTTTGTAGACTCACCACTCAGAGGTAAATAGAACGCATTTCTAGTATCACAACAGTCCCCAACCGCTTCCCTCCATACCTCTATAGCATTATATATCGTTGATTTCCAGGATTCTTCAACTGATTTCCAGTCCAAAAATGTCATTTGAAGGTCTTTTTGTTCCATCTGAAATTTAATCGTTAACAAGCCTGCCAAAAGCAACTTTTTGCTTAGTGAACTAGCTTCCGATTGCTCTTGGTGAAGTAGTTTGGTCAATGCAACAATGAATCTTGGAGTCTCCGTCTGAGGTGGTAAGTTATTATTGTCTATTACTGACATTTCCCACAACATGTCATCACAAGGCATCAGCAATTTAATTTGATGGGCAAACAATACAATTTCATGTCCGAAAATGGTGGCATGAAACGTATCTAAATAGAATGAAACAAGAGCGGCCCTCTTTAAGGACTCAATTTCAATCCACTTTTTCCAAATGTCTTTCTCTTCTGTCAAGTTCGTCTCATCACTTGTTCTATTCAATGGGTCTCCTCCCAACAATGCACTTCTCCTCAATAATTGAATCTTGAGGCCATGATGCAAATATGCTCTTTCATGCAATTTTCTACTGGAAAACAACATTTCATAGGACTCTAATATGATTAAGCTTTGGATCATCCATGCCCTTGTAGGCAGCCCAAACTCCTCTGATGAAGATATGAGCCATCTCAAAGGAACAGCGATACAATCAGCTAGCTTCTGAGGATGTGGTATGATGGAAATTGCGGTGGTATCATTTACGTCCACCAAACCGGCACCCATCATAATCATGCTCAATAGCAAGAATGGATGAACATCATCGGCACTAAATGAGGGCCTGTGTAATATCGGAAATTGAACATGGTATACTGCCCAATAGATATCCAAGCATATGCGTAGCTGCTCAGAATCAAATAACAATTCATGCAATTGTGGAACATACCCGCATATCTTTTGAATTAATACGGTACCCCTAAATGTCTGAGTACTATACTGAGGGAATTTAGGCGATATACAGAAAGCTTCTTCTAGCATGTGATTAGCATTAGTATGTCCACTCAAAGTGGTATCAAAAGGACTCAAGACATTTCTCTGGTTCAAGAAATCGTTGTCGTTGAAGAGCCACTGAGTCAAATCGATCGGTAAGAGAGAATGCTCGGCCGGAATTTGTTCAGCGGGGATTGGTTTGCTCGTGTATTCACTGATTGAACTTGATCGTCTAGAATATGGAGAGTGTTCGCTCTCACTATGACTGTTATGAATGCTTGGATAGAATTGATCTACAGATAAAATTCGTGCGCTGAAATTGTTATTGTCTTCCCCTAATGGACGATGTGTGTGCTGTTGTCCTGTCGGTGAGTAATCAAAATGGTCAGCATTTGAATCATTTTCTTGCATGACATCAATTCCGTTGCCATCGTTGACTACTTTATTGTCGTTATTTTCGAGTACATCTCCAAGTTTCTCGGTAGGTTCAGCAAGACTACTGTCAATTGACAAATCGGATGCTGTGTGCTTCTTCGCCAACTTTAATTTCTGTTTCTGAATCTTTCTTCTATGATGCAATTCGTGTTTTTCTTTAACATCCTTCCTGACGAACAGTTTATTACAACCAGGACAGGAGCATGTGTGGATCTCACGAGGCTCATGGTTGAACTTGTGCCGGGATAAGTGATCAGATCTGGAGAATGACTTCCCACACTCTGGCACATCGCAAACATATCTCTCGCCAACTTTCATAACGGCCCACTGGTCTACCAACCTCACACTATACTAAACAAATTTATTGTTTTGGAAAATCAACTCCTTCTTGCTGGATAATTTGTTGGCAATTACTGCCGGTCAAAATCGAACGTGCATCAAAAGTATTGTATATCAATACCACTTGGGTTTGAAAAAGGCTTTTATTGATGGTTGTCGACATATGAGAGACATTCAGGCGAAAATTTCGATGCGGTACTTATGTTCCGGAGGTAGAACGATTATTTTCAAAAATTATTTACCACTTTTTGTGTGTATATTTTCATATAATGAAGATGAGTTTTATTGTATTTTCGCCCCCACTTTACAGATCCGGTATTTAACCTTTATGGACCTTGTATCTAATTTCCCTTTTGACATAAAATGTAAAATTCCCCACAACATTCTAAGGGCCCCACTTTAGAACCAAGGCTCTGAATGCGTAAGGGAAACTCTAACATTATGGATTTTGCACGGCGACCTGAGTCTTCTTGGGTGCAACTTCATGAAGTTGAGCCGTCTTGTTAAGTATCTTAACATACATGTATAGGAATCAACGATCATGGGTAAGTCAATTGTATTAGTAATTTAGAAATGAATAAAATGGCCGAATGTGTAGTTTCATGTAGGTTTTTGCTAAAAATTGGACAAAATAACGGATATAAGTCTTGGTTCTTATTTACATATTTTGATTAAAGTTTTCTTCAGCAATGCTTTGGTTGTAGTTTATTGAAGTAAATGATACTCTGACAACAATATTATATTTAATTCTTCCAATTAAACGACACCGCGAAGGCACCTACGTACTAAGCCACCATCTGGCCAGAGATACAGTTTGTGCTTATTATAGTTCCGCTTCCAAAATACACATTTAAAGGCTGAACCATCACATGGTGATAATAGTCGTTCTCACGATGGTACGAGATGGATATATTCTTCTATTAACTATAAACCAAATACACCTTTTGTAACTTGTAGGTATCAATACTCGTGAATAGAAGAATTATGCCGCAACAAGATGTCCTTATTCGGTGCATGAAAATTTACGAAGTCTTGGCATTCATCTTCTTATTTGGGCGATCTAATTGAAATAGTAGCCGGAAAACTAACAAGGGATGTTCTATGATATGACATCTAGATACCTTTAGCTTCAACTGTTCAAAGTTAAATCAAACTTTTGTCGATCAGGGTATTTGTGATTAATATTTTACAACAATTTCTTCTGATTTTGCCCCCCCCCGCCCAATTCTTCGAAGGACCGCTGGAACCGTACAATGCAAATGTTGATGAATTAGTCTATGATGTGGTTATGCGAATATTACATTTTCCGCTAATGAAGTTAACTTCGATAGCTTTGCCTATAGTTGTGGGTATATTAAAGGAGGAATGATGATAGGATATGACCCAAACCCCTTGATAAAGCATTCTTCAACTGTGGCTACTGCAACATAACCATTCATAACTCTTCGGCTGAGATCTACAGAGTACAATATGAAGGTGGCTAGATTTTAACTAGAACAGAAGAAGGACGAACCAAGAAAATTAAATCCAATTCCGCCAGACTCGTTCTTCCAAAATTATGGATACTCGCTATGTTACTGGTCAAATAGCTTGTGATGCTTGTTATTTGAGGAAGAGAATTCTTGTCATACAATACTTTTCATATTAGAAGCTATTCACTTACGTTATTGCATCATTTTCAATGATCGTTTTGTTAATTTACACTCTTTAGGTACTACAAATAATTTCATTCAAAGAAGTATGCAACGAAGAAGACTGAATAAGAAAGAACTATATATGTGAACTTCTCTTCGACCTATCTACGAAAGAGTTGCACCTGCTCAAGAGTACTGTTGCAGTCAATCTTTGAGTTCTTATCTCAATAGATTGATATAAATTATTGTTGTTTCACTAAATGACAAATGGTCTTGTTAACAAATTCTCTTGAAAGATTGCCGACATTTGAGATAAGAGTAGTATCTGTAGTTAGAAACTACAATTAATGAAGATGGGGGCAGAACTGCATCCTGAAGCAGCAAATAATGGTAATACAATTGAAGTTATGTCGATTCTAGTTTCTCATTCCGATGGTTTGGCTAGCAGCGAATTTTATGAGAGTCAAACAGAATTACCATTAATATATATTATATTGCGTGCCTAAATCGGAATGAAAGATAAACATCTGGTTCATAACCTATCCTCTGAATGCTAAATATTCGTCTAATGATCGAGGGGTTCTTCTTGCTTTGTTGACATCTTTCAGATAATAAAATGCCAATGCCCGAAATCTTGTTAAGCGGGGTGCCAATGATGTGGAAAAAACTGTAATAAAATAAGAGTGGGGTCTATTATAATGTAAGATATACAGTTATCTAAATAATTCTAACACCTAATTTTCACCGTAGACGTCAATTGGATCCCAATTAGGACTGACGAATCTCTTGATACCCTTCACCTTGTGCAAGTTGTTTAATTCTTCACCATCAGCATCTGACAAATCGAGAACATTGAAGTTGCTTTCAATTCTTGAATTGCTGACCGACTTTGGTAACACAACAGTTCCTCTCCAGATAGCCCAAGAGATCAAAATTGTAGCTGTTGAAACCTTGTTCTTTTCTGCAATTTTAACAATCGTCTCGTCCTTCAATAATGGCGAGTTGGAGGAGCCCAATGGACTGAAAGCTTCCAACAAAATATTATGCTTCCTACAGAACTCAAGAAGCTCCGTTTGTGGCAAGTATGGGTGTATCTCAACCTGGTTAACCGCAGGAACGATCTTATAGTCAGGTGAATTTAACAACTTTTTCAAGTTCTTAATAGAGAAGTTAGAAACTCCAATTGATTTAGCCTTACCAGATTCAACCAAAAGCTGCATGTCGGCGTATGTTTGGGTAAAATCCCGGTCAAACACGATATCACGCTTTCCGTTAGGTAAGGTTGGAATACCTGGGTGCAGCTTGTTAGCCTTGTTCAAACAAACTGGCCAATGCATCAAGTACAAGTCAACATAGTCCAAACCAAGATTTTTCAAAGATTGCTCCAAGGCGCCAGCAGGATCAAGAGCATCAATGGGGGCCAACTTGGTTGTTACAAAAATTTCCTTTCTTGGGATTCCAGAATCTCTAATAGCGCGGCCAACAGGTTCCTCGTTACCGTAAGCAAGAGCTGAATCGATGTGTCTGTAACCTGTTTTGAGAGCAAACAAAACAGCATTGTAGACGTCATCGGCCAGAGCCTGCCAAGTACCAAGTCCCAATGCTGGTATGGTATCACCACTATTGAGCTTGTAAACTTTTGACGATCTATGAAGGGAGTTAGTATGTCCGAATCGACCAATTCGTAAAAAAGAAGTTACATACTTATAAGAAGTAGCCATTGTAGTAAGGTAAGTTGAATAAAGATTGAATTTTTGATGATTTTCTTTGGAATCCTTCTTTCTTACCATGGACAATCGGCTATTTATATGTGCTAATCATTTTAGCTGGCGACCGATTTTGGTGGGGGAGGGGGTGGAGGGGATTAACGCAACATCTATCGGAGGTCCTTGCAAAAGTTAAAATCTTATATACAGTCCTACATCATTGAAATCATAATATATTGTTTCTCTAGCATACCCCACCATGTATGAGGGCTGACGTTGACTCAAGTAGTATTTGTTGCAACCGAGGTATTGGAGATCAGAGATTAGGGGAGCTTCATTGTAGATCACCTTCGAAGCTTAATTAATGATCACCAAATCAAACCAGCACAAAAAACGATCAGGAAAAAACAGAGTGTTCAAACAGAGTATAACTGCATTCCTGAGGCCACAACTGTACCATTTTGTTTTCAACATTTTGAATACAGTTTGCCTTAAATATTAACTACAAAATTGAGGTTTTAGAAATATACTCATTTCATTCATAAACAGCAAAATAAACAAGGATCTAACAAAGACTTTGAATTTCCAGAAACCAAAAGGCTTTGATAAATCAGAAGAAATATAAAAAATGGTATGAACAGACCTTTTATGTTTCCAATTTCTTAGATATAGTATGTTCAATGTGTTCGACTTCAGCCTTTTTTGAAGGTGTTTCTTGCTCACCAAACTCTGGCTCAACAATAGCTTGTTGTGCTTTCATCATCAAGTCAGAAATATCTTCACCGAAAATCTTTGCAACCTCTTCCAATCCCAACCCTCTAGTTTCTGGGAAGGTGAACTGAATCACGATCATATGTGTGAACAATAAAATACAATAAACAATATAATATTTCCATCCGATGGAATCCATTCCGAGGTTGTTTACGTAGTTGTTGAAAAAAATCCAAACTTGAGTTGCCAAGGAGTACAAAATAGAAGCTTTTCCTCTTAATGTATAAGGGACAATTTCCATCACATATGTGTTTCCAATAGGAGAGAAAGCATGATAAAACCCCATATCGAAATAGAGGAGTGCAATAATTCCCCGACCCAAAGCCTTATTCTTGAATTGTGTTTTTTCATTTATGTCTGCCAACACTATCCAAATAATGAATATTATGCACATTCCACCAAGGGAAACTAGCATCACAACTTTACGTCTCCACTTTGCAGAATAAATAGCAAAACCAAGCGCACAAACACCACCAAAAAGCGTTAAACCAATATTAATCTTCAATTTGTCACTTGGCTCAGTAATACCAATATCTTGAAGAACAATCGAAAAATAATAAGCAATAAGCGAAGAGCCACACAATTGAAGAATAGATGGTAATGCAAGTGTGATAAACAATCTATGCATATTTGCTTTTGAGGAAAACCATGTCATCCAAGAAATCTTCTTGCCGAACTTTTCTCTGGAAATTGCTGCACTAATTTCAGCAATCTCGAATTTAACTAATTCACTGTTTCTGTCACCACCGGCATGATACTTAGTTAAAATTTCAAAAGCTTCCTCTTCTTTTCCGTGTGCAATAAGCCATCTAGGAGATTCTGGACAGAAGGAAACCAAAACTAGTTGGACCAATGGGACAAAGGCTTGCAACAAAGAGGGTAAGCGCCAAGACCAGTTGTTATACTTCATACTTGATTGGTAAGGACCCCACGTAAAAACAGCTGCCATAAAAGAACCAACCGGAAATGCTGCTTGTAACATACTTGTCAATATAGGTCTTTGAGATGGGTAAGCCGTTTCTGCCAACAATGGAGCAGCAGAAACTTGCATTCCACCAGAACCAAAACCAAGAATCATACGAGCGGCGAGAAACATACCAAAATTAACTGAAGCGGACTGCAACGCAGCACCAAGAATAGTCAATAGAATAGCACCTGTAAGTACGTGCGTTCTTTTCATTCTGTCTCCACTTGCAGTCAAAAATGGAGTAACAGCCATTGCACCAATAGTGATACCATTTGTCATAGTACTCAAGATCTGACCATGCGGTTTATTGAAATATTCTGACCAACTTGGCAATGTCTGCAAATTACCCATCATACTACCATCATAACCTAAAGTAACCTGGGCAAGCAGCGCACACCCTAATAACACGTTCAATTGTAACAAATGAGGATACTGGAACCACCATTTGTCTAATTTTGGTGTGACGTCTTCCAACGTAAGCTCTCTTTGATCTTCTTGTCCGAGAGAGGCATTCTCATAGCCTGTAGAACTGACTGTTACAATATTATTTTCTTTATTATCTTTTGTGTCAAACATGTTTGCTGAGCATTATTCAAAACTGGTATTTAAAATGGCGAAGACAATCATATATATAAAGTTTTGAGTTTAAGAACCAGTCAAAGAAGACCCCTTGGAAATTATTTAAGACTTGTTTACAATAAATGTGGAGTACATCAATAGAGATTGTCTAGTTCCTATGTTACAGCAGATAAAGAAGTTGGAGTTCTGCGGAGAATACTAATAGATTTATTTCCCCAAACCCCCACCAGTTTTGGGCTAAAATAATAGTGCACGGCTGCAGATATATTTGTAAAATTACATTCAAACTAGGAGCGTATAAATCTGAGGAGACGATTTTATAGCAGGGAAAGACCTATTCTATTTTTAATCTACTGATTTAAAATTATTTGGACTGTTTAAAAAATTTCGAGTTGAATGATGCTAAGCACAATTTAAAAATATTGATCGGACTGGCAAATGCATATTGAGTGAGCATTACATTCCTGTAGATAGCACAAGACACATTTGGTGGGGTTGAGGGGAGGACCTGGCAACTAATGAAAAATACTATTTTTCCACAACCGAGCTTGGCAAATGCATGCAAGCAAGGCAATACCTTCCTGAAGTTAATTCGAGGGCCAATTGGTGGGGGCAACCGGGCTTATGAATATATTCTTCCCGAATAAAAAATTACTTTGACTTCTCGAAATGATTTGTGGGTGAATATCAGATTTGACACATCTCTAATTTCGTAATTTTGTGAGTTTTGCACTCTGATCCTCCAAAAGGCTATTCTGGTAATGACAAGTAGTGGGGGTGGGGTAATGCTATACTCGTGCCTTGGATCATATATATAGCGAATAGCGAATCATCCATTTTCCAATTTGAATTTATTGTTGCTGAAGATAAACAAAATATTAATGATGACAGTCTTAAAAACAAAGGTCAACCTAGCCAATTTCAACCCATGTTCGGGAAACCCGTTTGAAACGAGAGATGATGTCATGCGGGCCTTTTCTGACACATTTCAACCATTGCTTCCAGCATTTTCAGAAGGTGGCACGGGTGTGAATTTGGAAGAAAGTGGTGGACATTTCCCCACAAAAGCAGCTCACTTCGAAGGTTTTGCTAGAGCTTTGTTAGGAGCGGTACCATTTGCTGCTGGTGGAGGTGACTTCAAACACTGGGACTTATTCAGAAAAGGATTAACAAATGGAACGAACCCCAATCACGAAGAATATTGGGGAGATATCGAAGATTGCGATCAAAAGCTAGTTGAATTAGCTGGTGTTGGGTATGCATTGTCGTTTGTTCCTGAACACGTCTGGGAACCTTTGTCCAAGGAGGCTAAGAAAAATCTTAGTGAATATCTTCTTACAGCCAGAAGTCGTCACTTTCGTCGTTGCAATTGGAAGTTCTTCAGAGTGATGATTGATTTGGGATTAGATAAAGTGGGCATTCAGTTCGATCATCAAATGACCCAGGATTACTTGGATGAAGTTGACAATATGTACATAGGGGACGGTTGGTACGGTGATGGTGACAGATCCAGTGTTGATTACTATAACCCCTACGCATTGCATTTATTTGGATTAATCTATTACAAAGCAAGGAAGGATGTTGATCCAGAAAGATGCAAAAGATTGAAAGACAGAGCTTTGCAATTTGCCAAACAATATCTCCATTTGTTTGCTGATGATGGTGCTGCCATTCCATATGGTAGATCTATGACATACAGGTACGCTATAGTAGCTTTCTGGGGTGCATTGGCATTTGCAATAGAAGAAGATGAGGAACCAGTAATTCCTTGGGGGGTCTTGAAGGGAGTTTATTTAAGAAATTTTAGGTGGTGGTCAAAGAAACCAATCTCCAGATTCAGAACAAATATCCTTTCAGTCGGCTACGCTTATCCTAACCAGTTTATGTCTGAATCCTACAATTCTCCTCAATCGCCTTATTGGGCATTCAAAGCTTACTTTGCTCTCATGATCCCGGAAAACCATCCTTTCTGGACAGCCCAAGAAGAGCCATTAACTTTGGAAGACACGCAATTAAAGATTCCTGGTATGCTTCTTTCCCATACTAAATTGAATACTGTTGCTTTAATCAGTGGTCCTTATAAAAGTTTCAACTTGAGAAATCAAGCTGAAAAATATAACAAGTTTGCCTACAGTACAAGATATGGTTTCTGCGTTGAAAACAATGCTCGAGGATTTGACTTTGGCACTCTTGATAATATGATTGGCTTCAGCTTCTCAGGAAACGATTTCTACGTCAGACAATATAACAAGTCTTGGATTTTTGATGGTGGATTGTATTCCGAGTGGACACCGGTAACAGGAATCAATGTTAAGACATGGATTCTCCAGAAGGGTAAGTATCACATCAGAGTGCATCATATTGAAAATAAGACGGAGTATAAGGTGGATTCACTTGAGGGAGGCTTTGCGGTGCCTTCAATGATCGCAGAAGGCATTAGTACTTCCGAAGGAACTGCACCTGTTGTGGGAGAAGTTACGACCGACGAAGACATTAGTTTAATTGTCAATTTATTGGACCACAGAAAACCAAGAGTAACTGAACCGGATCCAAATACAAATTTAATGTCTTCCAAGGTCATGTTACCACAGTTGAGAGGTTCTATTGATGCTGGTTCATCAGCCATGTTTGCTTGTGCAGTTTATGCTCAACTGGCCACGGTTCCTTTTTCGAAAGAAGAATGGTTACAAGGTTTAAGCCTTCCAAGTGACGATGAATTAAAGGATCTCTTAGCAAAAGCAGAAAGAGTTACTTGCAATGAATAGATATGAGAAATAAATTTTGACTATTTTATATAAAAATTATAGTTCAAAAGAGAAAATGGGAAACGAGAGTAACAACAATAAGTTGTATCTCTAAAGTAGTAGAGAATTGTTTCCTATCACCTCCGAATCCTTAAGAGAATTACATTTTTTTTAAAGTGAGAATCATATTTTCATGACGTGGTTCGTACTTTTTGCAACTGGAATCGAGCATAATTTCGGCGAATAAAGTCGGAGTAGGAGAATTTACTAATAATATTATTTTGTTCTGATTGGCGATATCCTAATTAAAGAGGCCTCAGCGAGATTTAGCATATGGCTCAAGCAAAATTTTCTAAGGATTGATTGTCACGAAGCATCAACATCTATCAATTGCTATTTTGTGAATTCCAAGCATACTTATAATTTTCTGGCCCTTTCCAGTTATTTTTACAAAACCCATTGTAGAGTATTTTCTCTTTCTCCATAGCACTTTTTATATACATGATAGAAGCTAATAAAATTCCGAAATAGTAGTTTACTTGCAATTTGTGCATTCGCTATGGACCGTGCAGCCCTCTGATAGCAGATATGCGAAAAGTGCAAGGAAAAATAATGCAAATGTCTTTATGGCGATTCCAAGTTTATTCTCTGGAGTATTTCACTTATGTTAGAACATATATTTTATTGTGACATTTTTGGAAATACGAAGTTAAAGGAGACGCGATCGGCGCGTGACAGAAATCACCAGTTCCAAATTTTAGCGATCTGCAACCGTCAGGGCAAAAAAATAAACACGTAAAGAAAAAAATTTTTGTTCACGAACAAATATCCACCAGGGTCCAAGTCCAAAAAATGACACCGCGACTGCAAGGAAGGACAGAAACAGGACAATAAACTAGAGTATACAAATGCTGAGAAGAAGTAGGAGAAGTCAGTTGAAATATGAAAGAGTGTTAGCGATGGAAATGAGCCAAGTAGCAAATGGCATCTTAAACTTTTAGCGCGCTTGTAAAACTGCTTTTATAGAGTTGGCCAACCAGGGTTTGCCATAGCAGTGTCGTAGATTGCAAACATGTATTGCTCAACAATTATTGATATTATTAACTGCAAATCAATAATAACAAATCACAAGTTTCAGTCTGTGATTGACGTCACAGACGGAAACGTTTTGGTGAAGCATGAGAGAAAAGTGTACGTATTGGCACATGGACTTACTGTAGGTTGCTGCCCCATTTATGGATCGTCCGCTGGTTCCAGACATTGGCCGGTGCAGCGAGCGTACATGGAAGACAACAATACCAGCAGTAATCAAAATATGAGAGAAGACGAAAGATAAGACGAAACTGAGAGAGGAATGTAAGCGGCAGAGAAGAGTTTGCACCATATTAGTACATTGGCGGCTAAAGTTGTGAATTAATTTACGATTGTGATTGTCGAATCACTATAGATCAATTTAATTTGGAGAGAATTGTTGTAGTTTAGGTGTAACTGTGAAATTGCTTCGACATCGTTGTGTTGTTTGTTTTTGAGTGTGCTGGAGACACTGACATAGTCAGTATGCCATATGGAATTGCAGGGTTTCTGTCAGAAATAGCAGGGCAGACGCATTTTCCACAAGGAAGAATATACTGGTTCAGTAATAGACACTAAATATAGAACGAAAAAGCTACACCAGAAAAAAAAGGTAATACATAAACAAAGACATTACAAAGTAAGATGCTAACAACGACTTGAGATTCACCTGGATATGTCCTGTAAGCAATTTGTAGCTATGTCCCGAGAGGCTGTAGATCTATAGTCAGTTCGACAGTTTTTCAAAATTTCCATCTCCGCTTAAGAAGGAAAAACCCCAAATAATATCACCCCGGTGAAATTTGCTTTTGGGTCGTACAGGAGAACCCTATTCTTTATATTGAACAAGCGTTTGCTGACAAGGTTAGATGACGGGCAAATGTTTGAGATTTCACACGCTTGTCGTCGTCTAACACCACCACATATATTAAGACGACTTTTGCCTTCGTAAACTTTTTGCTAGGGTTTTCTCCACTATTTTACTTCGTTCCCAACTAAACGGTGCCTTGGCTTGGCTGCCTAATTTCACCTCGTACCATACACGTAATCGATCCCTATCATTTTTCCTGCAGCGCATAGAAATATAAGATTCTGATTTTTGATTTACATCAACAAACGTAAAAAAAACAATACTTTCTATCATTCATTCCTTAATCGCCACTGTTGATAGCGAGACTGTTGTAGCATTTTATTGTTGTAATATCTATTTATTTCTACTTCATCCCTCCTCAATTCGAGTTTCCATCTAGCCGCCGGTTTCACGTTTTGTTATTTTCCCATAGTTTCTGCAACCTCAGCATTTTTCAACAAGCCCTCATACACTGCTAGACTTACGTAGTTCATATGAGAAAAATCTGGACCCTGAGAAAGGACAAGCGCCGAAGCTTGTCATCCACAGGCTCGCCACTGCTCTACAACATCTCGCAGTTTGAAGCGGACGGCGGCTCATCTCATTCACGGACACAGTCACATGCCCAGTCGTTGTCCATTCCTGACGATTATGACGACTACTCCACGCTCAACGGATCTGAAGTTAGCTCGCCTGTTCTCCAGCAAAACAAACAACAGCCACAACACATTCTAAATCTCGGCGATCACGATCATAATACCGGAAAAAATGCCGTAACTGGTAACTCGTCCGTAGCCACTTCTCAGACTCACACACGAAGCAGATCATCCATCTCGTCCATCCATCCGGGCCCCAAAACGATCCAGCAATTGGTTCGACCTGATTATGATTCGCGTGTCATCAAGAACGGGTGGCTTAATGGACTTATGAATCCGAATGCCGCATCTGAAATCTCGGACCAGACACTCAAGTTGTTTAGAGCTGAGTTGAAGGGCTCCCATTTGTACTTGTACAAACCCCCATTATCGCTCAACATCAAGAACTTCAAGCTTGGCACCTCCGGCTCGGCTGCGAACGACCCTAACGACGAATCCTTCTGCCCAACTCAAACTCCTACCGAATTCCATGGAAACGCTTCTACTTCTTCACTTTCTGCCCATGAAGGATTCTACAATTCCAACAATTCTAACATTCACGAAATAGGCTCACCTGTTCTTTTATCCTCCTCAAACTCTCAAACGACTCCAACGATTGTCCAATCACAGTCTATTGGTTCTGCCTTCACAACACCCAATCCCAACACCACTCTACTTGACACACCTCCTTTGAACCAGCCTTCAAACGCAGTCGTCGATCCCGATGACTTCGTAGTCACATATTACAGCACGAAATTGCCTCATCCCGACTTGAACTTCGACTTCAAGAACCACCAATTCATCACCTCCACTGCTTCGTTCTGCCAATCTTGTGGAGTCACCCCTTCCACTACTCCTAATTCCATAGAGTCCTTGATCCACTTCATCCTTTTCAACGAAGACGAAATCGACAGCCTGAAAATTTTGGATCTTATTAATATCTTACCCATATTCCCCAACTTTGGTCGAGTTTTGAAGTTGATAGGCGTCTTCCTCTCAGACATCTACAACCACAAGTTCAAAGGCTACTACAATCAAGCCGTCGTTATAGAGCGGGTGCTTAGGATCTTGTATAATGTCGAAGAGAACTTTGATGGCTTCTTGTTAAAGTCTGATATTGCTCCGTACATCTTGCGGATCTTGGAGACGTTGTCGGAATCTGAATCGCCCGAAACCGAAATCACAAAAATACAGAAGTTCAAGAAGGACATGTTAAACAAGCAACAGTCGTTGGTTAACCTTGTCAACAACGACCATGTTTCCTCAGACGTAAACCCGTTCCAAGACTTGAACTCAATTGTCTTCATGAAGGATATTAATTTGGTTGACTTCGTTCAAGCCATTAGCGCAATTGATTTGAAGTTCTTCAAACACTGGAATTCCAACATCGACAAGTCGCTCTTATTGTATTCATCCATTAATGGCAATTTCGACTCGTCAAGTATTCACGGCACCGCCGACTACTTCTACAAGAAGAATCCACTCATTTTCAACAACGACCATCATATCCACTACTTATCGCGTCTTTTAATTAACCATATATTTGTGGAAAGTTTGTCATCAACTTTAAATTCGTCTAGTTTGGAACGTAAAGCAAGATTGTTGGAGAAGTGGATTGACTTGGGTTGTCTTTTGGACAAGTCTGGAAACATGTCGTCGTGGTTGGGTATTTCATCTATTATATTATCACAACCCGTACTTCGTTTAACTAAGATTTGGTCATTGGTATCACCCAACTATATCAAATTGTTGAAGAGCGATTGGTCGCCAGTGTTGTTTGAATTGGATAGAAGACACTTGGCTAATGGTACAAGCTACGAGAAGTTGCACAACTCACCTTCAGCACCTTCAGCCACTCCAGATAAGGACGACTTGTGTGATTCAATCAACTTCAAAGATTCGTACCACATTATGGCTCCAAGAGGTTTAGGTAAGATTTATCCTAAAGAGCGCGTAATTCCCTACTTTGGAGATTTAGTCATAGACAACAATTCTACAGCAGACATCTATGAGTTGGAATCGATATGGAAGAGAATTAATTACTCATTCAGCAGATGGAACGAGTACCTTTCCAACTTGACCAACTACTACGAGATTATCAAATATAATGACGACGTTCTCAGAAGATACGACAGTATGGGTTTCATTTTCTCCAATGAGAGTTTGAACCAGGTCTTGTACTTGGGTGCCAATGAAGATGGTAAACCATTGCCAAGTCTGAATGAAGGGATAAGGCCCCAATTGAAGAGAACCAACTCTACTGACTTGCAACAAAAATTGTTAAAGTTGATAGAAATTAATTGTGACTCGATGAATTTGGAAAAGATAATGAAGTTGTCTGTCAACTTAGAGCCAGACTTGCCAGAGTCTTACTTAAAAGTAGAAATGTCAACGTCTGTCATTCCGAACACTCCTTTGGAATTGAGCTTCATGAGAAATCGTAACATGTCCAATATTTCCATTCATTCAAACGGATCAAGTACTTCACTCAATGGAGATCTGGCTACGATTTACGAGACAGTTACAGGCAAAGAAGGAATTGAATACAATCCTGAATCGCGTATCCCAAGTTTCAATGATCGCTACTTCAGCATTGACTTGTCTAAGTATGACGAATTGACAGCATACAGCAACAATGAAGATAGTTCGCATAACCAAAAACTTTTGGATCCATCTGTGAGTAAGCACAACTTTATTATCAATGATGACTTGACTTTCAGAATCGATGATTTCGTTAACGAATTAGATCCTACTGCTGTCAATTTCAATAACATCGATGATGTCATAGTTGAAGTCGAAGATGACGTTCCTGGTTTGGGAATTGATGTGGATGATATCTTGAATTCTGAAAAGTTCAATAACTTCACTATATCACCTAAATTGGGTTCTGGAAGCACTAAAAAATTTGGAGGTATTGGTGGCGATTCTCTTAACGGAACTTCAAACAGCACAAAGGACCTCCCAATCAGATTTATTCCAAAATATGCAACTATCGATAAGCTCATTGACTTGTTGTTGGTTGATGTTAATTATTTCCATCAAGAAATAACCCTTGACTTAACGGAATATAGATTTGTGTTCTTATTGAACTATAACTCATTCATTACTACCAAAGAACTATTGGATAAATTGGCTTTGAGATTTATCAATTCTGGTAATGCTGTTATTTCAGTTATGAAAAGAGAATACTTGAAGAGAACAGGGGTTCGTTCTCCTCGGGTTGACTTCCCCAATTGGAGTCTAGACACCACCGTTGATTTGAATGAACTTGGTGACGTTGATTACGAGCTCTTGTTGAAGATACAGATCAATATTTTGAAAGTTTTGATCGTCTTAGTCAATAACTTCTACTCCAATTTCTCGCTTGACTTGGGTAACAAGAAAATATTGATAAAGTTGCTTAAATTATTCAGCAACGAAATTTTACAATGGTATAATTCTAACAAGATTGATTCGAAGTTAGAAAAGTCCTTTGAAAGCTTAGTCAACTATTATAAGAAATTGAAGAAGTTGTTCGTCAAGAAGACCTACAGACCAATCGAAATTCTGAAATTTGACGAATACTTGATTAAGGAATTTAAGTTCAACAACTCATTGCATGAAGTTCCAATGAATAGAAACTTACCAAGTCATAGAAATGTGAGTAAGATTGAGAAGTTCTTACTCAAATTCAACAAGCTTTTGACCGTCTTCTACAAGGGAATCAAGGCAGAGGATTGGGTGAGAGTCTACAAGATTATCGAAACCGTTTTCGAAGAAAACAATATGTTTGAATTCAATTTACAGAAATTAGCAGTTAATGAAGATTACATGATCGTTTCCAACGTTTTCAACTACTTCGAATCTTTGGTTGACCCTGTTGAGAGACAATTGATATTGAAAAGATTCCCATTAGTTTTCAGAAAGTTATTCAAATTGTACTTCAAGTTCAGAGCTTACATTCTTATCCAATTAACTGATTTAGGAATCACTGTTGAAGAAAGATTGGATCGTATGAAGACTTTGTTGATTATGTGCAAGATCTCGAAATTGATGATGAGCGATAACCAATTTGTTTTTGAGGGTGGCAGAGGCAGCATCCCATCTTGTATCGAAACTGCTATTACCAATGTAATTTACTCTCCTGAGAGTAGGCTTTTCGCCAGTTTGTGGATCAAGGCATCAGTTCTATTAAACGATGATGTCCCTGCAGGTGCAACGACAGTATATGAAGATCTTGACATGTTATTGCCACACACGTTGACTTCTTCTGATTTGCAAAGCGGCGAACCGTTGTTACCTTGTTTTGGTTGGATTATTGAAAATATTATTGAAACCAACAAGTGTCCTAGTTTCTTCAAGAACGCCATCAATTTTAACAAGAGATACTTAATCTTTAAGCTTATTAAGGAACTTGGAGTTGAGGATATTGATGGGACTGGCGAAGGAGCTACTTTTAGTTCTCATGATTCTCGAGAGTTTGATTTCTTATTGAAGTTGGATGAGTCGCTTGTGGACACTCAAAGTATAAGAGAATTCACACACCAAGACAAAGATAGAGGTAAGTTATTTAAAAGTGTGTTGAATGTTCAACAACGACTCTTGGTCGAGGACAATAAGAAAAAGCAGCTTCGTGAAAGTAAGAATAGTTCTGGAACCGGATACTTGTCAGCAACAAGCAACCCATTTACACTTCAGAAAAAGACTTCTAATTCGAATCTCAAGCGCCAATCATTGTCTTATAAATCTAATTCATCGTCAAGATTCAAGATCAGTGGTTTATTTGGAAAATCTCGTCCCTTCTCACTTAATGGATATTCTAACGCGGAAAGACGTGTTAGCTCTCAAGAGTTGCCAAACATTGAAAGTATATTGGATCCCAAGCAAAAACCTTTCGCAATCATTTCATTGAAGAGCAAGAAGATTTTCCCTGTTTACTTATTGCCATTATGTTTCAAGGTGGATTCAGATGTGGCAGGTGATGATGTTTTCTTTCAGGCTCCAAATCAGGCAGAGTTGAACGATTGGTTGGTCAAGTTGAATTATGCCCACAGACACTGGTTCTTCTCTAGACTTAATTTGAAGAACAACCATCCAATGGCAACATTTGGTATTCCTATTACAGTTGTCTGTGCTCGTGAACAGACCACTTACCCTACATTCTTGGAATTGATCTTTGATGAAATTGAAAGTGAAGGTTTGAAAGATGTTGGTATCTACAGAATCAGTACTTCGATTAGTGAATTGGCAAATGTTAAGGCTATCATCGACAGAACCGGTACTCTCAATGTCAACGAAAAACCATATGACACCCACACTTTAACAAGTATTGTGAAATCATACTTCAGAGAGTTGCCGGATGCCTTATTATCCGACAAGGTCATCAATGCCTTCTTTTCCTTGAACAGACTTTCAGAAGAAATTGACGACGACGTAGACGATCCAAGAACTCTAGACAAATACAAGGAAGTCTTGAAGGTGTTACCTTCAGCTAACTACAACACTTTGAAATTACTTTTAAAACATTTACAAAAGGTTAGCCATTTCAGTGAAGACAACAAGATGACGACTTCTAATTTGGCCACTGTTATTGGCCCTGCTTTGACTGAAGCAAGCAATTTAGAAATCTTGATCAACAATTTTGGATTCATGAATTCGATCTTGGAGAAATTGATTATTAATTACGATTATGTGTTTGATGATATTGTCATAACGAGTTTAGTGGAGAAGGTGAAGATGTCTCCTGTTCAGGAGTCAAACTTTGCATAAGTCCAGTTTCTGTAATCTAGTTATGAATGCCTTTAGTTCTCCAGTACAATTATTAATATACTTAATGACGAACAAAGCATAGATTATTTTAGACGATTTATGTAGTTTAGGACAATACAAGGTTGATAATATTACACGAATGAAATTACGTCAATTATTGTTATTCTAAATGCAATGGTATCCTAATAATACCTAACGAAGAAAATGGGTAACGAGAAGATTTTTGTATGGGGTATAGTACAAGGAATCGTTTAGGCGATTTCGAAGGAAGACTTACCGAAGTCTGGGGTTCCACCTAAAGTACCGTAGATGTCACCGACGTAGTTCTTGGATGAGTACTTCTGACCCTTTTCGTACACCTTGTCCCAGTTGGTGATGATGTCGTGGATCAAAGGAGTACCAGCAAGGACCAAGTTTTCAAGAGAGGCACCAATACCACCTTGGTCGGAATCAAAGAAGAACTTGTAGGTGTCGTTGGACAAGGATGGAGGAGGTCTGGAGAAGTCCGAAATGGTTCTCATGACGACGACTCTGTCAAAGTCAACTAAACCGTACTTGTCCAATCTTGTGAAGGCCTCTAAGGAAGCGTTGTCTTCTTGAGCAGTGGAACAGTAAGTAGCACTACCGTTGGACATCAACTTGGTGAGGTTGGCAAAGTAATCGCCCAAACGGTTACCAGTGAAGTAGTTGTCAGAAGTAAGAACATCACACTTGTAAACACTTGGTAATCCCGTAGCAGCAGTCTCGTTGTACAAGGCTCTGAATTTGGCGTTGGCTTTGGTACCGTTGCTCAAGTCGACCTTCAAGGCCAATTCGACAGCTCTGTCTCTCAATTTTTCGTTGACTTCGAAAACTTCAGTTCCATACACATTACCTGGGTAGGTGTCTTGGTTGTCGGTTCCGTAAGGAATGTAGCCACTGATCCAGTCTGGGTTGGTGTTATTGTAGTCAAGGAAGTCCAATTGATATTCCAAACCAACTTGAACAGCGTACTTGGCAAAAGTGACACCACCGATAGTGGTGTATTGTGGTTCACCACCAGCGATACCGGCAATCAAGAAATAGGTTTTGGTCAAGTCGAACAATGGGTTCAAGGTCAAGGCAGTGACCGAGGCAGCAGCGTTGATTTCACCTTCACCGGTGGTGACTTGACAGATGGTGTAGTTGGTGGTACAGTGGATAGTTGGGTAAAGTGGGGACAAACCTGGAATGGTGATATTGTGGACGAAATCCAAGGCTTCCAACCATGGGTCTCTTTCCAATTCGAACATGGAGATGATAAAGGCCTTTGGCTGGTACACAGCGAATGGCTTACCATAGCTGGTTTGGATGTTATCACCAGATTTCTTTCCGGTGGAAGCTGGGATGGCTTCTTCCAAAGCGGTGCTGTTAATGGCACGCTTGGTTTGCAATGGGTGGGCCACAGCAGCACACAAGACAGAGGCCACAGTAAGAATATCAGAAAACTTCATGGTTGCGAATTATTAAGTGCCAAGACTAAGAGAAAATCTGTCAAACCAATTGGTAGTTGAGATATTCTTGGATATTTCTCCAGCTTTTATAGTGGGAAAATTCCAACCATCATAGGGGAAATCGACATCAAATAGCGGCATCAGTACCGCTAATCCATAACAAATGCAAGAATTACCTTTTTGGACCATTGTTCCACAGATGAGAGGAGCAATGAGATTCGGTAATTTGTTATCTATAACGGTATTTTTTGACTTCGACTCAATTTTAAGAAGGTATAAATACCATTTGCATGTCGTATATAAAGGCACCGATGAAAAATGCCAAGTTCGTTGCGATTTGGGCCCAATTGGGAAATGTGAATGAGTGCATTCATCTGAAGGAAAATGCCTGTAGTTCCAGACCAAGGATTTTCTCTGGATTTCACTTCAAACGAAGATTCCTACATGATACGAATTTAGTTGAAGTGCCCTTACAAACATGTCCATTATTTCCCAGTATTGTTAGAAAAGAGACTACAAAAATGCTTATCCTCTTGTCTGGAATCAAATTTTAAATTGGTTGTTCCATCGGACACAAATGCAATATCGAATTTCTACAGTAATCAATATGCAGTCAATCACAAAATAATGACATTCCGAGGGCAGATATAGTTGGGCACATTTGAGAAACGAGTCGGATTATCCAACAAAAATGTCGCACACTAAACTATTGACAGTTTCACTTGACGAATCAGTCTTACACCTGGAATAATTATTTCATCTACAACAAGCAATTTTGTCAGCAACTCAGAAGACGTCTGTCGTTACTTTCGATATATAATTGTCGTAAATAGGTATGTAAATTGTCGTCAAACACAAAACTCTAAACTAATGCTGGAAGAATTGGTACTGTTCGCAAGACAAAACTACGAACAAACTGACAATTAATACCAATGAGGACGACAATTTCTTCTAAAATGCTGCGCCAAAATGTATGAAGCCGTACGACCGAACTCTTCATTGAAAGCGACTATGGCTTTGCTTGCCTATCAATATGTAGCGACACGAATTCTTAAAGAAACGACATTTTTGTGGAGCACTAGTGACAATTAACTTCCGGTGCCACGATTCCTTTTTACCCTCGGATCGCCAATAATTTGGGATTTACTGTACGGAAGGTATTTAAGGAAATAGGAAGTAAATTTTTTGGTTTATTCGTCATCTCAACACCATTTTGTGCACAACACTGCCTTCTTAACAATGGGCGGATGGAATCGGTTACGAATGGGGTGAAATGGAGCGGTAAGATAAGAATCTGCAATTAGTGGCCTAGTGTGCCGTGCCATATGGGGATGCCGCGCAAACATACTTTCTCGGTTATCTACCCCCTATTTGTACATCTAAGCTATTTCGAAATTATCTTTGCCAAAATCTGGCTTTCCACCTAAGCTCCCAAAGATGTCGCCTACTTAGATGTCTGCTTCGTAGGTTTCTCAACTCTCGTAGACGTCTTCACAGTGGATGTGAATATCGTGGACAAATGGAAACCCAGCGCTGCCCAAGTTTGTAAGAGAATGGCCGATGCCGCCTTTATCGATGTCGGTGAATAATTTTACCGTATTATTGGCAATAGAAGGCGGGGGTATAGAGAAGTTGTAGATTGTTCTCTCTACTGTAGTCGACTAAACAGTACTTCTGCATTCTTACGTAGCATTGTCGTCTTGCGCCGTAGAACAATAGGTAGCGCTGCAATTGGTAATAATCTTTTAAGATTTGTAAAGTAGTCGTTTAAGACATTCCCCGTGAAATAGTTGTCTGAGGTCAAGACGTCACAGCCTAGTACGGTAGGAGAACTGATTGCCCGTTCAACTTTATATAGAGCCCAAAGTCGGCGTTTTTATTTGTTCCGATCCAATTGGACATCGGAAGCAAGTTCAAGGGCTCTATCTCTCAACTTTCCGTGAAGCTCGAAAATTTCAGTTCCGTAGACATTGCAGGGATAAGTATATGGGTTATCAGTTCCGTAAGGAATATAACTACTGATCCAATCTAGGTTGGTGTTGATATATACACGGTAGTCTATTTGATATTGCAAATCAACATAAATGGCATACTTAGCTGATCCTGTAGTAACCTGAGAAGGGTCTTCTGAGGAAATGCCTGCCAACAACCACTACATTTTGGTAAGGTCAAACAATCGAGTTAAAGTCAAAGTAGTCAAGGACTACGCAGCATTGATTTCACCTTCTCCAGCTATAGCTTGGCATATACTGTAGTTAGTAGTATAGTAGATAGTGGACTAAATGGGCGATAATCCAGGAAGCGAAAGGTTGCGAACAAATTCTAACCCTTCTAGCCAAGGATCTCTTTCGAACTCGAACATATAAACGATAAATACCTTTGGTTGGGAAATAGCATAGGGCTTACCATATCTCACGTGAAGATCGTTATCTGTCGACAGTGGCTATTCCTTTGAATCTCTTACGGTGACTTCTCTCTTAAGATGAAGAACGGTTGTGCTGCAATAGCAGAAGATGCGATATCGATTGCAAAAAATTGAACAATCTTCATACCTGGCCATCCACAATTCTACAAGACTACATTGGCCCAAAAGTGGCTATTATTTCCTTCTAATGTAGTTTGAGCTAGAGTAGTATTGTCCCATGAGGCTCCACCAGCATTGTATTGCATGTGCCAGAGCCTGCCGTCTATAGTTAAGTCTTGCAATTTAGGTCTTGGTGTTTTATCTGTAGTGAATTGAAGATATCCCAAGAAAACCAAATCTACAGCTCTTTGTTCCAAAGAAAAGTTCGATAGACAAGGAAATAGACATAGACAAATAGAAAAATTGAAGCAAAGCAGTTTACCAGTTATGGTTCTTTTTACAAATGTTATAATCAACTAAAAAGGTCAACCAACTGCCATAGATTTCCACTCAAAATCATAATGGCTGGCGGACGCGAAGCAAACTAGAAGAAGGCTTAACGTAGTAAGCTTACCATTTTACTAATCTCAAATGCCGTATAGTTTGCACTATCTATTGACAATTTCTCAGCATGGGAGACTAAAATGACAATGAAGTGGTTCAAGATTGCGTCTCCCAAAGGGGACGAGGGATGGCCAAAAGAGCTCATACAAATTCTACGAGAAGATACATGAAAAATCTCATGTATGAAATACAATGTTTCTCGATCAAGAAGTAACTGAAGGATAAATAAAATTTTTCGTTTCTTATCTTCTTTAGTAATTATTGGATCTTCGGGGATTCCAAGGCTTCTTAGGTAAAAATTCATCTAAAAGCAATCCCATTCGTTTAGCGACGGAAGAAGAAAAAATATGCTTTAATATTGGCGGCATGGATGTTTATATTAATGCAGTACTATGATTTCAAACTGCAAACTTTTCTTATTACATTTTGTAATCAACAAAGCTGCAAAAAATGGACCTACAGGTTAACAGACGTGTTTATGTAACAAATATTAATCTTCTCAATACTCTCTCACCTTCCACTCTTTGTAGCGAGTATTCTCCAGAGTATGGAAGCAGCAGTGTTAAGCGAGCCACGGAATGCTGAACAAGTGGCCGAAGGCGCCACAGCGAGCTTTGATCCATTGGTATGTTGAGTTTTTCGGCGATTCAGAAAGAGTTAGATTGACCCTGAAAATCGTGTCTTTCACAGTAATTCGTATCTATTCATATTTGAATCAGACCCATTTACAAAATACTAACTTTGAGTAGGGAGATGTATCAGTTGACACTTATATGACACAGCAGCTTGCTGCAAAACATCATCACATGATGACACAGAATGGGCCTGACTCGGAAGACGAAAGCTCAGGTTCAGAGAGCGAATCTGAATCGTCTTCTTCTGATTCTGACGAAGATGAAGTGACAGATGCATCACCGGCCAAAGCAGGAGTCGTCGAGCGAATCTCGCTAAAGAATTTCATGTGTCATGATTCTTTTGAACTCGAGCTTGGACCCCAAATCAACTTTATTATCGGAAGAAATGGGTCAGGAAAAAGTGCCATTTTGACCGGCATATCTGTTGGGCTAGGTGCCAAAGCTTCTGACACCAGCCGAGGGACGTCTATCAAGTCGTTTATTAAAGATGGGAAGTCTACAGCGAGAGTTACGGTAGTATTTTTGAATGATGGTCCCGAGGCGTATAGGCCCGAGGAGTTTGGGAAGAGAATCATTATAGAGAGGAAGCTTCAGAGAATCGGAGGAAATAGCTACGCCATCAAGTCGCTGTCTGGAAAGACAATCTCGACTAAAAAATCCACTCTAGACGAAATCTTGTACAAATTCAGCATCACTATAGACAATCCTTTAGCATTCTTGTCGCAAGATAAAGCTCGTGAATTCTTGATGAGCACCACAGATGAGCAGAAGTACAGTCTTTTCATGTCTGGAGCATATATTACGAGCATTATAGACAATTTTGGCAGAACACTGAAGAACATTGCAGAAATTAATTCCAAAATTGTGCAAGCACAGCATTATAGAAAGGCATGTAAAGACAGCTACAACGAGATAGCCACCATATACAATCGACACAAGAAGTCTGACTACTTGAGAAACAAACTTCAGATGCTTTATGGGAAAATCCTCTGGTATAATGTGGCTACAATAGAGAATAAGGTGAATTCATACGAGGAACAAGCCATTTCTTTAAACGTTGAAATTAAATCTGCAGAGGATAGGATTGTAGAATGCAATGACTTTATAGAAAATGCACCAGAAGGGTTGGCGGTGTTGGAAAAAGATCTTACAGACAAAGAGCTATCTCTAGATGAATTACTGGAAAAGTATTCCAGGGCCAACGACTCCAGGCAAGACGCTAAAAACACAAGCAATCAATTGTTAGAAGAGTGCAAGGAAAATGCGAAGGTGATCCAATCTTTGCAAGAAAAGATAGAGACAAGAACGAAAGATATCGAGAAAGAACAGCGAAAGATTGACGAAATAAATGGGGGATCAAGAGAAAAGCTAAGAGTTGAATTTGATGAGTTGAACACAGAAATAAAATATATCGAAGGACAGCTAACTACGATAAAAAGAACTATTGAAATTTTGAAATCCTCTGCAAATCCTGATTTGAACGATCATAAGGCCGCACTTAAAACTCGTATGTCTCAACTAGACTCTCTTCAAAAGAGAAGACAAGATTCTCAGCGGGCCCAGAAGGATCGGTATTTTGCATGGGGCAGGGAAATGAGCAATGTTATAGAAAGAATTCGTAGTACGAATACCTGGCACAAACAACCAATTGGGCCATTGGGGGCCGACGTAGAAGTTAAAACAGAGTACAGCAAGTGGAGTTCTTTGATAAACACAGTTATCAATAGAATGCTTGACTCGTTCGTTGTCTGTGATGAACACGACAGAAGACTTTTGGAAAGTATTCTTGCACATTATTCGATGAGAAAAACAATTATTGTCAGAAAGTTTGAAAGCTTTGACTTTTCCAATGGTAAGGTGTCTGGACATCCTACTTTTGTAGATATGATAACCTGCAAGAATGAAGAAGTATTAAGAGCATTGGTCGATAGTATGAGTATTGAAAAACTTGTCATCAGTGATAGAAACGACAGCCCTGCCTCGATTCTTAACGAAAGAAACGTAATGAGTGTTTTCACACTTACCACTGCCAACTCTGCTACGCGGTACGGTAAGGCAGGGGATACCATTAGAATGGATCCTGTCTATTATTCCAAGGACATCGTAAAATTAGCCGTTACAGGAGCTGATGAACTTCATAATGTTGTAAGCTTAATAACTGAGGAAAAACGTCATATCGACATCCTTCAGAAACAACTCCGAGAGATTCAATCCCATCATCAGAATGAAATTGTTAACCTCGAAAAGAAAAAGAACACATTCAACGAAGTAATTAGAAGAAAGAGACGGAAGTTGGACGAAATTGAATCTAAGATTAACGAGGAAGGTGATCTTTCCAACATCGAAAAATACAAAAGTGAAATCGAAGCTCACAAAGACCAAATAAAGACTCGGGAAGGTGTCATAGAAGCGCTTACGGAGGATTTGGAGACCAGAAACGAAGTCTTGAAGAAGATGAAAGAAAGCGTTAAAGAGATTAAAGCTGCACTAATCGAAGCTACTGCAATGAGAGATAGAGCAATAAAGAGCTTGCACGATTATGAAGTTGAACTTTCTACAAACAAAGATAATAGAGTCAGCTACTTGTCCGAAAAGACAAAACTTGAGACTCAATTAGAAAAGACAAATGCTAAAATAGAGGAAGGAAACGTCAAACTTCAACAGTTGATTGAAGAAGCAAAAAAGAAATGCCAAAGAGAGGAAGTGACCATCACTTCGAATGACACGCAAGATTCTATTCGTGATGAGTATGCCCAAGTACAGACACAAGTTAAAGAAGCAGAGAAGCAGATTGGCAAATCATTTGAAGAGATCCAGAATGATTTGATCAATGCGAAAGAGAAACAGAAATTGGCAGAAGAGAGTTTACAAAATTTATCTAGGACTTATAAGAGCTTGGATTCGGATTTGAAAATTAGATTTAATTTTGTTCATACCACTATATTGTCAAGTGTTGAACAGGCTTCCAGAACCTTCGAAAACTGCATGGCTCTTCGAGGATTCAAAGGCTCCCTTAATTTTGATCATGGAGAGAGAAAATTAACTCTTCTAGCACAAACGAAAAGCGATGATAAGCAACGTGAAGTGGCCTCATTGTCTGGAGGTGAGAAATCGTTTGCTCAAATCTCGTTGTTGTTATCGATTTGGAAGGTTATGGATTCCAAGATTCGTGGATTAGACGAATTCGATGTATTTATGGATTCGGTGAACAGATCTATCAGTATCAAACTCTTGTTGAACGAACTTAGACAGTATCCGAAATCCCAGAACATCTTCATTACACCCCAGGATATTGCTGTTGTAGGTGAGTTGGATAGCAGTGATGTAAAGATTCATAAGATGTCAGACCCAAGAAAAGACAATTAAGCGTAGCATTAACATAAACATTATGTACAAGAGGAAAATTATAATATATGTACAAATGATGAATATTTAGAAGAGAAGTCTGGAAATTCTTGACAGAGTTTAGTAAACGAGACGCCAGGATCACCCTTCAATACTATGTGCGGAGTTTGCTTTGACATTAGCTTCTCAAGATGCAATCGTAAATCGGCAGGAGTTGTAAGTGGACAAACCAACAACGCTGAAAGAAAGTATGAATAGACAGTGGAAGATATGTTACCTAAATGCTTATCATACGTCCTGTTGTAAAGATTAATTACTCGATTCAAAAATGCTGTGAGATCTTCGAACGTAATGAGTCGATTCGATGATGATTTCGATACAGCTTGTGTAATCAATGCCTCAACTGCCTTGAAGATAAGAATGAAGTCTTCTTCCTTAAGGATAACATCAGGATGTATGTGGCGGAAGTTGGAAGGAAGTTTTACAAGGATCAGATATGCCTCCTTTGGATATCCGAGTTCACACAATGCCTGAACGACAAATGAATGTACCATGAAATGACCAGAACTCATCAAGTGCATTAAGCTTGAGAAATCAGTATTTTCAGATTCCATGGCATCTACAACACTTGATTTGATCAACTGGTAGAATTGTGGTAAGTCAGATACAGACAATGAACCATGCAATAATGGCAAATGGGGGATATTTGGCCCTGAATATACGTTTCTTTCATACGATGGGTTATAGATCTGTTTCTTTGCGTTTCGTTCCGTAACTATTTGATCCAGATTCCAAGATTGTTCTTGTTCAACATCTGGTTCGGGAGCTTGATTTGTATTATTCATGATATTGTTTCTTCTCCAGACGTAATTGGTGTATGAGGCCAACTTCAGGACTCCATGAGCTTGTTCCCAGTCTCTAGGGTTGTAGTGGCCTCTGAATAGAACAGCCAATTCTCTGAAGGCTCGCAATGCACAAGAAAGATTTTCAGCTTCACTAAACGCTTCTACAACAGCCACCTTGAGAGCTCTATATGAGTTTCTGTGATTAGAGTATGAATAAAATCTCTTGAAGTACTGTAGCAATCCCTTGACTCTAGAAAAATCTGCATTGTGAACAAACAAAGCAGCAATCTGTTCAAGAAGGTGTGGAGTAATGAGAAATTGCACTTTGTCATTTTCTAAAACACGAGAAGATTCAGACTCTTCATATAGGTCGACGTTGTCTATGAGATGGTGGTATATGGAAATTGCACCCAAGTAGTTGGCGTTTTCCACTACTTTTGAAGTATAGAGAGACCATATCTCGTTGCTCAAGGTGAACTGGGAATCTCTATCAAAGACAACATGCAACAACGACGTTGCGGCTGTAATGTTATTGCTTTGTAAGAGATTGTATACAAAGACTTCTACGAGTTCCGTCGCAAACTTCACAGGAGTTTTAACAATATAGGCGTACGTTTCCTGGAAAGAGTCCGAAGAAGTCAACTCGTTCAAGAGCAATTGCAAACGAATATTCGAAGCAAGAATGGTCTCTTTGTAGTCTTGCAAAACAGCATTTCTTCTAGCAGCTGGAAGATTCGCTACAAGTTCTGTAAGAGCGGCTACCACCTCGTAATCGTCGGTGGATCTGTGTTTGTTGAGATACTCCTGGATCATATTCTCGTGAACTCTTAAGTGGTTCGTTTGCGTGATGTCTAAAATTCGAGGAATCGATTGTATGGACCGACGACCCAAGCATCGTCGTACAGACCGTGCAAGCATTGAGTTACCTAAGGATATGAACAAACAGAAGATTTAAATAAGATAGCAAAGTGGAAAGTATAAGGAGCATGTATTGGTATTCTCAATATCTAGAAAATGCTTTCTATTTCGCCATAATCGCACTATAATTCCCGTTTCGCATTTTCACCCGCTAAATAATCTATGAATCTCGGAATTCAATTTTACATAATTCTACAGTGATCTGGGTATTCTTTTTTCCAAACTATTTCCATAGCAGACATCTTCATATAGGGGCGATACTATTTCTCTCCTATCTTTTCCATCACTTTACTGGTTCTATGTAGCTTTTCCCTCTCCGCCATATTCAATATTCACTAGTAAACATCTCAATCCTTCTCTACAGGATTGAAAATTCCATAGTCTAAAATTTTTCAGTTGAGCTCCAGTTTCTGAATTTCAAGAACTCAAACATCCACACAGTTTCCATGTTGAAGATAGGAATAGCCCGTGTCGTGAGGACATCGGTAATTACCCGAACACGGCCTTCGGTTTTGCGCGGAGCCGGGCTTCACACCCAAAATGCCATTTTCAAGCATCTTCCCACTAGACAGACACCTACTATGATGTGTGGTTCTTTTGTCAGATACAATTCGACTTCTGCTAGAACTTCAGAAATCAAAGAGGCGTTGGTATCGTTTGACAATGTCGAAAATGTCGCTGATGTAGCAGAAAAGACAATCAATACCATGACTTCGGACCAGTTGGGCTACTTGAACTCGATTGGTATGGCTCAAGGCTGGTACCCTACCGACTTCGTCGAAAGAATGTTGGAGCTCACCCATGTCTATACTGGTTTACCATGGTGGGGCACCATTGTAGTAGTAACCATTGCTGTCAGAGTAGCATTGTTTCCTTTTTATATGAAAGCTTCGGCCAACGTAGCCAGAACTGCGAAGGTCAAACCCCAGTTGGATCAGGCTTTAGCCGACTTGAGAGCCGCTGAAACACCTCAAGAACAATATGTGGCCATGCAAGCAAGAAAGAAGCTTATGAAAGATAACAACATCTCTATGACAGCCCAAATGGCACCTATATTGCAATTACCTCTTGCCTATGGGTTCTTCCAGGCTTTGAGAAAAATGGCCAATTACCCTGTAGAAGGCTTTTCCACGGGTGGGATCTACTGGTTCGAAGACTTGGCTCTGGTGGATCCTTATTTGGGGTTACAGGGCATTGCTGCCGCAGTTATTATCGCAGTGGTCAGATTGGGTGGTGAAACTGGTAGCCACCAAATGGCTAAGCCCATGAAGAACATCTTCACTGTAGTTCCTCTTATTTCCATCTTCATCACAAAGAACTTCTCTGCTGCTGTCGTGTTGTATTTTGCCGTCAACTCTGTTCTATCGTTAATCCAATCATCGGTGTTGAGAAATAAGTCTTTCAGAAAGTGGGCCAAAATGCCCGAAACCCCAAAGCCAGGTGAAGGTGGAAAGCAAGCGGAGAGTATCAGTGAATACTTTTCCAACTTCGTTGAACAGTCCAAGGAAACGACCAGAAAGAAGGCAAGGGAAACAAACAAGAAGTTGGAAGTTACCCAGAGAAGAAAGGCTGCTGCCAAGGACGGGTTTATCAAGAGACATTAGATACCTATTATTAGTTTCTTTGTAAATAGCACATTGTACATATTCTAGACAAAGCATATATTAACTTATGATTAGTCTTGACGATGTAATAGAGATGCAACAACAAGATTGAGATAGTTGTGAAAGGATTATTGAAGATGAAATGGCTGCGAAAAAACCGCAACTCTAGACAAGGCTAGAAAAGAAGTTTATTACATTTATAAAAATCACAAGGTTGAAGAGATAAATAACTATCAATAAGAGAATATTGCAAAATTGTTATCTTATTTAAGTCGTGTCGTCATTTCATCGATAACATGCTGCTTGGATCCGATCTTTGTCATATTCAATTGAAAGAAAAGTCCAGCTCAAACGACATATTCTCAACATCAAAGAGTGTAGTTTTGTCTGTAGCGGTTGTATCATCTTTGGTTACCGGTAGAGCCTGAGAATATGCTTCTGCTTGTTGAGTTGCTTGCATAATTGAAAAGTCAGATATATCACAATCGCTGAAGATCCCAGCAACATTATGTATTTTGAACAGTTTGAAGTTAGTCATATCTTCATCTTCATCGCAAGAGTACATGGATTTTCTTCTATAGTCATAACTGGAATTCAGAAAGTCCGGTTGTTTGTAGTAATTATGAAGAAAGTCGTCCTTTTCTGAGATCGTTGCAATAGTCCTATATTGACTCCACTGTTCATACTTATCTGGATCCTCGTAAACGTTGAAAATTGTATTAGAATTGTTATTCTGATGGTCCAAACATTGAAGTGGAACTCTTTTAGTAGGTGGATGATCATGAAAGAGATAATAAGCTTCTTCGTCTATCTTGTTGGCAAATATGTGAGTTTTATTGTTTAGATCGGTGTAGCATTCAGCACTAGTGCGATTACTACCCAGAAGACAATGTTCCCTACTTTGGTATGGGTCATGAAAATAATCCCGATTTATCGTTGGGTTCTGAAACCAGAATGGATTTTCAATATCACGAACAATATTTCTCCATGAAGTAGATAGTTTCTTCGTAATTCTTTTGGTTCCAATTGATTGAAAATTTCTCAACTTAACATTGTTTGAATTGTAATAATGAATTGAAGAAGTGTTGCAAGAAGCAACTGGGTCAAGCTCAGACCCCTTTAGACCAGTGTCTATATATCTCATTCTTTGGGAATTATATTGGAGCTAGGGATGATATTCGATTGTTAACAATTTATAAGAAGGTGTAACAAGCATTTCGCATTTGGTTTTATTTGTAGCGGCTCGTTCAAGAAAGTTAATCCGATCAATATTAAAAAGAATAAGAACAAAATACTGAACAAAAACACCCTTTGATACCATATAGTCGATTTATAGTCGAGTTAGAGCCAAAAAATACTAATTGGCATGTAGTATTCCTTCAGCTGGGTCCGAAAATTTGTTGTTTACAATACTATCTTCATCACAACTCAACTTGTTAGGGTCATCAACGCAGAAATAATTAGGTGGTCCACTGGATAAATCAAAAAAGATAGCTCCAAAGGATTTTAAACGAGGATTTCCATGAGCAACCTTAGCCCAAGGGCCATTGGAGAGTCTACTTTTGGAAAAGAGTACATTTCTTTTCTTTGCAAATGGAAAGAAGGCATAAGCAAAAGATCCAAAAACTTGAACCTTCTTTCCTGGTGCTGCGTTACAAGTGATACTACCAGTATTGGAAAGACTAATTGACAAATCATCATTGCCGGCACTAACACCGGCTCCGGCAGTATAGACATTCACAGATGTGTGAATGTCTATACTAACGGTAATAGCCTTCGTCCACTTATAGCTTTGCGTATAAGAGGCTCCACTAGAAGATAGTTTAGAAGAAACACACCAGCTAACCGGAAGATCAGTTACATGGGCAATCTTCTTCTCACCAAATTGAACTTCCAACATTTCTATTTCCCTGGACTTGGGCTTTCTCCAGGGATTTCTCTTTTCCAAGTTGTCTCTGTATTCCGAGGGTCCAAAGTAAAGTGTAGTACCAGTATCCTCGATGTAAATAGCTGTATTCATTGCGGTTGCCGGGTCCTTTTCTTTCTGGAGCTTCTTCCAGAATTCAGACTTAAACAAGTCCTTTTCAGAAGCAAACCGTCTAGTACCAGCAATGGAACCATCGTCAAATTTGTAAACACGGTAAGAGGGATCAATGTTAGTAATTTCATCAATTCTAAAGCGAGGGAGCGGATCGTCCAAATGTCCGTCTTCCGAAAAATCAACTGAACCAGGGATTGTTAGTTCATTGTTTACAACGCATTCAGTGTTAAAAAACGTCAGAGAGTTTAGACTATTGTTGGTGTCGCATTGAAGTGGGAGAGCCAAGGCAGTTCCCCATAGGCAGATCCAGAGAATTGAGAATAGCATTTTTCAAGTAGGGCCGTGTCTGAAGAAAATAGAAACGGGAAAAGTCTCAGAGATAATTTTTGGTAATAGTATATACGCTCAGCAATAACAGCATTAAATATGAATGTTTTGGAATGCTGGACCGCTTTACTTATTCTCGGAGTTGCAGAAAAGTAATAAGCTTGGCTGCGAAATTTTTAAGCGTAAGCAAAAAATTCTGCATGTCTACTTTATAGTGCTGCATGCATAATTGGTTGCAAGACTTCAAAACACTTCCGGTAAATTACCTGGAAAAATTTATGCTATGCTCATTTAAGCATTACAATCATGCAACTGGTAAGAAATCTCTCAGAGCTTCTTAGGGCTTCGTGTTATTCCAAAAGGGTCCTCAACAAAGAACAGAAAAAGAAATCCTGTACAATTACACAACCGTGTTAACCACAGGTTGCTCAAACCAACAAATTCCAATATGAAGGTATAACGTCAAGACCACAATAAGAAATGTCAGGCAGAATCTAAAATACCCCACAACTATGTTTTATTCTCCAAAACGCCCAATATAGCAGAAGAAACGAACCATCACAATTTATGAATGAACCGAGCCGGCCTCACTCATCCTATCTTACCCTACAATTTGCACGGTGAATCCAGTATTGAATGGAAAATCCTTAAGCTGAGGAAGAAGGACCAGCCCACTATCCCTCAGGAATTTAACTAGTGAAGGACGAATGTGGAATGTAGTTACTCGTTGTTCGGCCGGATGTCGGCTGTAGAGTTGGAGACTCCGGTGATCTTCAGTTTGCATATTGAAAAGTTATCTATATGTGGAGAAAGTTCGCAACTTCAAGAAGGTGTCAAGCTATCTACTCTGCTAACACATTGACCTAATATTTCTTGAAACTAACAGAGCGTAAACAATCGTGGTTATCATATTTTTGAAGCTTCAACAGAAGTTGGTGAATTCGCATATCGGCAATAAATCGCATTTTTCATCTGTAAGCCGATTTCCATCGGTTGCAATTTTTCTGCCAGACCAAGTAATACCGCACCCAATTAAACTTGAATAGGAACTCTTATTGCCGTTGCTGGGGAAGCAATAAACAAATGACATGCCCGGATCAAATTATCCTATGCTTCTAATTAATAAAGCCGATGAATCGAACAAAAGTGCGGGCGCCCCGAAAGCAATGAGCGATTTCAATAGATCTTCATGTTTACAAATACAGTAAACGTAATATGTGAATGTATTAAATGCTAATGCCAAATAAACTATGTACAAGAAATAAAGTAACCCAACCAAATACACCAAACTGAAGAATCAATGAACATCATTAAATAGTATAAAGCAATCCCAGGAAAACCCTGAATGCTTAGTAGAAATCCTTTAGTATTTCCAATCTCAATTCTCTTCTTTCTAATTCTTTGTCTACGTTATATTCTTGAATATGGTCCTGTTCGTCTTCCTCTTCATCACCGTTGTAGTAGTAGTAGTTGCTGCTGCCATCTCTGATGTAGGTGTAGTCAAAGAAGGAGTGCACTTCCTCTTCGTCGTCCAGCTGCATCGAATCGATGCTAGCATCTTCTTCACTGTTGTAAGCTGTGGTAACCATAGACGTTCCGGCAAAATTCTTGAAGTTGGTGAGATTGTTCAACAAGAACTCGTCATCCAATCCAGACAACATGCTCGAAGTCTCGGGTGTAACAGTGGCAACCGTATCCATGGCAAGAAACGCGGAGTCGAAGTCGGTAGCTTCGGTATTTATTTCTAAAGCGCTAGCATCGCACTCAGCATAGAGCGAGCCGGTAGAAACTCTCTTGCCATTAGAGCCAGACGAAGATACGGAAGACTCGCGTGACTTGGACGACTTCAACGACAAGGCGGTGCCGATTTTCGACAATACCGAGCCGGAGCTGGATGTTCTCTTCTTTGGTTCGGTGTGCAATGGGCAAGCTGTGGGAGAAGCTGTCCTCTTCAACTTGTGGAAGAAGCCGTGTTTAGGGCCGACGGAAGTAGACGACATGGAAGATATGGTAGAAGGTGAATGGCTGACTTCACAGGGCGAATCAAACGTGATCGTGCCGTCTACGGTGTTGATGTAGTAGTACTGGCTGAGCGTCTGGTCGTACTGCAACTTCCATGGAGTTGTGTAGGAATTGTGTTTCGTCATGACGGAACGTTTGTGAAATGTGACGATATCAAATTGCAGTCTCTCTATCTAATGCAAATCAAGATGAAGCTCAAAACAGAAAAAGGTCCAGTCAAGACAAAGACGAAATTAAAGATGAAATCCAAAAACCCAAAACTGACATAACTTTGCCGCCATATATATATAAATAACCATTCAGCCATAAAGACCGAGTTTGTTGAGGTTTTAGCCACTGGCTTACGGAACACTTTTGTTATAGCCGACATAGTTAGTGCATCCGAGCCTTCGCCAGTATTTCCGCCGCAGGCCCTCGAGTTAAATCCGCTGATTATTAATTTCCTGCCTGCATTAGGTAACGGCCGAACAATGGTGACAAAAAAAAACATTTGGCGATTACTTAATCTATGTGCAAGTCCCGATCGACCCAGTCCTAGGTGGCGTTGACAAATGTCCTGTATATACTATCTGTCACATGTTGATAATTTAATTTGTATAGGGAATTTTTTCTGTGGAGCTCATCGGTTTCTTTCTCATTACGTTAGAATAGGAATTATTCTACAACTTTCTTAGAACGATTAGTGATTATTTGCCATTTATTATCTGGAGTGCACAGACCGACAAACCGTAACCTTAACTTTAGTTGCAATCAGATTTTGCCATGGCTACTGACTCTAGCGTCCCGCTGTTAACATGCAAATAATATTTCACCTGTAGGAGAAGGTCTTTTAGTGCTTTACTAACCGATTACTTTCTCTAGACCTTCCCAGCCGTTGACATATTGACTAATGCGTCGATTTTAAACGATTACATAATCGTACTTCGCCCAATACCGTATAAACGTTGCACTCCAGCTTTTTCTTTTGCTGAGCCCTTTGCTAATTACTCATTCATGCCTAATCTCTAATCTCCCGTCCCCTGTATTAACACAGCCGTACTCCAACTCACAGAAGTTCAGATAACCGTATTCATACCCCGTTGTTGACAGCCTGATTGTTATTGTTTTTCTGCTTCTCACAATTCTCTTGAGTCAGCTCAGCCGAATATAAAACGATCATTAACTTCTAATATCCTGTACCCTTATTTCGGTGATTATCCAGAATCTGGCTATTTGATCTAATTTTATTGTTGCAGGATCAAAGCCTGCTGACTATCTGTTCCCCACCCAACTGTAATTGGCAATTCTGATTACAATTGCCATTACTCGCCGTTTCTACTACTCTCCAATTCTAGAACATATAGAACATATAACCACGGCGCTGGTTCCATGTCCCCCGCAACTGATAGGCGATTTAAATGCTTTAACAATCCAGCAATCTCGCTAGGTCTTCCTTGATGCCCGAGCCTTCTCTTCACTTTTGCGTTGGGCAAGAGCTTCGATCACATTCACCTTCTCCTCGTGAAAAGCCTGGACAACTTCCTTTGTTTCCTGTTTGTTCTTGAAGTAGTAGTCACGGTACCATTTCAACTGTGCAAGACTCTCAAGAATATCTGATTTTGCCGTATGGAGCCCGGATTTTCTAGGACAACACTTCATGAGTTCAGGATTGTGTCTACGGCCGAACTCCATGATTGTAGAAACATCGACCAACCGGTAATGTAAATGGTCTGTCACGCGGGGCATATCCTTCATCAAGAATATTTTATCCATGTGGATTGAATTCCCGGCAAGAATACCAACACGCGATTGTGGAATATATTTAACAATGTAGTTATGCAATTCCTGTTGTACCTTCTCTAGCGTTTGTTCCGGATGATCCAAGATCTTGGCCACTAATCCCGACAGATTGTGTTGGTTGACACACCATTCGTCCATGGCATCCAACCGCTCTTTGCTGTAGTACACTGTAGATTCGTAGGCTTCTTCATCTACAACATTGAGGTCTCCGTCGGTGATAATGCAACACACTTCTATAATGTGATCGTCACCAAAGACATCTAGCCCCGTCATCTCACAGTCGATCCACACAAGCGGATTGTCTATCTTCTTTGTCTTTCTAAGCAAGGCCTGCATTTGGCCTACTTGTTCGTTGACTTTCTGTCTTTTCTTGAATCTTCCATCCAAATCTGGTTCATGAGAAGAAGAAATGGACGATTGTGAAATATTTTCGGATTGCATTCTGAAGACAATTGAAGGATGTGGAGATTGTGACAATCTGGTGGTTCTGGCGACGGATAATGGCGACTTCTTCAAATGTTTAAACATTATCTGGTAAAGAAACGGCTTGAATCACTACTGAAACGTTGAAAATTCTATATACTGGTGCACTAATTTTTTTTCGTTTGCATCGTGAGACAACCAGATTCGGAATCCAATATTGAAATCGTGGAAAAGCTGGAGAGTAACTTCTTTTCGAAGAGACGCTTTCACAAATTTCCATAAAATTAAATATAACAACAAAATGATCTCGTTGGACTCCTTCTATTTGGCGTACTACCTTCTTCATATACCCATCACCGTCTTTATTGACTCTACGATTGTAGTACCTCCAGAAAGCCAGCTCTCCATCTCAAAACTGATACTTGAGTTCCATATAGCCCAAAACAGCGACTTTCTTCTCGTTCAAAAGCCCTTGTGGTTCACTCTCTTTGGCTGGGTTGAGTTGGTATTCCAATTGCCGTTGTTTCTTTACTTTTCTTATAAAATCTCTAAAAAACACACTAACGATGGCCTCTATTTGGTTTTATCTGTGGTCTATGGCTTCAATGCAGCTTTCACCACCTTCGTGTGTATCGGTTACGCCCTTGTTCAAGGTGAGTCATACGGTTTGAATTCTAGCCAGACATTGCAATTGGCTGCCGTCTACGTTCCTTACTTGCTTATTCCAGGATTGATCTTGATAGACTCAGGAGCTCGTTTGGTGGACTTGGTATCGCAAAAGGAGAAACTGGAATAGATCCTCACGTATGTAGAGGTTCTTAAAAGTAGAACAGCGAACTTAATTGCAATTTGTGCATCTTAGAGGAAGAAAAATAGCGGTATCGCTATAGTTTTGTTGTGACTTGTAGCTTGTGGCAAATTATAATTATATCTTAGAGCAGTTACAGTTATTTTCAATTCAGAGTTAGCATATGGCATAATTACATCATCTATAGCAGAAAACTATAGATATTATTACTTTAGAGCACTCAAACATTCAAAATCGAATAACTTCATAATCAATATTCACCATTCGACAAGAACATGCTTCATAAAGCTAACACATCTAACTGTTGTACTTTTCAATCAAAGAAGTGGCCAATTGGATGTAACTCTGTTCAGCTTCTTCTTGAGAAGTGCCTTCCAAGTCCTTCCAGGCTTGCCACTTGTACTTGCCCTTGAGATCAAAGATACCAGGCTTGTCGGTGGTGTTGTCGCCGACAGTGGTTTGCTTGTACAAACCGTACAATTTCAACAATTCGTCATCATTTGGACGTTTGGTTAACTTTTGGACGGCGTTGGCCTATATTCTGCCTGAACACGATAGTTTATCTGATTTCAAAATCTTCAGTGTGAAATGTAACATCAATCCTTTCAATTACATCAATGTTATACGTTTGTGAGTCAATTCTTCGAAATTGCATCTTTAACAAGTTCAATAACAATAATATTAACAGTGTCAACTATGCAATATCAACTTTACCTTTCATATCACCAAAACGTCACCCAATATTGAAATCAGAACAAACACTTACGTGTTAAATAGGCACTCAGTTAGTATGCGAAATGAGATCGGAATTTCTGGAGAAAAACAACCAGAGCTGATTCATTGGCAGACAAAACTTTCAGGAATATCTCTGCCAATGAAAAACGCTTTTATCAGACCAGACGTACTTTGTCAGTGAATTCTTGAGATGGCATTTTGAATTTGTGGATACGTGTCTGAAAATAAAAGTGGCACATTACTTTGCTAAACCATTCGCAATTTTTGGCAGAGAAATGTTGGCCGATAAAGACAGTTTGTTACGTTATCATATTCTTCCAATCAGTATATTAAGCTTACATAAGGAAGTGTCACAAATCAGAAAAATGACACTAATCTCGTGAATACTTTCTTATTTTCATCACGTGAATATCTCTAATTATCTTAAAAGATTATTAGGGATACTTTTGTTCCATGTCGTTTTATTTTACAATTCTTATTAATCTCGTGTCTATTGTTCGCGCTTTTCTATTGCCAATTACGAATTCTAAAGGTTTATACATCGGCTGAAACCTTCGACGACTTTATTATCTGCGACTAAGTTTTGTCTGTTCCTAAAGAAATATAGCGGTGCTTCCTGTTTCCAAATTGATCAAGCAACAAAATAACTTACTTCGTCGATCATCCCTTTTATTTCATTAGCATGTATTAACTTCTTTATCTGTAAATCTAGAAACAAGTGTCATTTTCAGCATTCCCGTGTACCCCGTAAATCTCGATCTTATCGATCGAGTTCAGGTATTCTGTCATTTCTCTAAACTCATCAAATTCTCATTCCGGATTTCTGACTTCTCATCCCTCAACTGTTCTGTTCCTCTATCTATTTTTCGCTATCGCTTTCAATTGCTTCGTCGTTTGAGAATTTCAGTATACATTTTTGGATGTGACCGAGCTCAGCTGGCTTCTCTATAACGTGGGAAAACACTTTAGAATCATTGGCTTCATCAGGAAATCCAGTCACTGCAATCACAGGGGTAGAAGAATTGATCCCAGTTGTGTATTTGATCAACTTTATAGCGTCTATTGCTTCAACTTTAGGCAATCTTAATGCCGTGAAAATGAGATCAAATTTCACTTGACTGGTGGCTCTTCTGATCAATTCGTCTCCATCAGTGATCGAAACAACAATACATCCAGCTTTTTCCAACAATTTTGTCACACTATGACGAACAACAGAAATGGGTTCACAATACAAGACATCTACGTCTTTCTTAGCGGCTAGGGAGTCTCCATTATCTATCGAGTTGTTTGGTAGTCTGGAACTTTCACGTCTCTTTCTGATTCTCAAAAGAGCAGACGACTTGTTGTCTTCTGTATCAGAGCTCGATGAAGAAAAGTCTCTGAGAACCTGCTTGGGAAAAACTGAAGCTCTTGTGGTATCGATTTCGTCTCCGCTGGAGTAGTTACTGATTCCCGAACCTAATCTTTCATGCTTCATGTAATGTGGAGATGCCAATGTTGCGTCGGTGTATTTACTTGGTGAAGAAGAGCGTCCCCCAGCAGCACCTATAGGAGAAACTGGCCTTTTGAAAGGGCTACCACCAGATCCAGTAAACGAGAATCCTCGTGATCTACCAGTAGGTATAGAGTCAGAAGACGATGACGAGAAACTATTTCTGTGTTCCAAATGCTCTTTCTTAAACCTGTTTATAACATCCTTATTCTGTTTTTCCAATACATTCAAATTACGATACTGGAAAGAACCAAATTCAGTGAGGTCAGCCAATTTACTTCCTCTTCTTTCTCTAGTGCCACTTCCTGGCATGCTTGGAATAGACAATTGGCCAGTGATAGACGAAGCTTTCTCATCATCCGATTCGTCTTCTTGGGGGAATTGACTTAAATGGGCACCTCTGGCATCGAAGTATTCAGTGGACTCTGGATCATCCAATACCGGAACAAAGGCAGGTTTCTCTTCGAAAAGAATATCCCAGTTAATTGCAGAAAAGAATGGATGCTGTTTGATTTCATCTGCTCCATTTACTCCTAATCTCACTGTAGGATCCAAAGTCAAGAGATTCTTTATCAAGTCCTTCGCATCAGGAGGACAAAATTTGTAGTCTTCTTCTTCGGAAAAATCTGGCCAATCTATAGCTCCTTCCAAGATGTTCTTGAACACCTTGTCGGGACTATCAGCATGAAATGGAGTATAGCCATAAAGAAATTCAAACAATATACATCCTAACGACCACCAATCAGAAGATTCACCTTGCCCTAAACCTTCAATTGTTTCTGGAGCCAAATAGTCTGGGGTACCCACAAACTTCTTGAGCTCAGTATCCTTTTCATTCTTGGGATCGAACAAAGCATAAGATGTTATAGAATTAGCATTGTTCAGTGAAGGACTCACCTGGAAATCGTCGTCTACTATTGCAAATGATGATTCAGATGAAGTTCGTGGGAGTACTGGGTTCAATATTGGAGATTCAATTCCACTCGAGTTAGAACCGGATCTACCAGTAGGCTTATAGACAGAGCTTCCCCTATGAGCAGCAGTAGCGGGTACCTGATTCAGAGTAAAACTCTCCAAAAATGTTAATGTTGGAGAGTTCAAGGAGCCTACAGAACTCTTTGCATGCTCAACAGTTGGTGAAAGTGAGAACGGCGTAACAGAACTGGTTCTCTTATGATGGAACTCCAACAAGGGCGAATCTCCACCGAGTCCTAATCCTGAAACATTGGCTAGCGGACTCTGGTTGTGAGGTTGATCTTTGTGCAGCTGCTGTGTGATACTTCTTCTGAAGAACTCGATTCCGGTTTCAGAAGAACTGCTTTTACGATGCGATCTATGCTGTCTACCTACAACACCTATTCTGGACAAACCAAAATCAGTCAACTTGAGATGACCCTCGCTATCGATCAAGATGTTGTCTGGCTTCAAGTCACGATGAATGATTCCACGTTGGTGAAGATCATTAACACCCACTATGATTTCAGCTATATAACGCCGTGACCACTCGACATCAACTGTGCCCAAAGTTTTGATCAAAGTTCCACAATCACCACCTACTAAGTATTCCATTACCAAGTACAAGTAGTCCTTGGACTGGAAAGTACTATACAATTGAGCAACATAGGCTGAATCAGACTGTTTCATCATCACTGCCCGTTCAGACTTGACATTCAAAACTTGATTTTTGGCTATCATGTCTCTTTTCTTTAAACATTTGATAGCAACATAATCACCAGTGAGCCTTCTTTTAGCCAAAAACACAGAACCAAATGCTCCTTTACTGATGGGCTTGATAATCTCGTAGTCTCGGATTCCTCCGCCAATAGACTTCGACTGCGGAGTCGTGGAAACCAAGAGAGGAGATAGAGGAGGCTTGGCACCAGAGCTTATCGATCCCTTAGTGCTGGTAGAAATTTGAAGAGAATAACTGTTTCCACCAGAGTTTGATCTCTTCTCGGTAACACTATCATTGATATGTTCGGCATTGACGGATGGAGAAGACGATGGCGTAGTACTATCAAATCTAGGATTGGGATTTCTTTGATAAGATGACAAGTTCTGCTTTTCCACGTATGGAGCCGGCGAGAGATGTCTTCTAGGCGAGGAAAACGACGAGTTGTTTTCTGATGATTTCTTCGACAAGTCTAGATTTTGAATTGATTCAAGAAGCTCTCGCGAAGTATTAGCTCCATTAGTTGTATTTGGTACGGAAAGAGAGGAAGTAGATGAGTTAAAGGAACTGGTCGTCATTGTACTACTTCTATGCTCTAATGTTGGGGGAGGCCTATCTCGCAAGAGGATATCTTTGGGTGTGATAGACTTGAATTGACCCTCCACAAAAGCATCCTGAAACAATCTGACAGATGGACTTGTTGTTCTAGCTGGTTGTGGCAGATGCAATACTCCCGTTTCCGGACTAAGAAGGATGGGATCTGATAATGTTTGATCAGCTACATCTATATTTTTGTCGCTAGACACAGAGTTGTTGAATTCCTGTGGGATACTCTGTTCTTTGATTTTGAAAACTGCCTGGCTCACAGTTTTGAGAACAGCCTCGTCTACCTCCTTCTTGATCTTCTCAGAATACTGAAGGATAGATATGAGACGCGATAGAGTCTCTACCTTTTCGGTTATTAATCGTTGAGTATCTTCTATTATTGAACGTATAGCCGGGTCTGAAGTCTCAAGATAATTCGCAGACATGACTGAATTCAACGCCTTCTCGCTTGTAGGTGAGAACTGCAATTCTTCGTTCTCATTACTTGCAGGAGGATTGATTAACAATGCTTCGTCACACAACTCCACCAATCTCTGTAGAATGCCAAAGGGAAACTTCTTGGTGTGTATCATGGGGTTTCTGGCATGGAAATTCTTATTCAAGACTTGATTGGCGAGTCGTGGAGAAGACTCTCCAGTAGAAACACTCGGTAATAGAATTCCCTTGTACTCTAATATCAAACTATGCGAGCTTTCTTCTGAAGATGAAGAAGCACTGGATGCGGTCGAGTGGTTGGATATGAGTGAAGTAGACGAAGAAAGGGCAGAAGAAGTAGGTGACACTAATGGCTGCAATTGCTGTTGTGCCAAACTTTCGGAGATACGTATTATCAACTCACGTTGATCGCTGATGGCATCATGACACTGTTGAAGATCTTCATCGGCCCGATGCTCAACTACACATAAATCAGAATGCTTTTCTATAAACCAGGCAGGAATTTGTCTTTCGCATATTCTACAGAGAATGGTCTTTGGTTGGGGAACATTATCCTCGTCTATAATGCCTAACTCTTTGAGATTTACAAGATACCCTTCGAAGATCTCTGATCCAAAACCTAGCAAGTTAATGAGATTCTCAGGTATCGTCAACTCGACGTCTAGATGCGTAAATGGCTTTATCGTCCACATTGAATGAGTGGGCATCCTGGTTTTGGAGTCGTAGATGAGAATCCCTTGTGCCTCTAGTTCTATTATGTCTCCGTTGTTTGAAAGCTTCGAGCTGACAGTGCTGGATGCATCGTCTTCAACAATGCTGGAGTCGTCGGCGTCTACATGTTCCTTTTGGGGAATGTAATCTATTGTAGGTATGAACACATCTTTAACGTCTTCCATCGAGTTTTGAGGCGTGAGATTCGCTCCTCCATCCTCCGGGTGCTGGCTTACAGTGGTGTTGGTTGCCGTGAGAAACTTTACTTTGTAGCTACAGTCATCTACAGTCATCTTATCTATGGCGTTATTGAACACCAGGAGGTCTTCCGGACTGTTTCCGATGATAATTTTGGAGATCGGGTTGTCGACAATTTTCTTCGTTGTAGTTCCTATGATGAACTCCCAGTTTTTACTCAAGTAGCGAACTTTGCCGTCGAGATCGAGTTCCATGACGATGGTGGGGTTGTTGGAAGAAGCGAGCCGCAAGTCGATCTGCTCTTCAATGGTATTTACAAGGCTAGGGTAGTCAGCTATGGGACTATGAATCGTTAGGGCGTCATCTTTTGGTACCTCTAGCAATTGAGATGGCGATAGCATTCTGTGAGTAGTTGATAGAGATTCTGGCGATTTCAGAAGTGGCGATGGCTGTCGTTCGTTTGAACGAAGGATGGAAGAGTTATTGCTCCTGGTGATTTCGCACGGAGATACCGAACGTTCGATATCCCGGAGATTGTGCATCAGTAGCTGGAAGAGCGGCTGGTGAAAAAGTTCGTTATCTTCGGAGGTGTCGCTTTCCATATCTTCCTGCGACTGCAACTGCTGTATCGGCGTTGATGTTCTGGTTATATGTTCGGCCATTGGCGCTTACGATTAGATGATTTGTCAATGAAGATGAATTAGATAAAATGTTAATATGCGATGTATTTGAAATGGTAATACAAACGTTAGTCACAACGAGGGTAGAGATATCAATGGAGATGTTGTAGTTTAGCAGCGATTGACAAAGTTCTGTAGATACGTCTATGTTTATTTGAATTGTATGAAATCGTAGATTGAATTTGGTGAATATTCGATAAGCTGATTCGGTGGACGAATGTCACGATGGCTGGATTGTTTAAGGCTTCTAAGGACGCCAGCCTGCAAGTCAGAATGAAGGGATACGGAAAGTACGATAAGATGAAAAGTCAAACGAAACAATTCTTCAACCTGACGAAAACTTCAATCTCAATCTTAAAGAAAATCTACTCTATTTCAATAAATATTTATATGTACTTGCTTGGATATTATTAGTGACACTCGAACGGGGTAGTGATAGGAGCGCATGGCCCACTTAGTGAGATCTGGCACTCCTCTGTAGTGGGGGGGGGGGGTTACGAGAGCTGGCGGTGCGGGCGGTCGGGTCTTATTGGAAATTAGGGAGACAATAGACAAGGCTGGTGCGAATTTAGCGAGAAATTGAGACAATTGTTATGGAAAACCCTCCACAACAGAATTGACTGGGGGCTCAAGTTCAGATAATTGTCAAGTGGATTGTTCACAATAAAGGTATTTTCTTCGAACTTACAATTCTCTGCTTATCGCTGCTTAATATGATGCTTGTAATGTCATTTGATTGGAAAAATTCAATATTCAGTATTTGGTATGGAAATCTTGGACGTCGTCGTAGCATTTCGATTTTACCGGCGGAAATATTTCTGTCGCTGGAAGTTGTATAATTCGTCGCTATAACAGCAATTTAAGCTCACGGGCTTAGGAACCTAATTTCTGCTCTTAATAGTGGGCCACTGACAGATTGTACGATACTTTAAAGAGTCTTAAACTTCGCCTCCATGATTGGCCCACTTGTGCTCCTGATCCAGCTCGAGCCTTGATTCCTTTCGTTGCATAGGAAACGTAACCCACTGTGCATTAAAACTGTTCAGTTGACTCATTTTCCTTTCAGCTTCGATCTGACTGTGATTCTCGTAAGAAATCACAGTAATTCAGTTAGAAGTTTTGCTTACTTATTTGATTTGGTGATTCTTCGTTCCTCTATCCACTCAGTGGTTTCTTTTTGCTCTGTGTGTTGTCTCTGGCATTCTTCGCTTGTCCAGACTATAAAACTAGCTTCTTTCTCTCCAACTAAATCTCTCGTAATTTCACTTTAATCAGTATCTCTCTATGATTAGGTGATGAATATCACAGTATGATAGTTGCTGTAGTTGGGATCACACTGCGGCTCTTGTGGTGATGTTTGTCGGCTACCTTTAATTTATAGTCTTCTTCTCAGACACTCACTCTCAAACCCTGAATTGAACTCTTCACCAATTACCATTCTACACTGATCTTCCATGTTAACCAATATGATCACGCTTACAGCCAATTCTACGTTGCTAGGCTCCTAACTATTTGAATTTTTATTCCTTATATATATATGTACAATATTGTTGTAAAAAAACAGGATTATTATGGTGCTGGACTGGTTCATGTTATTGAAACTTCAGTGGTCCTGGTCTGTTGGAAAAAAGACTGTCGAAGATCCATTCATAGGCTGCAGTTCTCTTTCTCGAACTGCTTGAAGAAGTATGCATATCGGTATATGTTCTGATTCCTGTTGAAAGAATTGAAAAAGAAAACTGATTGAGTCACAAGACACTCTCTTAAGATTTTTATGGAGATGAGTCCATATTGGTGATTAACAGTATTAGTTTTTTGGGGCCGTAGCAAATGCTACTGGTGAGAATAAAAAGAGTATAAGGTGTCGCACACAAGTCAATGTAGAGCGACTTTATCAAAAAATTCAAAGAGTTGGATCTTGAATTCGTTACATGATCATTAAATCGTTAAGGTCGTTAAAAGTTGGATTTTAATCGAATCCTGTAAGATCGGTAAGCTCCCAGGAACGCACATCCAGACACAATGAAGTGGTGGAATGCTCCGCTTAGGAACTATCGACTCACTCTAAAATGGTTGCATTTTCAGAGCGTATCAGCTGGTGAACTGGAACACGGGCTTGGAGTCTAATATGCTTCTCTTCTTGATAGCCTCCAACAAATCCGTGTTCTTCTTTTCGTTTTGTTCTAATATCAAGTTTTTGAGACATTTGTTTTCCATCTCCAATGTCTTCAACTTCTTCTCCAAGACTAACAATCTGTCCTGCAACTCCTTGGACTTTTGTTCCATTTCCTGCTCCTTCAACTTCTTCTTGATTCTGAACCTGGCTGAAGCGGCGGTGTTTCTCTTCCTCTTGTCTTCCGAAGCAGCGCCCTGTGCCACGAGTTTTTCTTCTGGATAAGCCCCATCGCCTTCCGATGGCAAATTCAAGAACGACAAGGCAATGTCATCCTCTGTCTTAACCGCAACTGACTGATGTGGCTGTTGTTGCTGGAATTGGACTTTCTGCTTGATGGGAACAGCATTGTCAGCCGAAAGTACATCCAAATCAAAAAAGTCTGATTGGGAAAAAATGTCCAACTCGTTCTGGAGCTGCTGGGAGTTGTATTCGCTCAAGTTGGGCGACACCACCGAGTCGAAGTCGAGGTTCAAGTTGTTCAAGTAATCGGTAGGATTTAAGTTCATTTTGATTGGGATATAAGAGTGAAAAATTTCGCACTTTCACCGAATATTAAGAAGAAGAATCTGAATATCAGCAAAGATATCAATGAGCCGAGGATGGAAAGCGATTCGGGGTTAAAGATCAAAGTTTACGTGACAATCCTTTGTATATATTCGCCAGTATGAAATGTCAAAGTAAAACAGGAAAAACGAGTGGTAAGCTTTTTATTAATATATACAACAGAAACAGAAATTTGTATATGGCTAGAAAAATTTTCTCCGATTAAGGAGTGAGTCAAAACGGAACTTGACTGCGTTGTTTGATCCTGTTGCGCTGACAAATATGGCTGTTTCTGGAAATTGTATGCCGGCCAACATCCCAATTAGGTATCAACTTCCTGGTAACCGCGCGAAATGTTTCCTATAATCCAGTGTTTTCCGACACTAGAATGCAAAAGGCCCCTGCCGCAGCGCTACAGGCGTATGTTGCTGTAGAAGTCAGCGAGTAACCGCACAAATGGCTATCGTAGATTTTGTGCAATCGGGCACTTGATAAGACTGCAACCACTACATAGTTCGCAGCTGCTTTGTGGACCACTTGGGGGGCCAAGACGAGCATTTGTCAGCTGTTGTAGAAGAATTGGAGATTCTTGTTGAATTGCAGATTGGCGATGAAACCTGCAATACTACATCGCCACGGGAATTGCCTGTTTCGGCTGCCAGCTGTTCACACAATGAATCTGACCACAGACAAAAATGGACCCGTAGTTTATCCTTCGTCGTCAATGTGTTTGTGTCTGGTTTGTAATTGAGCCATTAACTATACTATGTCGGTTCCCAGCCCATAGCATCCGACAAGAGCGGAAGCCTCCTTCTGTACTTTCCGCTTCCGCCATGAAATTGTTGTGCGATCCAGACACGACATTTCTTGGAATGAGCCGCCTGCATGTCTGTTGCTTTCTTACTCGGGTCATAGGTTGCAGAACTTTAAACTTTTACCGCGGCTGCAAAATGATTATAAGCATGCCTGTAAAAATAATTGCTTGGAAAATTCTAAATTATCCGAGGAAGGGTGTAAGAAAACACCAGCCACGGCGGGCACATGATGTCCACCTTCAGATCACTATCCCAACAAATCGAACGACAAGTGTCAATTTCAGTTTTCAAGAAACGTTTCTCTTCATACCGGCGCATTTGCAGAATCAAAACGTGTATGGTTCTGACTGCGAAGTAGAAAAGAACACATGGTTGCCCCAATGAAGAGACACGCGACTTGTTCTCCAAAACAATACCAAGGGGCAGAACGTCGGGGTGGTTGTTAAACTCGCAACCCCTGGCATTCTTGCATTTACACCAAACTTCTAAGAAGTGGGAAGATATGTACTGCTTGTCAATTAATGTAAACTCATCAGTGGTGTCCTTGTGGAATTTGTTAGGAAGAGCATTAAACAGATTATCTAACTAATTCTAGTACTATGCAATTAGTTGTAGATATTCTTGTCAAGTGTTCTTGCTTACCATCAGCATGGTGGCTCTTATATTAGCGCTTGTTGTGTCGGATAATGGATTGATTGAACACGTATGTTTTTGAAAAGGTTGAAGAATAGAGACGGATTTATATTCATTCGCCATTCATATACTCAGGCGAAGAAGGCTGAGGTGATACAAGTTTGTGTAATAGAAGAGACTCGTAACAAAGAAAGAAGTGTTTCAAGTCCAGATTGAAGTAAAGGCAACAAGACGCAGAAGCAGGGATAATTATTTTTATTTCAGTAAATGGTAGATTGCAGTTACCGGTCTCAGTTCGAGATGAAAGTATTGCGATTGTCGATGAAAAAAACCACTTGGTTGGATGGAATTTTGGGAACAACTTGTACTGATGTGGTTGTAGCCAAGGTTTCTTGAAATAGTTCTCATTAGTGTAAACCTTTCTTTACGTTTTGAAAATTCTAGTTCTCCGCTTAGATTGGAAAATATTGTTTTGGTGCTGTATTTTTCCTTCGATTATCATTTTACATTTCAACGTGAATCTTGTTGGTTCTGGTGTAAAATTAATGCTGGGATAAGTAGACAAATACGAAGTAAATGCACTCAACATGTGTATTCGAATTCTTGGATAGTCTTCGACTGGTAAGCGAATAATACAGCAGATGGCTTGTATTAAAGTCTACGCGAGACTCGCATATAGACTTTCATTATTTTGTTCGTTTGATCCATTCTATTGCACAAGTCCGTTTGAAAGTAAATCTTATGGGAGCTTTGTTGCTACAGAAAGTCAATGAAGTGCAAGTATTTTATAACACGGTGATGTACATATACATTTAATTACCCATAATTCAAACTAGATAACTATTTCCAAGTCAATATCAATGCTCTTGATAAGCTTGTCCATTTCTCCAAATTCTCTGTAAGTGGACTTGGCTATCTTTTCTTCCTGCTTGGTCTTTTCATCCAATAACTCTTGGTATTTAGCCTTGGCGTCATTTATAGCCTTTTCATTCTCCTGATTGATCAAATCTTGATAGAAGATTCTGGTAGTAGTCTTCAATCTAGAGAAAGGATCACCACCGTCCGTCACCGTTGCTGTGTTTCTAGACTTGATTTCAGCCTTTCTGATGTTTGTCAGGTTCAACTTACGGTTCCTTTCATTGACTTTGGACATAACGTTGGCGGACAGTGAGGGGCTGTGGGTGTTTTGGTTCAGCAACATGGAGTCCAACTTCTTCAACTTCTCGATTATTTCTCTCGCTTTCAGGAGGTTAGCTTGTTGCTTTGCAATCTTTAGTTCGTCCATTAATCTAGCCTTTCTCGTAACTGCATCGTAACCCGACAATTCGTCTCTACCTTGTAATTTCTGCTTACGAGAAATCATCTCATTGACATCCTTGTCACTGAGTCCTCTACCGAAGAAAATTTGTAATTGGTCATATTTATCGTTAACATCCTCCACGTAGTCAATTGATTCTCCAGTCTTTTCTAACTCGTGCAAATATCTGTCAAACTCCTCATGGGATATAGACGAATCGGAGAAGATGCTGAGGGGGAAATCCTTGGTCTGCTTCTTATTCTGGCAGACTACCAAAAATAAGTCGCACATAAAGTTGTTTAATTTGTAAGCTTTTTCTGGTCTGGATTCAACATCAATTATCTTTACCATTCTGTACAGAGGTTTCCTCGTTCTCTTATCTATCCCTAGGTTGACTTTGGCATAGCAATCGACAATAACTTCGCTGAAGTCAGAGTAGAAACAATACTTGCTCAATTTTGATCTACCAACGCTGATTTTGTTAATGTCTTCCACTTTGGCCAACTCTGTAGATCTTCTAGGCTTGGATCTACTGGCTCCGCCCCAAGAAACCATATCTTCATCATAGTCCTCTTCGTCGTCTCTGAGCACCTCTTCATCCTCGTCTTCTTCATCCTCGTCTTCTTCATAGTCATCGTACTTTCTAGTTTGTCTCTGAGACTTTTGTTCTCTTTGTTTTCTCAATTCACTCAACTTGTCTCTCTTCGAGCTCTTGTTGGTGCTATCCTTGGTACGGTTAGAGCTTCTTGATCCCTTAGCTGGAGTAGCCGTTTTCAACTTCTTCTGTTGTTTCATTCTCTGTTGTAAATATTTCTTTTCGTTGTATCTTTCCATCTCCTGAGTTCTGTCGAATAAAATCTGCTCTCTCTGGATTTCGTCCATCGACTCTAATTCTTCCCGATCTTGCTCATTCTTGTACTTCCCTTCGAGAGGATACGGGTTTACTAAATCATCTTGTTCTTGGTCGTCGTCTTCTTCCTCTTCATCGTCATCATCATCATCCTCCTCCTCATCCTCAACATATGCTCCTTCTACATCCGAAGTATCGACTCGTCTTTTCTTGGACAAAACCTCATCCTCATCGTCATCATTTTCATTAACATCTACAGACTTCGATCTTTTCGAAGGAGCCACGGTTTCACTGTCGGATTCTGATTGAAAATCGTCATCACCTCCTGCTAAAGCCAACAAATCGTCTTCCAAATCTGACATCGCTGCCTGTTGTTGTTTAATTGATACAGACAATCGCTAAGGAAACCAACTATCAAAGTCTCGTCGAATTTCAGTTTTATGTGTTCGAATTTGGTCACGTGATCTTTTTATACGTGCAGGATGTTTTATTAACATTAATATCGTTTTGGGCTCTTTTTTGAATCAATTACAATTGTTTTTATTGCAAGAGTGTATTTGCTTGTGTCGAGAAGTTTTATTTTTCCTTATATTGTAATCAAGCACAGGTAATAAAAAATGAAGAAATTTTTTTCTGTTCTCAACAATGGTGTATACACCAACAAAGGATTGTAGGAGATGGTTTTGCAACCATATATAACAGTTCAATCACCCTCTTAACCAAACTAATATTTGATATTTAAGCCGAAACTGTTATATAATGAAACAAACAATTATTCGTAAAATTAGGCTAAATAAAAGTCAATGCCCACAGGCGGGTACTAACTGACTCAGAAGAGTATTCCAATATTCATCTTAATCTTTGCTCACTATTTTGCTATCCTCCCCAACTCTCTGGAGATGTATCCTATGTCAGTGCCATGCAGTCACCAGAGCAATTTCGGGAAATAAATTATTATTGCCTCAAACTTGTCAAAATTGAAACCTGAGGTTCGAGTTGTTTCAAACAAATGCAATTTGTATAATTAATATTTTCGGGAACAAATATGTTAAAAGGTCCATATCTGAGTGAGAAAAGGAAATTTAAACTTTAAATTCACTTCAAGTTTATTTTCACTGCAGATGTATATGGAGAAGTATAACGTATTATTTTGAAACTCAAATAAGTAGCCAATTGGGCTGCTGTAATTAAAATTGGATTTCAAGAAAAAAAAGCAAAGACAATATGTTTTCTTATGGGAAGCTTCCTTTACTTGGACCAAAATATTCATTTGGAGCTAAGGCCGTGGCATTCAATCTTGATTGTTGACCTAAACCACATTCGATACCACCATAGATAACATTGTTGCCCCACCATGAAATACTCTTGTCGTGATATTCAGCTGCAAAAAAAATGATGCTAGAAGAAAAAGAAAAACCAGACTTCAATTCAGCAGTTGTGAGATAGTTGTATTTGTGCCACATGGTACTTGTTTTTTATGTAATTCATAAATGCAAAGGAAGCATAAAAAGAAACTGTCAAGTACGAAAGATTAGGAGCATAATTGAAAAAACCACTGACCACTACTATTGGTTCAAAGTACTTGGAGTCCTTCATTGGTGCATACTTTTTGAAAACTAGTGCACGAATGGCCAACAAGAACCCAATTAAAAAGAAGTATTGCAAGATTGGGTGCGTCCAATCCATTGAAAGTCTTCTTGGGACCGATAACACCCCAAAGAATAGAAGCACTGTAAAGATTCTAGAGTTTGGACTCGTCAATTTTTGTGTGTTGCAATCAATTCAACCAAGACATTGAGACCAAAACTAAACCCAGTTCTAGAGTAAACAGTAGTGACTAGGATCAAGAAAACTCAAGGCAAAGAAAATACCCCAAACTGGAGTTTCGGCAGGATAGATTTTGACACAAATAATAGCCAACACAAGAGAAATCACCAAAACTGCCAAAAATACCCAATCTGGGACATCCTTATAAGTTGTCATCAAAGTGAAGTGTGGATCAGTGTAACCTTCACATGTGGATCTCATAAAGTTAACTCATTTAAAAGTTACTGCTCGCATGGTTTTGTGGTAGAAAACTTCGAGTATTGGCATCCTAAGCCCTCCAAAAATAACGTCAACCTTATCAGGAGAGTAGAAAAAACCATATTGTACACCACCTTTTGGTACGGGTCCACTATTATGACTTTCCCAGGAAGTCTGGCAATAATGCAAGTATCGAGTACATAATCAACAGTAACTTCTACGCCAGCTACGAATTCCTTTCTGGTGTTTAGCTTAACAGTTTACCCCCACCACGTATATGGCAGACAACGACAAATCGATTCCAGGTTTCTTGGTAAAAGTGCGAAATTTGCAACTCCCAGAGACGGACTTCTTTGATGTTTACAATTAAGATGTAATTATCTATTTTAAACTTTAAACTTATACACTTATACCAAAGTAAAAACTGCTATAGTAGACCTAAATACAGGATTACATATGTTTCCACTCCGTCATGTGGTCCTACCCGTGACGTAAAAAGGATAACCACGAATATGTAGATGGTCCAGAAGTTAGCAAAAAACGGCATTAATTCATTTCTATAAGTGGACCTTATAAGGCTTTCCAACAAACTATCAGATCAGAAGAATACAGCTGTTAAGCGTATCAGTGATTTCATTGCTTGTCTCTCCTATCTTCTGAGGAGTCCGACATGAGTGAGTGCCGCAAGCGACATTTTCTATTCCACGACATTCTCATTTTCATTTTTATCATCAATTAATTAATCATTTCTGGGTCTAAATTCCACATCGGCCTACAACAGAAGACTCTTTTCTCCCGTTATAGTGCAACGTTTAGATTTCAAAACCTTTCTGTTGCAATATGTCGTCTATGAAGCGGTTTTTGAATAGGAACCGGAGGTCGGAGACCTCTGACAGGGAATCGCTAACTTCTAGGAACTTGGCTCCTACGACAAGCAACAGCACCACGGAGTCTCACGATGAGAGCGTCAACGGTTTGCAACCGATGTTTGACTCAAGGCATAATGGTGCAGACGAAGCCGTTCCACAGTCTTTTCACTTTAACAACGATATGAGTCTCAACTTGAATCCCTCTATTCTGAACACCAATACCAAACAGGCCCCTAATGTAGCCTCATCAGTTTTCACCAAAGACTCTGAGTATATGGACAAATCGCTTTTTTCTCACGGCCAGAGTAGGAAGACTTACTCTACTAAACAGTCGTCGTACAAAAGCGGAACCAGTAACGGCGGCAGCAACAAGAAGGATGCTTTCCATTATAGCCAGCCTTTGCAGATTTTGAATATCCCTGAAGAAGCCAACGAAGTTAATAGAACACCCTATGAAACGATCAGTGACAAACTTTGCAATCTCTATGACGACTTGGCATATATAATGAACCAGTACAATAACTCGTTGATCAACTTGACGACGGCCGTGATCAACTCGATAGACTGTTTTAAAAGGTTTGTTACCTTTATCGATACCATCAACAACCCAACAAGTTTGGATTGGAACTTTACCACGTTCAACAATCTGAACCTAAGACGTATCATGAAGATATACCTAAACTTCTATGACAACTTGTTGCGAGACGAAGTGTACATTAAATTGAAGTTGTTGTTGGTCAAAAACTTCAACGATTTCACTCAGACGTTGAACTCTCGTAGCCTCGCCGTAGCTCCTGCCACCATCACAAAGCCACAGAACTTCGCCGTAGGCAACAACAAGGGTTTGTCGTTGCCCAACGAAGATGTCTTAGAACGGATCATCGAGAAGATCTCGTCGACAGCCATTTCCATGAAGGAACAAAATGGATCGTTCATAGCTCCCATCACACGAGGCTTGAGCAAAGACTTGAATATCCTCTGTTTGTACTTTGGCTATCCAGATCCCACCGATTACCACTACAAGTTGACGCAGACTTTGCACGAGTTGTACGACGACATCCACGTAGTTGTAATAAAGAACCAAGTCGAATTGGCCAGCGGTGAAACCAAAACGGAGGCTTCGCCGATCACCAATTTGACTAGTTTCGAATCGTACCACAACCTTAATAATGCAGGCTCTTCTGCTGGAACACGTGCTCCTATTATGGAGCCTACAGCACCGATTTCTGCTAACCAAAAGTTCAAGCTTCCCTTCCGTATCCCCACCGATTCCCAAAGGCCACCCATGTCTCTTTCGTTGTCTGTAGAAAACTCTAGCCGTACATCTGGAACTATGGGAGGATACATTTACCCTATCATAGATACAAAGAAACAGCCTCATTTGGAGTCGTATGCCAACTCCAAGTTTGCAATCACCTGTGGCCATGTCTGTCTTGATAGTACTAATACAGCTACCACTGAGTACCCTCATGTTTCATCTCCGCTGTCAGTATTGATATCGTTGTACAAACAGGCGGTAGCCCAGCAATACCAGAAAATTGCCAGTCATGCTGATGAAGCAATGTTTGCTGAGTCCAAGGTTGCTTACGGTGCTGTGTTGAAACAGTTGGAAGAAATCTTCCCGCTCAAACGTGTCAAAGTGATAGACCCAAAGACCAAACTGGAGAAGTACGAGGTGAGGAACTTACCCAAGAACAGATTTGGACAAATCATCTGGGGTGAAAGAACATTGATCAATGCAAAGAAGGTTGGCCAGGATAAGGAATGTATAAATGCAAATGTAAATGCTGAAAAGCGACTCTCAGATTTGGCCATCATAAAAGTAAACAAAAATCTTGTTTGCGACCAGAACTTCTTGGGTGATGATATCTCATTCAACGAGTTCGACCCAGCCTTGATGTTCGATAACTTGTATGTTAGAAAGGTGATCAATTTGACAAGGTATTCGCCCAAGCAGCTTGACTTGAACATCGACGAAGTCGACCTGAGTCTTTCTTCAAACACCTCCGAAGCTGCCAAGACCTACTCTGGCTTGCTGGTGTTCAAGTATGGGTCTACAACCAGATTCACCAAAGGTACGTTGAATGGAATCAAGCTCGTCTACTGGTTAGACGGAGCTATTCATTCTTCTGAGTTTATAGTCAATTCTCTTGAAAATAACTCGGCATTCGCTGCTGGCGGTGATAGTGGATCGTGGATCTTGACCAAGTTGGAAGACATCGAAGACAATAGCTACTCCAAAGGGTTGGGTGTTCTTGGGATGTTGCACTCGTATGATGGTGAGTTCAAGCAGTTTGGCTTGTTCACTCCAATCTGCGAAATCTTGCAACGTTTAGAAGAAGTCACCAGCATCAGATGGGGAGTCGTAGGTTGCTCTCCAGCAGCCAAGGATGTTGTTAATGAAGATGAAGATGAAGATGATGAAGGCAGCTCCACCAACGATGAGGGAGACTTCGACAGCGACAATGAAAGTCACGAAGATCTTGAAGGAGCTGATCCTCCAGACATTGACTAGTTCATTTTCAATATTGAGTATTTGAATTTTGATAATCAAGTGTCATTTTTGCAATTTTATTTAAGATTAAACCAAAGTGACAGATAGATATAACCAGAAAATAGTATGGTATGGTACAGAGTTTTCTAAAAAAGAATTGTACTATGATAAAGATGTATCTTGCGGCCTTTATATGACACCATTTTCTACAGTTTTTTCAATTCAAAATAGTTTTTTACGTGAGGATTTCAACTTTTATCGATGGGATATAGTTTAGGAGTATATACTATGATCTTATATAGTTCATGAAACAGTAAGATTATTCAAATACCTTTAAGCATTTAGTGCTCTATGGGTGTACGATACTAGATTCATATGTTCGTATTCAAGTTCTCATACATATACATTAAGTATCATATTGTGATCAACTTCATGTATTCACGGTCCTGCACAGTTTCGTCGAGCATAGCTATTAAAGATCGTCTGGGGTTTTCTTTGCTACTATTGTTAGCTTTGTTCTTTGCTTTTGGATTAGTAACTATAATGTCTGGCAAAGTAGGAAAGGCTCTTACCATAGTTTTTGTTTCCGTCTTGAGCTGGTACTCAGGGTTGAAGTTCTGGAAGCCTATAGTGATGTAAGTGAAAAATTAAAAATAGTTAGAATCACTTTCAAACAGAATACTAACGTTCAAAGAGAAAAATTACAAGAAGAAGGAAAGTTGCGTACAGATATAGATATCAACTATGATGGGGATGACACTCCAGCGTCGTGGGAAGATTTGAAAACCAAGATCAAGACTGCCTTGCACCCTGAACTTAAGGATAAGTTTGAAGCTGAAGCTGTAGGGAATTCCAAGTTGCAGCAGGAGCTCAAGGATTTGTCTTCACAGGAGAAGAAATGACGAATATATATATAATACCTAGCATCGTTGGTTGATTATGACATGATGGTTGAGGCATACAAAGTGTGGGGAAACTGTTCTTCCAGTTTGGGTCTGATCTTGAACGGTACTATTAGATCGGTTACACGAGACTGAAATATGAAAATTTGAAAATGCTGAAAACATATTGCCTTCTTCCCTCCCTTGTGGTCGTTTTTGTTTATACTTGTGATTGGACCCAATTACAGAAAGGTTCATAGCTACACCATATGACTCAATGTTCTACATAATTCATGTACATAGTTAAGGAATTGCCATTCCCCATAGTTAAGCTCCAGGCGCACTGGATATAGAACATAATTTTTTTTGGTGATGAGGTCTGAAAAATTCACAAATGTGCGATCTTAAATCTAATTCCATCTACCATAGCAATACATCTTACTTTTATCATCAGTCGCAGCATGGGAAAACTCAAGAAAGGAAGAAGAAACCAGAAAGCGAGACTCGATCCCATTGGAAACAATCCCAAGGAATCCAGCAAGGATGAGAAGAGAGATGAGAATACGAGGCAGTCCAAGATCTTGCCCTTGATCAACAAGTTAAAGTCTCCAGTAGCAAACGACAGATCTATGGCCCTAGGAGCTATTACTGTTTTGGCCGAAGACCAAAGAATGAGATCGTTATTATTGAAAGAAAAATTGGTTAGTATTGTCATGGAACAGTGTTTGAACGATACCAACGACGAGATCATAGTAGAGTCGTTCGGCTTGTTGAGAAACTTGGGTATCGAGGAGGGCTATGACGTGTTGAAGTACTATTGGAGATCTAATATTTGGACCGCTATTGAAGCTGCTATAGCTAAGATCGAAACATCCTACAAGTATTTGTTGGAAAAGGGAGCTAATCCAGCAGGCAACAAAAATGACAAGTCCAAAGTTCAATTGTTGTACGATTTTACAGAGAATATCTTATCCCTTATCATCGTATTGGCCAGTGGCTCAGATGACTTGTATGAATCTATTTTCAACAAGATCGATCCAGTCTTAAAGTTTGTCTCCGATTTACTAACTTCAGAAATAAGCACCACATCAGGATTCAAGATTTCCACTAAACTTTTCAACTCCTTGTTGGAGTTCATCTATGAATTCTCTACTGAGTCAGAAGATTTCATAAGGAAGTTCAGCTTGGACATCAACTTCGAATTTGCTAAGTTGTTCGCTTACGTAGAAGCAAAATCGTCGCATTGCAACAACCTCACCAGGGTATACATCGAAGGTATTAAGTTCAACAACTTCGAGGTGTTAGGTCAGGGCGATGAAAAGTACGAAATCGGCACCCAGTTCTTGTCCAACATCTTCGAAATCATCGTGACCACTGATTTAGAAGTTATAAAGGAAAACATTCATGCCATTAAAAACCCAGATAACTCTAACAAGCCTATTCAGAAGGATGCCAACACTTTGGAAACAGACATGTGCAAGGGTTACGATTTAGCATTACAAACAAAATTGGAATTAACCACATTAGAAGTGGCTCTAGATTTGATTACTTCTTTGTTGGAGTACTTGTCTACCAACGAAAACGACGAGCCTCTCAATTTGCCTGCCCCAACAGTTGAGGTCTTATTAAACAAAATATATCCATGTTTGGTAGAATTAAACAACTTTGAAAACGCCAACAAAGGTATTTTGTCGTTGCGTGAAAAGATCTTGGTGGCATTGAATAATTTAACCTGGCTCATGTTGTCTAACGAATCGCTTCCAGTGGCTTGGTTCGAAAAATCGCTTGCCTTATGGGATTTGATAATAAGCTCCGCAAATACTTCTAACGTTGCTTTGCAGAAAAGCTGCCTCAACGTCTTGTGGGGTATCACGAAATCGCTTGGTCCAGAAGTGAGTAGTAAATTACAGCCTTCTATCGTTGACGAATTGATTGCTAAGTGTCAAACCATTATCGAGAATCAAAATGAAGCTGACGAAGCTGAGATAGAATTGTACCTTTCGATAGTTGGTTTCCTCGGCAGCTTGGCTCCAGTTGTAGGCAACACTGAGATCACATCTAAAATTTCCCAGTTCTTGATAACTACAATCGATTTATTCTGCAACTCTACAGCTACTACTGTCACTAGCCCGGCCAAGATAGAAGTAGTTTTGGAGGCCATAAACGTCATTTACGAAATATTTGGCGATATGGAATTTGACTACGATTATGATATCTTTGTGCAACAAGGCTACTTGCAAAAATTGACCCTTTTGGAACCAAAGGCCAAGGAATTGTACAAGAAGATCGATAAAAATAAGTATCCACATCTCAAAGCTAAAGGTGAAGAGACATGGATCAATTTGGGCAGATTTATCCAATACAAACAGAGTGAAAGAGCGTAGAATAGTTAAAATTATACATATTGATTGTAATAAATAGAAGAGCCTTTTAGCTAAGCAGCTGAAAAAGCCGCCTAACTATCGTAATTGTATAGCAAAAAAGGATTGGCCAACATTTTAGTTTAATTTTGTGGAGAGCAGGTGGTGAGGAATCTTTCTTCCACTGCTGATGACCGCTCAGGGTCGGACTTTGAATGAACCCTGAAATTACAATAGCTATTAATAGAAGTTAGTCAAGTTTCAAGTATTTGCTTGATTCGTAATTCGGGAAGCCACAGGGTTTGCGATTTCTCGCTGCATCCACTTGTCCGCAATTGGCTATTTATTTACTTCGTTTAGCGTGCAAGGTGGCATTTGGAAAATATATGCTTTACAACTGCCTAAATTACTGGATAAGTTTCCGAATTCACCAGTGCCACACACTTCAGGGAGGTGTAATCGAAAAACATGTGGAACGAGATTTCTCTTCTTCGAGGATCACTGAGGGGGATTTAAAGTGGACAGTCCATTGTTGCCTTCGTAGTTCGTTTGATTGACTACTGAGGTATTTTGTCAACGGGCTATTCACTGCTGGTTCAAGTTTCTGTTATTGTTGTCCAGCTGTCTAATTTGTTACTTTACCCAATTGACTTACAACTGGACAGGGCCAAGAAAAGGAGACAAAATTTTAGTCGATTTTGACGTCGCTATCCAATGACATCATAAAGATAGATTTCAACACGTTTATTGAATTCAGTTCGAGGTATCGAATCCATGGTGCAGGTTAGACAGGTTACTATTAAATGAGTAAGCAAACTATCCCGTCCAATTATTAGAATGTAGCTTTGTTTTTCATTGGGATTCTGGATGTCGCAAAAGTCTTGCTTAATTACATGTATTCTCCAGTGATATCAATTCTTGTTAGAAAGTAGAGGCAGTTTCTGTTGGATCCATAACTGTAAAGAGGACCTATAGGCCATTTAAAGTGAATTGGTGCAACGACACTGACAAGCTTGGGCTTGATTATTCAGCTGAAACTGGAGTACTTTTAGCAATTGACAATTATTATTTAGCAATACGATTATTTTTTGGCTATTTGCTAGTATTTTCAAGTGGAGGCGACACACGTCTGATTATAGTGATTGCGAAATAAACGCCTTCTAATAATAGCGAAACATCAAGATGAAATTTTATCAAACGCTGCTCTTTTCTCGAGGTATAAAGTCAGAGAACTTTGCTGAGTTCTTAGAATTCAATTCCTTTTTTCTTAAAAACACTTTTCAATCTTTCCAATTGATTAATTAATAGTCTTTCGCTTAGCGTTTCAAATACAAAATGAAGTTTACCGCCAGCGCTGCTCTCGCTTTGTTGTCCTCCCAAGCTTACGCTACCCTAACCAACGTCACCTTATGGGCTCAATCTGATGACCAATCCATCAACGGTAACGGTTTGTCCTCCATCCACGAAGGCGCTGCCATCAATTACTTCTTCTTGGGTTCTGCTGCTCAGTCCTTGATTTACGATGACGAGAACAACTGGATTTACATTCAACCAATTCCAGTCTTGAAACAATACTTCTCTGTTTACGAGACCGTTGTCCAAATGACTGTTACCACTGAAGAGGGTACCACTGTCACCTTTGATGATGAAGGTGTCTTGAGTTTCGAAGGTAACTCTAACTTCTATGCTCAAAAGAACATTAATGATCCATACAGTTACTCTGCCTCTTCTTTTGCTGTGTTGCAATTCAACGAAACTGCACCAGCCGATGCCATCCCATTTAAAATCATTCTCAAGAAGGAAGATGATTCCACTCCATCCGCAATTACATCTTCAGATCTTGCTTCCTCTCAAGGACCCGTTACATCTGCAGAATCAGTTACATCTGCAGAATCAGTTACATCTGAAGCACCACCTCCATCTCCAGAAACAGTTACTTCTGTAACTACCAGCGCAGTTCCAGTTGTCACTGTCATACCTACTGGTGGTGCTTCCAACTTGGCTGTTGGTTTGGCTGGTGCCGCCGTCGCTGTTGTCGGTATGATCATCTAAATAAACTAATTTTGATTTCCGTTATCGCTCATAGTTTTCATTTCGCTTAAAAAAAAGTTCGTAGAACTGAAGGTTTGCTTGTTTGTTTTAGGTATTATTATAGGTGCCTTAATATAATTACACATATACCATGAATACCTGTCCAGTTTTGTAGATTGAATACAATCACGCCATTGGGGGTATATTTATCATTATATTAACACACAGCGTGACATGCAATGTAGAGGGTACGGAAGTAGGGCAGCACACATTTTCGGCAACCCTGCTGTTTATCCTTTAATAGCTGAATCATTAGCCTTACTTCGTAACTACTTCTGTGTAAGATGCCATGATGTGCAATTAAAATTATTTTGGGTGCCAATTTTCAATCTTGAGCAGCATAGATTCAATTGGCCCACCGATCGACTACGAGAATTTGTCGGAGTGGAAGACTAGCTCCTTTATTTGACGGATGGCAGTTTCAAACTTATTACAACAGCGTTCGATTTTGTTTCACGATATGTTTGGCGGTTGGCTACTATTAGGCACTAAGAACAGTATTTTGTGGGGTTTGATTTGCTTCCTCTATTTTTGAGAGATTATGAGAGATTGTACAGAGCCAAAGCTTTTTATATTGATTCTCTAACAAAGTCTGAAATTCTTACAGAGTCGACCTTGGTATCAATATAAAGCAAAAGCGTATGTCTTGTGGATGGTGCTAATAAATAGTTTCTATTTCTCATTTGATTTGAATATTTCCCTCTTCTCCCATGGTCGTGACAGTTACTTGAACAGATCTAACCATTCTCCTTTAGGTATATGAGATCCAATTGTGGGGCTACTTAATTTTACCGTTTTGAGCCCAATTAATATTCTCATATGTGTATACCTTAAAAATATTTTCCGCTGATGCTGTAACCCATCATTGGCGTACGCAATTATGGGGCTTTATTTTCTTTGTAGATCATTTTAATTGTTTGCATATTTCATCTTCTTAGAATTCTTTTTTTTCTTTATAACTGGCTGCGAAAAGAAAATAATAATCCAGTCTATTAATAGCACTTTGTTTTTGGTGTACTGTCTTACCCCAGATCTTGGTACAGCACTAAGATTCTTAATTGTGGAATTCATCATTATTATTTCTGAAGTTTCTGTTCTGAGTGTGCTTATAACGGTGGAACTTTTTACAGAATATTTTGCAACCCAGACTGCTGAGAACTTGATTATTGATAATAATCATCGCCCCTGTTGATCAAAACATATCCTACAATAGCAAAGGCACTAGCCAGATGGCGAAGTAGATTCATTGTAGATGAACATCCTAACTAATGTCCTTTGAATAAATTTGTTATAAATAGCAATCTAGAATCTCTAAGTATGGGTTGATTTAGTTGGTTCTAAACACCAGTGTTCAATTCAATATCCGTCGCTAACGTGAAGTTCCTTACGCTTTTCCCATTCGTTTTATTATAACAATGTGCTCTTGCAAAAATCTTCGAAGTTACCCTCTACGCTTCTTCTGATGATTCTAGTATCAACAACCTTGGTTTAGAATTCAACCATGCTAGTAAAGGAATCTTATATGTCTATGGAGAAACTCAGAAGTTCATCTACGACGATAACAAGGGACTTCTCAACTGTGAATTTATAACCGGATTGACATACATGCTTACAGTAGACAACAATATTATTAAGTTCAGCACTGATAGGGATAATACCCTCGATGTCTCTGTAGAAGATCTCACCAATCATCTTTCCTTGGGCTACTATGGGAACTTCTGGGCCAAAAGACATCGATACTTCTCCATACGATTTCTCCCAGTCTTACCATGTCGTTGTCTATGGTGACGAATTACTCCTGAAGTATCTTCCTCTTCCAATGAATCTTGATCCAGTGAATTTTCTTCATCTGAAACGTGGTCGTCTTCTTTTGAACCAACGTCCTCAGCTGACTCCTGGTCTTCAGCTGAGTCTTCATCGTCTTCTTTTTGGTACAAAAATACTACTACCACTACCACCACCACATACACTCAGTGGGTAACCACCTGTACGGAACTGACCATTTTCACTGTCACCGCTTGTACGAATCACATTTGTCATCCAGCCCCCTATACTTACATTATTCCCACCACTGTAACATTCACCGGTCCCAAGCCTCCACTCGCTATATACAATAATATGTCACCTATTGTCCAACAGCCACACCATCGAGCTTACTACTTGCTCTAGGGACACATGCCTACCAGTTATCTATGAAGTTACTACACCCACCTATATCACCTGCACGACCGGAATAAAGCCAAATTATCAGGTCACAATCAAAGAGCCAAATAGACTTCCTCCAGTAAAGACTTCTCCAGCTACAAGAACGACTGTGGTACCAATTTCTACATTCAAGCCTACCACCCCTGCTGCCATCGTCTTCGGAGAAGCTTCCAGGAGTGGTTTCGGCTCGGTTATGGCAGTTGTAGTGGCTTTGGGTTTGGGGATGTTTTAGAGCGAATCTTGTACGGTTGGTAACAGCTATTTCACTTTCAATCGTTGTTTCTATATTTAAATTGGTATTTATTCTTCGCGTCAAAACACTTTCTTGACTTTTTATTTTATATTTCTCGCATATTTTACATTATACATTATTGTGCATTATACATTATCTCACCATTACGTCATTGAACAGTCCCAAGAATTCTGCCTCAGATATCCTGTTTACACAGGCTCCCTTTAGATCATATGGCTCAATTATCATTACATCGTTTCCTTCGTATATCGGTCAAACACGCTTAAAAGTGTCAGCTATGGCATCATCGCCTTATATAGTAGAGTTCAGCCGTATCCGTGACTATTCAAAGCCCTTTTCAGTCTCGCTTTGCATCACTTCTGCTCGCAGAATCTATTATTATCTCTCCATCAACAACATGCTTTGGTATGTACGGCTGTTGTATGCTGATGTGGGGCTCGCACCGTGTTTTGGTGATTCTTGCGGGTTCCTTGAAGTCATTAGGTCACCCACTCAAAGACGCCAAGCTCTGCTTTGGCATATTACTCTCTATTGGGAATATTTGCCGTCTCGTTAGCCAGAAAGGTTGCGAATGAGATCACACTTTCTAATTATGGCCCATATACCCGTGAATTAGTGTTTGCATGTCTTAGTTGCTAAGCAGCTTGCAGTAAGATATTTTCTGGTTGATTTTGGACTCGGGCTGGACGGTTTCAGTTATTCCATGCGATGAGGAATGGCTTCCGCATTGATGCCGTCCGAGGAAGTGGTATAAAAGGACAAGTCTTGCTGTTTATATTGGTGGGGGTTGTTTTTGCACCCACTACAAACTAACACAGTCTCTCGCTACAAACTTTAAAATAAAATGAGGTCTTTTCCATCAGTGGTGCTTTTACTTTCCGTCTACGCAGTAAGTATTTCTGCTGCGATATTCACCGTCTATCTCGAGGTTTCGTCTGAAGACGAAACGCTTCCCAAAGGTTTGTCTTCTATCCATGAAGGTGCCGGTATCAACTACTTCTTGTTGGGAGAAGGTTCTCAGAACTTGACCTATGACGATGACCAGAATCTCCTCTACTTTGACTCTTCTCCAGAGGTTCGTCAATTCTTTTCCGTTGTTGGAAACATTGTTCAGATGACAGTTGCACCAGATGCTACCGATGTAACTGTTGATGGTCCATTGTTGGCTTTCCAGGGCTCCACTGGTGGCTTCTATGCTCAGAAAAACATCAATGACCCTTACAGATACTCTCAGAGCAGTTATGCTTTGGTTCACTATGACGCGGATGCTCCAGAAGATGCCATTTCAGTAAATGTCACTTTTACACTCTGGGCTGATGTTTTGGAACCTCCTACCGTATTGACTACAATTGAACTGTCCACCAAAGTACCTGAATCAACCCAGCATGCACCATATTCTAACGACACCTTAACCACCCATATCACCTATACTGAATGGGTTACCACCTGCACTGAAGCAACCACCATCACAATCACTACCTGTTCTATGGACATTTGTGAGCCAACCACTTGTACTTTCACTGGTCCTACTGCTATAACTATCACTGGTCCTAAGCCTACGACAAATACCACCCCACATCCTCCTTCACCTCCACCAAGTACCACTGTAGTTCCCTCTCCTCCAATTACGGTTGCAACTTCTAAGACCGTTGCTGCCCAGAGCACAGCAATTATCTCTACTTTCGATAATGCTGCTGCTGTAGGTGTTTTTAACATCTTGCTTGGCTCCGTTTCATTCATCTTGTGCTTGTTGATGTGAATCTGAAATTTCTTTTTACAATGATTGGTATGTTATAAAAATGAAAAACATAAAATTATTACTATTTCAAGATCCAAAATTCAAAACCAAAATTTATAATTCGCAACTTCGCTGCAGAATTGGTTAGACATTTCTTAAGTCATCGTTTTATTTCATTTTTCGGAATCTAATTATTATTAATGTTCAATTTGAATAATATTGAGATTGTGGGGTTTTGTACGTGTACTCTTCTTAATCTCACATTCCATTTTCCTAGATTACTGAATCATATGAACAATATTTCTCTAAAAAATCTTAATTTCGTAATACTAATGTACAATCATTAAGGTCTATCCTAATATATATGCAAAGGTGGACTAAATAGTCCAAGCTGTAGAAACTTCTGGCCAGACCCTCTTGTACATGCTCATGGCCACGGTGTCTTGAGAAGTCAACTTGCCATCGAAGTTTGCCTTGAAGTAACCGTGAGTACCAAGACTTTCCTTGATAAAACCGGTTCTTCCCGATTTGGTGAACAAAGGAATAGCCTTGAACCAATTGATGTCTTCGGCGTTGAAGAACATATAACGAACTGTGACAACCCTCTTGTGGATCTTGACTGGGTGACCGGTCAAAACTGCTCTTTGAGCAACAATTCTGGTGTGGTCGCAGTTCAAGAAAGTACCAACACCAACAAACTCGATAGCACCATCGCTGGATGGTTTGAAGTAAATGACTGGAGCATTATTGAAAAGCACAGGCGCAACAGCAGTGGCAATTACAGTGTCACCTTTGTGACAGAAGTTCTCGGATTTGTGTACGTTGTTGGCGTTATTAGATGCTTGGTTAAAGAGTGGCTGGATGACTTGTCTTCTAGGACCGTATTGTACAATGATGGATTCCTTGGTTGGAACTGGCCTTTCGTAGTCTTCCCAACTTTCAAACGAGAAGTTACACACAGCCAACTTGTGTTCGTGTTCAGATAATTCAAAGATTGAGAAAGGTGTAGCTTGGCAGTTGATAGTTTCTAAAATCAAAGAGGGGGCCCTGAAGAATATTCTGATCTTGTTCCCTGTGTTTACTTGAGTCAGCTTGATGTACTCCTTGTTGATCTTATTCTTGGTAGCCTTGAAGTTGGAGATTCTCAATAATCTGTTCCAGATACTAGGAGCTTCTACATCGTGTTCGTCGTAATCCCAGTCACAGTTGGCCAACGACTTGATACCTCTAAATGCACTCAATCTTTCCTTTCCTGATTCGGAAGGATGCAATTCGATTTCGTCTGGGAATTCCAAGTCTTCCTTTTCTATGTCTCTGAATTCCTTCAACTGTCTCTCTTCTTCTTCAGGCGAAAGATCGACATGCATGTCGTCTCCGATTTCTGTGGGGGCATATTCGGTTGGTGTACCTTCCACGGCCATGTCTTCTTCGACAATTTCCTCTTGGACAATCTCTACTTCTTCTTCATCTTCTTCGAGGTCTGACGCGTTTTCTAAGACATCGTCAACAAACCATCTTCCCTGGTATTCTGAAGTTCCCTTGGGCAACTTGAACTTTCTCTTAGGCAAGTCGTCGCCATCTTCAAAGTATGTTCTTCCGTCCATTCTCACCCCAAGATCGTTGGCATCGTCCCACTCGTCACCGAAGTCTTCTTCCATGTCTATTTCCTCTGGGTTCAACTCTTCAAGAGTTTCTTGCTGTTCGGTAGGAACAAAACCAGTACTGTCCGAGTCGATTTTGAGACCTCTACTCAACTTTTCTATACGATCTATTTGGAAATCACCATACCCTGGAATATGAACCAATCTATCAGCATTGAAACCAACTCCTCTGGTCGTTCCTTCCACCACAAGGTGGCCGTTGGTGGCATGTTCGGTAGACCAATAAGCAGAGTCAGCTAACAACCAGCCTCTGGAGTCTCTCCATGTGACCGACTTAGGGAATTTCTGGCAGATAGTTCTCAAACAGTTCAAGTTTTCAGGTTCGTTCTCCAAGGCATACAATTTGTCTTCGTTGGGGAAAAAATGATTGAAGTACGATTGCAACGATTGTCTGATGTCCAATTGTAAGTTTCTCTTGGGGTAGGCACTGACGACATTAGGTAATACACCAATAACTGATGATATACCCTGAGCTACCAAACTTCTTAGTATCTGTTCTCCATACTCCTTTTCGACTTCTTGACTAGCTGAAATACCAAAAACAACGAAATCAGACACTCGAGCAGCATCCAACATGGCAAGGAAATCGTTTTGGTCGGGAACTATCACCTTCAAATTGGACTTGAAACGAGCTACTCTCACATCCAGAACCGATGGATATGCATATTCTCGGGGGGGTGCCATTTCTTCATCTTCGTCTACATTGAACAAACTGGCTGCGATGTCTGAAGGAGAGACATCATTAGTTAGTGAAATCACAGTAACGATTTTTTCAGCACCACTCGAACCTTCAAACAACTTTCTCGTTAACTTTGTCTCCAAAATTTTGTTGTCCTTCAATTGTTTGGCCAAGTTCTTTCTTTCCGTTTTTGTCAATATTTTGAGTGTTTTGTTGGAGCCAGTGGTGGACTTTTCCACTTTACCTTTGTACTGATTTTTTAATTGGCCCTTCGTCGAATGCTTAGATTTGAACGGCTTGTGGTCGTTTTTAAGAGTCGACCTATGCGAGTGACCTCCTTTAGCCATATCTGAGTGGTTTTGAGCTTGATAGAACTAACGGTCCTTTCTTGTTGTGGAGAGTTTTAATGTAATTCGTGGTTATTACTCAATTGAAAAATCTCATAGTTAAGATGAGATGCCTAATTTTTCATGATCACGTGGTCTATCAGGTGGTCAGAGATCTCATTTCTGTTTTTGGAAGTAAACATGTGCCCTCAGTCATCTGATGTTCATTTAGGGCTCAACCCTTAAAAATCTATTTTGGCACGTGTGTTGGTCGGCTTTTCTCGTCACCGCTCAAGAAAATTTTTGCCTATACACCTTCGATCTTTGTGCAGGCCCATACATTTTCCACTCTGCTCTCACTCTCAGTGGGAAATCCTATATCAAAATTTATTCATATCTATTAACCATAGCATAGGAAACATATCATTATACATTCAACAAGTTATAGATAATTGTACGTAACCAGTCGGAACAAGAGTGTGAGTCTCAGCAAGATCACTCCAGCAAGAAACACGAGATTCACATCCATATTGATTGAAATGAGTAATTGAAATCTATTGTCAACTTTTTCACATCAGGAACAAATGGATAAATCCATGAAAATGACTCACTTGAAAGATTAATGAAGTCTTAAATGAACAGAGAGATATTGAGTCCAGACGGAGAAATTACCATGTAGTTTTAAGCAGATTCAGAAGAAACAGTTGAAGTCCATGAAACAAATATAATTCATTCTCTATTCAAAATAAAGTGAAAAATTGAGAATATGAGCGAGCATGGCGAAGGGTACAATGAAGCAACTCAAAAAGTAATATATCGCATCTACTATGGTTGTGTGAACCGCTTCTCGTATCGAATAGTGTGTCCAACTTAAGTTCCGTATCTCATTTACGCTGTGATCTTACAAACCATAAAACATCTTACTAACATCATTTAGCAATATGGCTCACGAAAGTGTTTGGTTCTCCCACCCAAGAAACTTCGGTAAGGGTTCAAGACAATGTCGTCTTTGTTCTTCCCACTCCGGTTTGATCAGAAAGTACGGTATCAACATGTGCCGTCAATGTTTCAGAGAAAAGGCCGCTGACATCGGTTTCAACAAGTACCGTTAAGTTAGTTTCAGTTTGACATGCATTGCTATGATGAAAGTCTAAAGTCGATGCCTAATCTGTGTACATTTAATTTAAAGGAAATTCTCATCCAAGCAGAAATCTCTTTAGAGTCACTAGCTTTGATTATAGGTTTTATAATTTGATCGAATGGCTTAATATATATAACAGTATAATTTGGCTGTAGGCTGTAATAGAATGACTAGTAGCAACTCGCTCGTACTACTTAGTATGAATCAGTATATAGATTCGTATTGTACAAGAATACTATACTATACTATGGTGGTACTTCATGAGGGCTCCTTTTTCATTAGCCCCAATAAACGTAATTTAAAGTATCTTCTACAATTCAGGATGTTCTATACTTTCTATAGTTAGATCTCCAACGTTAACTTCAAATTCCATATTCCTCGTTGTCAGCAACTTCGAAACTACACTTCACTACAAAGTCTACAGTTGTGTCCCTTTATATCGACATTCAAAATCCATCGCCTCACTCAAGAGACTCTAACGGAAATCAAACTTCCTATAGGGAAAAAACACCAATCTCGGGAATTAAAAAACTATTTCGTTAGAAATGGCAACGAGCATAACTTGACAATGTACATTATCTCGTCGTGGCAAATATTCCCTGCTTACTTTTTGATGCAGAAAAAGGAATAAAACATACAAAAATTTGCGAGGAATCATCAATTTATATAGTGATGCTTTGTGGTTACCCGGACACACCCTGCAGACCCCAAACAGTTGCAAAATTTCTGACAATTTCTGACTTTCAGACCAAATTTTGCAACTAAATTCTGCTTGCTACATTGAGCTAAATATATGAAGCATGTAATGATACAAGTATTTATTTACATATATGGAAGACATAGTCGAATTAGAGTCGTATACGGCATCCCAATCCGGTTGAGATGTCGCAATATTAGTACTATTATGATTAAGTCATCATCATGCCTCACCAAAGGTCTGGTCTATATCGATTCGGAGAATCAAGAGCGATCGCAAGAGACCTATCATGGTTATAAAACTGGCTAGACCTACAGGCACCACGGCAAATACGACAATATTGTAGAAATCAAAGAAACGCGCTCTTTTCTGCGCACCTTTCTTCAAATCCAAGTTGGAAGTGACAAAGTTCTGGACAATATATCCAAAGGTCAAGCAGCAACTGATAAGGAGCCAAATATGTAAGCTGTACTTGTACCCGTATGCTGAAAAGGTTGAGACAAGGTATTGTTCCGCGGCTATGATTATGGTGGACATCGACAAAACACGCACGATTGCAGCAGAGGTCAGATATGTTACGATCCAGCGAACAATCAAGCCGTCTAATACAGAATACGATAAGTACGCAGCGACAAGGCACCACAAACCTGTGAGGAAGTGCTCCGACTGTCGGGCACTTGTTATGGACTTTAGATGTTGGCTTGTTTCGCTTAGGAGAGCATTGCTGATCGAGTCTACCATGTACTGGCTATCCACAAAGGCCCGTTTCCACAGCTGGATGAGGCCGATAAGAGGCGGTATTAGCGACACGTCTCGTGAGATAGCAAGCGCAAAGTGCTGGCGGGCATTGAGAAACTTGAGCCCCAACTGTTTGAGCGAATTGCGTTTCAACACCGACTTTCGGGAAGTTATAGAAACTGGATTCACGCCCGACAACGATGCTGAAGCGGAAGATGACATTGCCGTTGCATTAGTAGGACGATCTAGATATGCTAATGAGTCCATGTCTGCTACGAAGGAGGAGTTTCTCAGGATAGAAACTGACGGTACATTGTTTTCCATAGCAACACCATTGATGTAACTATTTGACGATCGTTGCACTTGGCTGTGGATTCCATTCTGAAATGTCGCTAGACTTTGGTTGTGATTTTGATTGTAGTTGATGTTGTGATTTTGATTATGACTATGGTTATGAGTGTAAATCTGATTATGACTATAGCTATGGCTATTGTTATGGATGTGATTATGAGTATAGTTCTGAGAGTTTTGATTAATCATATTATGACTATTCAGATTGACCTGGATATTCTGGAATTCACTGCATCCATTTGAATTTGCGTTCACGTTAGTACTGTTCAGTCGGTCGTGGAGCATCTGCGAAGTCTCATAGGACGGAACAGCTTCGTCTGGGTCGAACCGTGAATCTACATCTACGCCCATATATTCAACTCCGGATACACACAGAGAAGAGGCGACAGGAGTTTCTGTTTCTGTTTCGTTTTCGGTCACAGTATAGTCTTCATCTATCTGGTGCGATTCGAGAGTGTTGGAGAAACGTTTGCGTAGAGAATCCAAAAACTCCATATCGATTACACTCTCTAGAAGTAACCGGAAAGTAATTCAGTGAGTTCGTAATGAGAACTTCCTACGCGATTGTTTGCTTCTGAATGTCGCAAAATGGTGTCGTTGATGTTGCGGATGACGTGTACCAATTGCAGCTTACTGCAAGCTACTGTCTGGGTCTTTCAGAGTCTTTCTGTTATCTCTAGCTATTTAAAATCTGCAGAAGATTATTGTGAACAATTTATTCGCTTAAATTTTTTCTGTGAGACACGTGATAAATTGTTTCATATTTGCTAGGGATGGGACACCGGGACATATGAAGATCAGGTAGATATAAGCTCTAAGTGGTGTGGACATTGCCTTCGTAGCCGAAGAGGTTGTTATTGGGCAAATTATTGTATAACTCGTTTTTGGAATTCCCCATTGTAAAGCTTTGTTAACTGATGTCAGAATTTTATCTTAGTTCCAAAAATAGCTGCGAAATCTGCAAATATAGGAGCCAAAGATCTTAAGCGAGATAAGGCACCCCAATGTTACCAAAGAAGTTTTGACCCAATAGACCAATACAATTGTAATTTAACACGTCTACGACATGGTTGTCTTAATAATTGAGAAATTTTGTACTTTTTCTAGTAATTCGCTGAAGTTTAACGTGAACTGAAAGGTGTTTAATACTTTAAGCATGCGCCAATATTCACCAGCTCTGAAGTTCTAAAGTTCTTCCCTATTTTCTAGACTATGTTCAACTTACTTCGCAAATTTTAATTCCCAGACAGCTTTGACTTCTACTTCTTCATATAATTCATTTTGATAAATGGTTTTGTCTGGCGGGCCTGATTTGCTGTCTCGTCAGATCGTTTAGTATTTCCATGAAGAGATCTCTGGAGGGACCACTTAGAGAGTATGAAGAAACAAATTATATTGACAATTCCACAGTTCTGCTATTTATGAATACAATTACAACAGATATGGTGACATCCAGCCATCTGACAATATTATCATTACCATCTTGTCTACCATGCCATATCACTTGACCATTCCATTCTTCTGACAATCCCGTAAACTTGCGATTCCAAACATGAAACAGATTTGATGGCGGAGCACGAAAATGCAATCAATTTATACCTTCGTACAATCTATACCTTCGTACCATCTATACCACTGTGCAATTCTTCTACTTAACTGTGGTTATTTTTGTCATAGAAATTACAAAAACTTTTGTACGACGATTAATAAGTCTGTCAATCTAATGGCCCAGTACAATTTTAAAATCTGTATTAAATATAGACTGATATCGGCAACATTATATACGCAACACCAGAGCCTAAATGGCCTCCAACTGTTGACTGATCTCGTCCAACTCCGACTTGGCAGCCAAGTGTTGTTCGGTCAATTCCTCGTACTTTCTTTCCCATTCTTCCTTTTCTTGCTCCAACGAAGCGACCTTTCTTTCCAATTGCTCGGCCTTGATGTCGGTCTCTCTCAACTTCTCAGTGGTTTCCTTCAAGTTCTTGTCAGCTTCTTCCAACTCTTCTTCCAACACTTGGTTCTTCTTGGTGTAGTTGTCATTGGTCGTTTTCAACGAGTGCGACTCATCAGCAGTGTGCTTGATTTCTTCCAAGTCGGTTTCCAACTTTTCAACCTGCTCATCCAAGACTTGGTTCTTTCTGGTCAACGACTGGATCTGGTGGTCCTTCTCGAGGTTTTCCTGTTCCAATTCCTTGATACGATCGGCCAACTCGTCCGACTTCTCTTGCCACTTTTCAGCGTCCGCCTTTAAGTTGTTGATTTTCTGAAATGTTAGTATCTCTTTACGAAATATACGGATCTTCACGACTAGCGGTGGGCAGTGCTGCCGATCTATGGCCATTTGATTTGTGGTTACACATCACTTTCGTTCGCAAGGTGACAAATCATTTCGTTCGTGTCTTAGATCACATTCTTATTCTGCACCACAGCGTAGCTACCAATCATATCCAGATCCAGACGCCGCAGCGACTCCGGGAAAATGAGACCGGCATCATATTCATTCCATACATACTTCCTTAAGCTTGTCCATAGTGATTGATTACGTGCGAATGCGTTGGCTATATCCAATTGGAAAAAAAAGCGAGATCTAATGTGTTATTTAAAATGATCCGGCCTGTTTTTATTTCTGGTATTTTTGTGGCAAGGCTCAAGTGTTATGTGCAGGAAATTGATATTTGAGCTCCAGTGCGATAAATTCGGCAAGGGCATAGATTTGTTTTAGTGTTGGGAGTGTTGCGGCAAGAACGTTTTTCCTTCTAGCGGGAATCCGGATCGAGCTCCTATTGGCTGACTAGAATGCTGTTGCCACAGTACTGGATCAGGATTGTCTGCCTCTGCTAAATCGGCTATGTTCTCTTTTCGTGTAACAAATATCGGTAGCTAATTCAATTGACTATTTTATCTGCAGGATACACCAGAATAGGTCAAGACGAATTGACGAGTTCTGACAGACAATTATTATACGGAGATCCCCTAAATGTCAATGGAAGGAAGTCATGTGATTGGTTCAATGTGGCCGGTCTGAACCAGATTTGATAGAACATCAGATTTGGGCGAAAAGCCATAAACTTGTTTGTCTTTGTACAAATACTTTTCGAGATTATTGAACCATCTGCAATTGTCGAATTGTTCTCGGAAATGTTCTGCATTTTCCGTCACTTCTGCTTCGTTGTTTCTTTAAGATCTCTTCTGTGCTCTTCTCCTTTTCATCTACTATTTTCTTACGGCTGCAACATTTCAGTACTCTACACGAAAAAGCTTTAGTAGGTAGGTGTTATATTGCGAAATTTCACTGTCTCGATGTGTGTTGGTTGTTTCTTCAATTTGCTCAAAGGCTATAGAAAAGAAAGTCCTCTGGCTGCTACTGTTCACATACACGACCCAGACATGTAGGAACCTTATTTATCGAAGAATGAAGAGAATGTAGAATTGACTTTTGTTCAATTCGGTGCTCTTCGTCTAGTTTCAGACAAAAACCGCAGTTTTTCGCTAATTCTGTTGCCATTTACCCCACTTTACAAGTCGCCTCTCGTCTCGAGGGTATGTGATCCACCTCTTGGCGTCTCCAGGAACTTCACCTTATTTTTCAGTTGCAACGCTGCCGTTATCATCAGATCAGAACTCTTTGCCAGAGATAATCCACCTGCTGCATTGGGTAAATTTTACGAGGCAACGCGGCTCATATGCAGGCTGTAGCAACCCATACGGTTTTCACAGCCAGCCATCTTCTGGTTTCTTCACATCTACAATCACTCGTCTAATATTGTAAGGGGTGGCAGAGTAAAAAAATAGATTTGTCAGGTGCCTTAAATTCTCTGTTGAATAGATCGGAAAACCACGGCAAAAAAGTTTGAAATCTGATCTTTTTCCAGAGACTTCTTCTTTCCTTCATATTTTCTTCCAAATGCCATGCCAATAAAGTCAGTCAGGTAGCTAGAGATTCACAATTCAGAGTTGAAATACACTGGAATTACACAGTTTAAGTTGAATCCTATACTCCCATCTAATCATCAAATCATTTTTAATCATTTTCGGCTATATCTAGAACAGTATCTAATCATTAGTTCGTTATGGCTATGATTCTTCTGTCGGGTACCAACTCGTATGTCTCGTCAGAGAACTTTTCGAGCCATTCCCAGACCAACTACTACCATTCCCACCCCATGCCTTCATCTGGTTCGGTATCTCGCAGATCTGGATCTTCCAGAGACTCTCTCCTTACACCGTTTGACCGGGGCTCTGTTTCGCCCAAAGTAGAACATAATCCCTTTGGTATTGTATTCAACACTCCGGCTGCTCCTAGACCGTTCATACGAGATCAAGCAGACGAATCTTTTTTTGTATCTCGTCCAATATTGGAAAGACAATCCTATAATCAAATAGAAGAAGCCATAATGCATGGAAAACATCCAGCCATAGGATTCCATCCTAAAAAACCTGCGAACCACATGGTGACCGTCGTTGACCAACTGTCACTCAATCGTAATGGCTCCATAGTGTCTAGATCAGCCCTCAAACACAGAAGCAGTATCAGAAGCAGAAACCTAATGGTGAGAAAGAAAGAATTTTCTCTTGAGTATGATTCTGACGACAACGGTAAAATCAAGACAAACTCGGCAAAATTCAAAAAGAATAAAAGCAAGTTTATGAACTTCCTATTCCCTGTAAAGAGGAAGACCTCGCTCAAGTATTCCCCCTTGAAATACACATCTAAACCGCTATTCTCTGACAGGGAACAACTTCAACAATTCTTGGGAAAGTTTACTTCTTCTGATTTGACCAAGGATGTGATACCTTTGCAAATGATGATATTTAGATACAAGAAACTAGTCAAAGTATCACCAGAACTCGAAAGATCGAGACAGCTCTTTGAATTGGACGAGCATAACAATTTCCGGCATTTCAATGTCTGCACAAAGAAGATATCAGACCCAGCCACAGAACGCCCCAAAATCACCCACATAAATACATATAATAATATCAATTTCAACGATATCGTGTACCAAAAGTACAAGAGCCATGTGTTTGCAAGAAAGGCGACGACTGTACCTAAACTTGAAGAAGAGTTCCCTAATGACATACATCAATTAAATAAGTTTGAAATCGACCAGATAAATAAGAAGCTACTTCTTGAAGTATTAATCAGAAGAACTTTGGCTGCGAAAATTGGCTACAGATTACAGCAGAGTGGATACGCTATTGCAAGCACGTTTTCTTCTTCTTCTTCTTCTTCTACCTCAAACACAGGCACAACATCAAGATTTCCATCGTCTCAAGGAGAAAATGAAGGCACACCAAAGGAATCACATGGCACACACAAAAAGGAAAAGGATAATAATAAAGACAAGCTGAAGGATCAAGGCTCAGATGAAAATAGTAGCAGCAGAGTATCAGTTGATACCGACGTCTTAATGAGACGGAATGCTTCATTGTATTCTGAATTCCTTCCTTCTCCTCAGATCAGCTATTCTTCTAATATATTCGGAGATTTCAAATTCCCTTCACAAGGAGAAGGATATGAGTTTATTCAAGAAGGCGAAGATATTCCATCATGTAGATGGATGCTACGTCCATTGAGAAGTTCTCTGCCAATCGGATCCCCCGAGCTGTTGTATGTTAATGACTTCAACAAGGCCTATAGAAACAAGTATAAGACCCAGAACAAAGTGGATCCCATTGATGACCTGTTCAGCTCCAACTTCAGGTTGATGCCTATTACCAGATCGAATGTAACTTTGTCGTCTTCCATAAGTGGCAACTTAGTGACACCAACCCCGACTTTCAGAGACAAGAACAACAGTTCTAGTAGTAAGGAGACATCATCTTTGGCTAAAACTGATAATTCCCAATGCAGAAAAAGGAAATACACAGATTCTACTGGCCATACGTCCTTCTTTAACAATAAAGCAACTTCTAGCGAAGACTTCGACAAGAGTAGACAGCACAAGTCTTCGACCAATTCGTCATTAATGGCACCTTCTCTGGTGCCTATTGTTGGATCTTCTACTCTTGCGACCAGCATGGCACCGGCATCAATATTGCATTCCCCTCTTGGGCAATTATCGTCACCACCATCTCTAGGCTACACTCAAATATCCCAGCCGTATGGAGTAACGTATCCTCAGACTTCTTTCTCTATAAACATCATGGAATCGCTAAACAAGAATGGGCAAGTTACCAAACAGCTGACTACCTCGCAGATTGTTCTCGAGACTCTGCCGTTTAATGAATTGTCTTCATTAAAGGGCTCCATTTCCATTGCTGGATCGAATACTGCACATTCCACGGTTTCCAAAACTAGCAGATACACCACTCTGACCAAGAGTGACAGAAGGTCTCCATCCAAGTCTACTTACAGCAATGACAGTTTCCATTACCGGGAGAAATCATCGTTGCTGGTTCGTTCTATCGGTGTGAACAAAAGTTTTGAGGATAAGAGCAGAAGCAAAGTAAAGAAAGATAGCAAACATGAAGAAAAATAAAAGGTTAGGATGTATTATTAGTAATTATGCACGGGAACATAGGTAGTTTTATAGGTATGGTACACCCTTCTAATATAGTACAGCAAATTATAGTACAGAATAAATTAATGCAGAATATATTCATGGCTTACATTCTTTTGGCAACATGAAATATTGATTCACGAATTATACACCATTGGTAGCATGAACTCTCTGATTCTTTTAGCAGTCTCGTCGTCAGGCAACTCTTCAGACAAGCCGGTGTTGTTTCGAGTAGGATAATACGATTGGTCTAGAACATTGAGCATGAACAAGGGGATCTTGCCATCTCGGACTCCTTCACAGACAGTAAGCACTTCCTGGACACCTATGAGACCCGACTCGTGGAGATTGAGCAATCTGTTGAACCACTTCCGGTCCTTAATGTAAAACGGAAGTGAGTCTCTTCCATTAGTCACGGGTGGAGAGTTGATGGCTGCAATGGCTGCCGTGGCCAAAGCATTCTCAAAATCCATGGTGTTCGATGTTGTGTCCTGGAGTGAGTTTCTAGACCTTTTGAGAGCTGGATCTACGGAGTCTTCGTCTGGTACCAGTTGTTGCTGTTCATTGACGTCTGGATCAGTATCGTCCGTCAAAGAGCCGAGAGACTTAGAAAACGGAAGCGAAATATCTGAGGCTATATCTGAATGTGATCTCTTCTTGCCCACGGGCTGCAGTACCTGTTGAACTTGAACAGCCAGATTTACAGGTGCCATCTTGTGAGCTCTGGCTGGAACCAAAGGCTTGAAGTACTCAAGACTGGCTTCCTGGTAGTCGAACTTGGGGATATCCGCATAGAGATCCCCCAATCCTTCAGCGTACTTGGGATCTAGCCTTATGAGCAACGGCAAAACCTCGTTGTGGTAAACTGACATGTAACGCAAGTTGTCGCTCAAAAAGAAGTCGTTAACAATCAAGTTGCCTTTGTTGAACGTCTGAAGATGTGGAAGCAGAAGCGAATCGCTATACAATAACGACTTGACTTGTCTTTCATCAAGAACCAACGTGCTGTTGGCATTGTCGATAACTTGGAACCGGCCCAATTCCGGATTCCACCGGTATGCGTAACTGGCAGCCGGGGCGTTTTTCTGGTGAAGCATCAAGTAATACCAGATTTTATACCGGTGATGGTTGACATTGAGCAAATGCTGCTGGCACGAGTACTTGGTATACGTGGAATAGACTGTTTCTGGGTTTGCTGCACGCAACTGGCCCGTGACGTACGCCCATGCTTTTTTCGTCATTTCTGCTTCCGCTCCCTTGGGATAGCTATGTACCACGTCCGAAAGCAACTTGATGAGAAACTGGTCCATCTTGGGAGTCCATCTGCGGTATTTGGAGTCGCGCGACTTGAGATCGTACTCCGTGAGTTCGAACTCGGACTTTCCGAGAGGAATCTGCTGATACTGCTGTTGCTGGTTTTGGTGGTTTTGGTGGATTTGGTGATTTTGGTGGTTCTGGTGGTTTTGTTGGTTCAAGTGGTTTTGGTTGATTTGTTGTTGCGCATGCGCTTGCTGCTGTGCGTGAGTTTGTTGGTTCTGATGCGTTTGCTGATTTTGGTGAGCCTGTTGATGGTTTTGCTGGTTGACATGGTGTTGCATCCGCAGCCCCAGGCTGGGGTGCTGTTGAGATGAATGAGTCAGGTGCTGACTCTGGCGATGCTGGATAATTGGTAGATGCTGCTGCCTCAGAAGGAGCAGCATGTGGTCGGGGTCTTCGTGGTGAAGCTGGTTCTCGTTCTGATGGTTTTGCTGGTTCGGGTTTTGATGGTTGTGGGCCAGTTGTTGGTTCTGATGGCCCAGTTGCTGCCGCTGATGAGACGAACTTTGTGCCGCAATCCTGAGAGCCTCCGCGTGCTCCACTATGGACTTCCTGAGACTATTCGGCGTCGACATCGTGCCGTGGTGTAAAAAAACGAAACTGGAAATGTATAAAAACAAATACTACCAGAAGCTGTTTCACGTAGTTCACGATATCTTTTGAAGTTTACCGTGCAATTCTGCTGGTTGGTGTCACGCGTAGCTCTGCGCGTGACTTCTAGTGGTCGGAGGTGCTGAGCCCTGACGGGAACTACTTGGGCAGCCAGTCACAACAGCTGCAAATTTTGTTGGAATTGCACTTTAATTGACCAGGGAACGGTATGATACAAGAAAATAGCCAAAGCTCAAGACTGCCGGCCCTTTTGTTTTGCCTAATATGGTGGTTGTGGGTTGTTCAGCACAGTTGCAGGTTGTTGGGCGTGCGTCTCTATCATTTGCTGCTCAACCCTCTGTAGTACTCTACTGCGAACCGAACAAAGACTTTTTCATTTACCTGTCAAATTTACTACCAAATTCTCCTCATTCACGTTCACTTTGTCTCATGCTGACCTCCATTCCATACTCTTCGCTATACTCGGCTCCGTAATGTGTCCTCTTCACATCACCGGTTTCAGCTATCTCTGAACCTTGCGCATCTCGCAACCTAATCTACAAAAATAACTTGTATATCTGAAGCACGTGAGCAAAAGGCTCATAGCACCCAATGGTGTTGAATAGGTCTAGAAAGAAGAGATTTTAGAATTGGACGGATGTGTCATTTAATGCTATCAAATGTTCTCCTTCAGTTTATCAAAATCCGGAGTTCAAACGCTGGATAGTTTCTTCATTCTTCCTATTCTTCTCGTCTCACAAGAATTAGTCTTTATCTTTTTGCAAGTTGGCCTTGCTGCGAAAAAAAAACGCACCTGCACCATGCACAATCTTTTCTTGATCTGTCAGGGCTCTAAGCAGAAGGGAACAAGAGTCAAATGGAACCAAATTGAGAATACCTAATAGTGCTATAGAAATTGTAAAACATTAAGAAAAAAAGTGACATTTATGTGGTGAGTATTTATTCAAATATCTGCTTAAGTGATTATAAACTTTTCTCATCTTTCAGATTACTCTGTTTACCATTATGTCCATTTGTTACTTTACCTTTAAATAAATATCACATCCTACTCAAGCCTAGTCTGCTGCTGCTAGCGCGTCTGGCAATACTCTTGCCGTCTTCATGGATATGGCCGAAGTAATCTTTCTTGTTGTCAGCTGTGCTGGAACTATGGCTAATTAAACGTTCTCCACTTTTAACAGATGGACCAGGATTGATGTTGATGGTGCTATTGTTGTTGCTAACTTCGTATTCGCTGTAATCCCTTAGTTTACGGTCAAGGTTGTATTCTTCGTGTTTATCCTGAACTTTGGTGAACTTGTCCAACATTTCGTAAATTCGCTTCCTCTTGATAGAGAGCTGGTTGTTGACTGCCGAGCCAGTACTGCCTGGACCAGGCGTGGCTACGGGTGTATTCAAGGGCATTCCAGTAGAAGCAGCTACGGTGGCGGTGTTTATATGTGAAATAGAACTTAGTCTGTTCTTAAGTGTAGTGAATGTAGAAGACTGCGGTAAAATCATGAGCAATCCATACAATGATTTATACAAGTATGGATGCTTCTCCGGCTCGAGCAATTGCAATCTTAACTTCAAAAAGATTGGAGATTCGAGCAACTGCACCAAGATATCAACCTGAGCCAACAACTGGAAATTAACTTCCAGGTCTGATAAGCTCTTGATGATAAGATATGCTAACTCGTAATTGGATGTGAGCAAGCACAACGATAATGCACTGGGTGCGTTGTGGCACCAGCTCTGAAACAACGTTGCAAACAAAGACCAGTCTTCAAGCTTGTAGACGTCTAGATTCTTCAACTTCTTCCTGAAACTTGCTAACTCTTGTGTGGTTAACAAGATGTTGTTTAAGGTAACTATCATCATGTTGAGGAAGTCGAGATCATCAATAGACGATAAAACTTCCGATAAAGTCTTGTATATCTTTTCTGAGTTCAAGGTGACACACAACTTGCGGATGATGAACTCGATCTTGATTCGCGGGGCATTGTCTGACGATTTTTCCTGGCCCTCCTGTTCAAACAACTTCACAAGCTTTATCATAAAATCCTTAAAAAAGTCGAGGTTAGACTCAGAAATACGCGACAAGAGTTGTAACACTTTCAAAATTACATCGTGACTGGTATTTGCTGAAGACTTGAGTAGATCAGTAAGGTCAAACTTGTGTTCGTCTTCGCCAATGAACTTGAAAAAACCTTCGGCGTACTTGGAGTATAAGAAAATCAACCATTCCAACGAGGTGATTCTGGCAATCTCGTTGTTAGAAGTCAAGTACTCCTTGATGGTGATGTCAAGAGTATTGGGCAACTGGAAGTCTACAAACTCGTCGGTGACTTCTTTGTTCAATCCGTGGATCAAGTTTTCGTTGACGTTCTCAGGGTCATCGTCTTCTTCAGCTTCCTCGCCGCTATCTTGGATCTTTATCAAGAAGTTCTGAAGTGCGAGATTGAAGTTCAAAAAGGAGTTACGGAGTTCAAAGTCTTTATCCTGGTCCGTGATTGAGATATTTCTGATGATGATGGAAACACAGTCGGGAAGGTACTTGGCAAATCCTACTGGAGAAATCTCCAAAATTTCCTGGAGCCATTTGATTACGATGATCTGGATCTCCAAGTACGTCTCGTGATTCTCGTTGGCAAGACTGTTGAACCTGATGTCCTTCTTCAGTTCTGGTGGAAATCTTACAAACGAGAGCAAGATGTCAATCACGTTAGGGTAGTCGATGAAGATATCCTGGCCATTGAGGAATACCTCACTTTCAGGAGGCGCTTCCTCTTCTTGTTGTGGAGGCACGGGTTCTTCTGAAGGTTGAATTTTACGAACTATAGTAGTGCTGTTTGACTTGATGGACTCGGTATCGCTGACCGACGATTGCAACTGTAGTTCAAGGGGCTCTTCTGGGTTTGCAGCGGTGATAGAAGCAACCGCTGTGGTATCTTCGGGATTTTCAGTTGAAAGAACAGCTGCCTCTGAAGCTCTTTCTGTGGAAGCCTTCTCCAACAACGACTTCTTCTTTTCCTTAACCAACTGGCGGCGTTTGACCTCGAACTTAACTTTGGAAATTGCTTTGATTTCCTTGAGGAATACGTTCAAGATATTGACCGTTTCTAAACGCACATCAGACGGAGCATTGTTCATGAGAAACTTCACCAACGGTTCGAGGAAGTTTGGCAAAAAAGTGATCAACTCAAGCAGCGGAATATCGTCAAATAACTCCAACCAACTGATTAAGAACTTTTTGGCAAACGGATCAATGGTGTACATTCTCTCTAAAAGAGTAGGGATGAATTTCGGCAACAGGAATGCCTTCTGTGCATCTTGGACCTGGTTGACTTGAATAGCTACACCGTTGGCATCTACGAGATGCGACTGGATATCATTGGATACTTCCTGCTGCTGTAAAATAGACACATAATTGGTGGATTTGGCAGAAACGATATCTTTTATCAAACGATCGAGAATGTCTGCTGCGTTCTTCACAGAAGATTCGCTATCGGTAACAAGAATGCATAAGATGTCAAAGACTTCGTTAAAATAGAGCAAGATCTCGCCCCTAGCAATTTTGGCGATGTTGTAAAGCGACTCACAGGCATAGTAGCGGACTCGGGCATCGGTATCTCTGAAGGTAGCGAAGATCGGCTTGATGATTTCCTCGAGGAAGTAGGCTATAGCGAAAGAACCAAGAGCCACAGATACTGAGCCCAAGGCAGTAATTGCACCCATCTTGGCCAGATTGGTGCCACCATTGGTGAGTTCGGTCAATTCATTTATGATCCGGTAGATGGTCTGGGAGTCGTTGTTGGCGAGAGCAGCCTTGGTGAGCGACTCGATCTGATACGCGGTGGCCTTTCTCTTCTCGTAGATGTGATTGGAAAGATCTTTGACGAGCGGCGGCTCCAACACTTTGGCATCGCCCATGGTGATAAAGGAGTCTGTGGATGTGAAAGGACCAACTGGCTAGAAAAGAGATTAATATGGAAGAATTGAAAGAATTGAAATTGGTTATATTTAAATATTCAATTATCTTGGAGACTACGATCTGGCATACAGGCGATAAGAACAGCCATTTAATGTGAATGAAGTCTTCGCCTTTTTATGAAGTATAAATCAGAATATTTGCTTATTTATATGATTTAGGATATTCTATAAGATTAGAATTTGCAATATAAGTGAAAAAGTAGCGTAACCTTCAATACATATGCTTCAGGAGGAAATTATTTGTATAGGATAGACCCATCCATATTGCAATAGATGTTCCAAATTTGAGGAATGCCATTTTACAAGTTGAGTGCCAGTAACGTACTCCATTTTCACTTCAAAATATATTACAATTAAATAGTACTATAATCTATCAGTAGAACTCCCCTGAATTAAACTGGCCCTAGACCAAACCCCAATAATACTGAATAATATCGAATAAATACGAGCTTTAATGACGAAGCGTGTCTATATTAGCACTTGATTCCCGGCTCGAAATGGTTCATGCCTTCATCACTTCCATTGTGCTTCCTCTTCTTCGCCCTGGATCCGTCAGGCGGTTCGCCTGCCCATTTCTGGTTGTAAAAAAATTCTTCTTCTTTCTCGTCGCCATCGACGTTGTCGCTTATGTCTATGTCATCGTAATTATAGTGAGTTTCAAAGTCAATTGCATCTTCTTTCTTTCTGCTGCTATTGCTATTGATGTTGTTGTCTGTGGTTTGGCTCGATAGAACACTTTCGTTAGTACTATTGAGACCTGGAATATTGGCCAAATGTGTCTCTTCAAAAATGGTGCTAGCGATGTTTGCGCTCGACTTGTTGGAGGAGGGTAATATCTTACTGAGAAGAGTCAAATCATGCTCTCCATTAAGAAAATCTTGAACGGATGGCAATTTCACTTTGAAGTTAATGAATAAATTTCCTTTCTTATACTTTCTGAAATCAGATGTTTCCGCTGGCAAATTGCTGTTTTGAATTAGTTGCCCTCCGCTTAGCAAGTAGTTAATGGGCATTCCCAACCCTTTGACAATCTTGGGTTCGTCTGGATTTATCGTTCCCACTACTTCACCCAACTGAAGGTCTTCATCTATACATTGGTTCAACACCCTGTATCCGTGGACGTTGATCAAAACTTTGAGTGTGTGGTTGGCTTTTAAGAAGTCCGAAATAAGAACTTCTCCACCCAACAAGGCCGTTCTCAAGTCTATCTCATGTTCCATGTACAAATCATTAAACTTTCGCACCAAGAAAGGATGCGCAGTCTGATTGATATGGATGATAACGTCTCCGGGAATCAAGTTTCTGCCTTCATCACCTTCGCCATGTAGGACGATCTTATCACCGTTTTTGGTTCCAGGCAAAACGTGGATCTCAAGTATCTTCTTCTCCTTTAGGTAGCCAAGACTGCAGTCGTTGCACTTGTCAAAAGGAGCTATATATGTCCCTGTACCGCTACAGTTTCTACAGGGCCCACTCTGTTGATATTGGGAGAACTCATTATAGTATGTGACTACTACTTGACCGGAACCTCTGCATGTTCTGCAGGTTTTCGGTCTTACTCCGCCGTACCCATCACAGCTGCGGCACTTGCTATTCTTGGGAAGCTGGAGCTTGATTGTTTTACCGAAATATAAGTCCCCTAAGGTCACATCACAAGTGTGGTGGATGTTCTCGCCTTGAACCGGAGCCCTGATTGCGCAACCGGCAGGCTGAACATTCTTCATCATATTAGCACCAGGTAATGAGCTTGCAGCTTGTGATCCACCAACATTCATGAATCCAGGTGCAACTTCAAACAACCTTTCTCCGGAGAAGATGCTGTTGATGTCGCTGAATACCTGAGAAAATATATCCGTTGCCGAAGCGAATCTTTGGCATGGTCTCTGGCTGAAAAATGAAGGTCTACTGCTGCCTGTAGCTACATTGCTAGTGGTCGCTGGTGGCTGGTACGTTCCATCTAACCCCGCTTCACCGTACTGGTCGTATATACTTCTCTTTTTGGCATCCCTGAGAATCTCGTAAGCTCTCGTAGACTCTTTGAATTGTTCAGTAAGCTGCGGATTGTGGTTGGTCTTATCCGGATGGCACTTAAGAGCTAATCGTTTGTACGCTCTCGATATCTCCTCCGTGGTGGCTTTGCGAGGAACACCTAGAACGTCGTATAAGTGTGTTTCTAGCGACATTTCATGAGTTGGATATTATAAGTAAAAGAATAAAGTAGTACTCTGTCGAATCTTGAATCAAATGATTTTTCAGTCTTATAATGATAAGAGTTCAGATCTTGGTGACTTTAAATCTGATATGATCTGGTAATATGAAAAGATTTTGATATCGTTATGGATATCTTTTATGAAATGGATATTTGTAGATAAATCCTGTGGTGCACAAGCGATAGATATTCCTATTGCTTATCTTTATACCTTCCTAGATATATTGCCTGTATCTTTCCAGGTGCCTTTTATCTACCTTTTACGTAATTCTTATAAAAGTCTGGGATGATATTCTATAAGACGATTCTATGACGATTCTTCCAATGCTCGAAAATCCTCGAGTGTATCGAAATATTAGTGAGTTCAAAAAAATGGTCAGAAAGCAATCTTGCTATTTTAGAGATAAGAGATACACTCTTTTATATATCTTCTGGAGTTAAATATGTCTTGTGGAGTGGCGATGTGGAGCAAGAATTGTATAATCATAGTGATGCAAAATGTTACTAAGTAGTTTGGAATGATCGTAGAAAGAAAATTCGATAAGATTCTGTGGTTATGTAACTGCTGAGTAAGCGCACTCTGCAGTGTTGCAGCCATACTGAAAGTGATTGCAATTTATCAGATAAGGTAGAGACGGCTATTCTGCAGTGGTGTAAACCGGACAAGTAAGGTAAGCTTCGTGATCTCTGCGTGTGGGGGAAGTGGAAATAAGTTATTTCATTTGTTCATTTTCTCTTTTTCAGTCTTTTTGTTCTTATAGGAATCAACTTCACATTGATTAATATCGCAGTTAAAACATATAAATACCTTTTTTTAAAAAATTGGGGAAAGATTTCAAATAATTGACAATTAAAGTATTTCTTCAATTTGACTTGCTTTGATTCAAAATAGTCTATTGGTTTGCTTTGCAAAGTAATAGCCTTCTCGTCTTTCATCAGTCTTTACTGGTTCTTTCCATCCGTTCATTTTCTTCATTTCTAAAATCTACTTCCCACTTTTTATTTCTGCTTTCTCACATCATAGAACTATCATAACTACTTTGATTAACAATTCTTAACATCATTATTACTTCCTTTAGTTTTCCTAACTCAGATCATGCTATTCGTGTATATATATACCTCTATCATCTACATGGGTCCCAAGAGCTCGTCACGGTGATGTTTCTGGAAGTTGACTCTCCTACTCTTGGTCTTTCTCTCGTGGTTGTTTCTGACATGCTGCTGGACCTTTCTGACCTCCTTCTCCTCCTTTGATACTTGGTATGCAGACAATCCCGAGGCAAATCTACGATCTACAAGAGCCACGGTCTTGGACGATTCGCTGGCCTCAGTGGGCAAGGCGATGTTCTGGCGGTAATATCTTGCCATGGATCTGTGGCCAATTCTCGAGCCAGTAGGCAAAGTTAACTCGACGCCGCTTCTGTCTACATGAACCAAGGAGTAGTTGTCGTTGATTCCGTTGCCGGTTGTTTCCATTCTATCGTCATCATAGTCGTCTTCTTCTCTCTGTTCTTCTTCATGAACATCAACAAGTATATGATCTTCGACCTCTTTAAATGCAACTGATTTTGAAGTACTAGATCTCTTGGGCTTTTCTTCTTCTGTGTAGAAGTCGTAGAATTCCGCCATCGCTTGCTTTTCCTCTTTGCTCTCGTACGGAATTTTGCAATGGCCCTTGGCATAGATATGCTGTTGGATACTTTCCAAATTTTTACCTTCAAAGCCACATACCAAACACTCGTGGTCTATTGACACTATTTCGCTCAAGAAGTGGAGCAACCCCTCCAAGTCTACCAAGTACGATCTTTCGGGTATATACAACCCGTGCCTGCTGTACATATGTCTAATATTGTTTTCCACCTCGTAGTTGTTTTCTCCACAATAGAAACAATTGGTGATCGGTATAGATTCGATTTCTTGCAAGGACTCAGATTCAGACTCTTCATCCGCATAATGGTCTTCAACTTCGTCTTCTTCACTTAGTAAGTCACCTTCCAAGTCGGTGAAGTCCGAATCCGAATAGTTCAACTCTGAGCCCGTTTCTGTGGCAGAAGCCACTTCTTGAAGTTGGTCGGAATCACCAAGTGAAAATTGTGAAAACTCTGAAGCTGTAGAAGTCGCAGGACTGGCTGTTCTCAAAGAAGTTCCCAATACAACTTCAGACTGCTCCGGTCTTCCTCTGGCTTCGTTCAATTGTCTCTGCTGTTGTTTAATCAACTTCTTGGTGATCTGCCTGCCATTACCGGTGACTTTGGTCCTTCTACGGGCCACATAGAATCCGTATTCATCCTCCTCAGCAAGTTCCTGAGAAGTTTGCTGGTTCAATATTTTTTCTGCATAAGTGTCTGAGGTAATCGATGGCAACTCCGCTACACGTCTCTTGAGATTGTACCGGTGCCAGTCGGTCTTCATATGCTGTCTTTGCAATTCTGCTGTGACAAACTTGATTCCACAAGTATTGCAAGTGAAAGAAGCTGTCTGGGGATTCGAGCCATGGGGCATAAACAAAGGAGCGCTCATGTCGAAATTTCAGCACCAAATTTAGTCGTGAAATGTAAATAAGTTTCCAGAATCGAAGTACACTCTACGAGATTTTCCAAGATTGTAGGTTTTCTTAAAATTTATAAATTAGAATTGAAATCGTTTGGAGATGCTGAACATTCCATAAGAAGGAGATATTGCAGATTACGTCCACTAGTGGATCATAGTGCGACTGTGACTATGCGGAATGATGCATTTTACATTTTGAGCCCAACTTCTACAGTTTGTACCAAACTGCAAAGTATCCAGCAGACACCAGAACTGAAAATTTTAGAAATTTCATGGATTGTACCAATCCAGCGTCCACTACACTATCACCAAAAACAACACAACAATGGGTGTTCACGTCTTTGGGAAGTCTATCAAGCACAACTCCTTGGTCAGAGTATGTATCCTATAAAAGAGCGATAAGATCGACTTAAAATTGCAATTGTAGAAACACTTTGATTCCTACTTCAGATTCTTTCCAATTTTCAGTTTATCATTCTGTTTTCATTTTCATTTTCATCTTATGAACTGCTACTAACATGTTTCAGATAGGGTTGGCCAAGGCCATCTTTGGAATCGGTTACCAGACCGCTGAAAGAATCTGTGCTAAAGTTGGCATTTACCCGCAGATGAGAATGAACCAATTATCAGAACCCCAAATCATGGATTTGAACAAAGAGATCTCCGATTTACTTGTGGAGGGTCATTTGAAGCAGAAGATCAACAACGACATCAGAATGAAGAGAGACATTGGCTCCTATTCCGGTTTCAGGCATGCCCAGGGTTTGCCAGTTCGTGGTCAAGGTACCAGAAACAATGCTGCTACTGCTGGTAAGTTGAACAAATTGGAGAGATTCAGGGTATGAGAAATAGTCCATACTTGTATATTAGAAAGGCTGGCTGAAATGTCAGGCTTGTGCATTCTTGTAAATATCAATACATATCCACGAATAGGTATGGTATGACGATGTAGAAAACTTGAAGAACTCATTCGGGCTGAAACCACTAACCATATACAATGAATGAAATGGAACATTTGAGCTGCCAATATTGATTCAGCTGGCAATGCATTAGACTACACAACGAAGTTTTCTTCATTTCTCATTGTCGCTTGAACTTTTCAGGAGGAAAATGAGAAGAACATTCGCAATGACTTTAGCACTTCAAATGTCTTCAGCAAAAGTAGAGAATCAGTATTAAAAAAAGATGGACGAGTCCGGAGTCGAACCGGAGACCTTTCGCATGCTAAGCGAACGCGCTACCAACTACGCCACACGCCCTTTTTGTTTTGTGAGAGTCCTTCTTTTTCTCTGAAAGTACTTCTTTTTCAAATGTATCTATCGTCAATCACGTTTTATACCACGTGCCTATACGTTTTTCTTCCTACATTTCAAATTCTATTTCGCCCATCCTTAGGCTTTTATACCCTTAATCAGGTTTCTGTTTATACTCTTTCTTCAGGGGTTTTCATCCTTCGGGCTTTCCTCTTGGTTGACCCATGCTGCATTGGGAGATAATGATTTTTCTCGCTAGTTTATGGATGTTGATAGTTGATTATATGGGTAGTATGTTCAATGTATGCCACTACGTTTAAAAAAGTTACGAAATAGAGCACAGTAACTTAGCTGTATTCAAGGTTTTGGTTGAGTTGTATTCTTCACTTCATTCTTCATTAAGTTACATTCCTATTTATATCTTTTTCTGTGAATATTGCCTATTTGCAAAGTTTCTATTTGTACACTTTTTTGAATCTGCAAACTTTACCCAATTTAACCCTAAACCTTCCAAAACTTGCTACAATATACTTACAATCATTTTGAAAGATATTCTTACACTTAAACTTAATTATTTAAATACTCGAATGAAACTTTATCTATACTTAAATTTACTTTTGGCAAGCCTTTATTTTAAGTCCAGACACGTCCTCATTGAAGAGATATTTTGCACCCATATTTTCCCCGGTTTAGTGAACAGTTTACAGAAACCAGAGTCTCACACTTTGGAGTTTCTACTGGTGTGCCCAAATGTGTTTCCTTTCCTAAAGTCGTCCTTGAATTTCTTTTAAAGTATCATTTTTCCATCGCAATTCTATCCTTATATCATAGCCCTAGAAAGTTGTGGGTAATATATATTGCATTTGGAAAATTCTACTGATACAGTATTCTTTTTCAAATTGCATTGTTTATCTCACAGAGTTGTAAATTCACGAAAAGCTTAAAACTTATATTGTACTTGCTCCAATTACGATGAACAAATTCTCGATACTTGTGATATTGTCATGGTCACTAATTGTCCAATGTGATCTCATTCCTATTCTTTATTGGCAGACACTGTATCAGGGACGCGAGAAAAGTGCAAGCAATGAAACGACGACGATAGTGAAACCTATCGTACGCATGAGTAGTGGAGGCTTGCGGACCATTCAATGAGGTATCAATGGAATGACTATACTGGTGGAACAACTTGCTAGCGATGACGAGATGAGTAGGCATATTAGTGATTCATCCTTGGAAAATATGTTGAAACCAGGTTACAAGAGCTACAGAGCTACCAGAGCATACTTGCACAAGAGTTCTACAATATACATGTAAGCAAGACAAGAAAGGGAGCCGCGGGGAGTGCATTTATGGAGCCTTACGCTTATGATACAGTTTGGTCAAGCACATTCTGTAGGCGCGTGGCAAATGTATGGTCGAGAACATGGAGACTCCTCAAATCTTGGTTGAACGAACAACCATACGCTGTATTTCACGACGTGCCAGCTCTATTGGATTTTGCAGAGGGCTTTGCGGAGTATATTACGGCGACCATTGCTTTGATTGCTGCATCAATAAGACAAGTACCTAACTACGGAGCAGTAGAATTCATATGGGAAGACGGACAAGAAAGATGGTTTCTTGCTGCAGAAACGGAGACCTGCGGAGCAAAGTATAACACAACTGCAATTATTGACATGGTGAGAGAAGAAATACAGCTGGCTATCGACCAGGTTAAGGGTACGGACATAGTAGGCTACCGTGAATTCATGGGAAATGATGGTAAATGCCGTAGTACCGTGAGAATTGCAAAATGGTACAGTGCCATCAGGAGTATATATTCCATGCCATGCGCAGCGCCTTGCTCCGATTGATCTAACGGTAAGATATAAAAACAAATGTTATTGATAATCAAAAATATCAATAGATTAATATATAAGAACAACATGTCTTACGAAATGTGAAAAAATGGACGAGTCCGGAGTCGAACCGGAGACCTTTCGCATGCTAAGCGAACGCGCTACCAACTACGCCACACGCCCTCTGAAGAAGTGGTCCCTAGCAGGATCGAACTGCTGATCTTGGCGTTATTAGCACCACGCCTTAACCAACTGGGCCAAGGGACCTTTTCTTGATCGACAAAATACCTCTCATTTAACTGGTAATACTAAAATCATATCAACACGTGACCACAATTAAAAATTGAATTTATTCTTCAGTTAGCTAATGATATCACTTAGGAATTGGCCATTATCATCAGACAGTTTTTAGATTTGGGTTTAGTGACTTTGGTATGAATTAGAAGATGATTTAAATACCATACTACAAGAGGATTTGACTTTTAATCGTAAGCATGCCCTTTCATAAAATAGTTAAATTACTGCCGAGGTACCATATATATCAAACGACTTGGGTTACTTCTAATACAGTGGCTTGACAATAGATTATGTTTCAGAGTACTCTATTGATTTGTGAAGTTATTTATATGGTTGCAAACGTCTTTTGAGATTGATTACGAAATAAAATATATTTGGGATTTCCATTAAAGTAGAAAGTTCCAACTATTATTTCTTGTCTGTACTCTACGAGTTTACCATTAATCATGAAGTCTAATAACAACATGAATTCTGTTAGAAATAATCAAATTCATTATATATCGAAGTTTCTGAGTCGGAAGTTTCTGAGAAAGAACGAAGAAGATGGATCTTTCTCGTCTCTACTGTAGTGAGTTAGCACAATTCTGGGACTCTCTAAGAGAGTAAATTTCAAAAGATAAAGGAATACTTAAAAGTAGATAATCCATTTTCATTTTCAAGACTTTCCATATAGGTTACATTGATTTGCGTGTGGCTATTAATTATAATTGGAGCTTGAAAAGAAGTGCGTTTAAGCATTTGCGCTTTTGTTCCTGATCATTTTTTTTGCAGCAATTCGGTTCCAAAAATTCAGAAACGTATTTAAAAGATTATTTCCCCAATTTTCTATATTTACTCTATTCAGCTTTCTTCTTTTTTACGATCTAGTCTTCCATTTTTGTATTCATCTTTTCCTAACTTCTTTCCAAGTATGAGCGAATTGGCAATCAATCTACTCAATAACCTCACTTTGAAAGTTCATCGTCTTGCAACTCTACCATACTCCACTGTTGAAGCTGGAACCTACCTTTATCCCTTCTATGTACGTTTACCAAAGAATCTTGAGTATTGCATTGGCCGATATAACTACAGCAATCAGTAAAGACGTTCGAAATTCTCTACTAACCAATAGGGTCTATATTACTTCTCCATCCATCCCGATTTATGGGGTTTCTATCTAACAGTTTTGGTACCTCAGCTTATACTTACATTAATAGTGTATAGCATCACATTTCTACTACTTTATCCAATCCTGGCTCTAATCCAGCTACTCATGACTGGACCAATGGGATTGTTCACAGCATGGATTTCGGTTCTACAGCAATCGGCCTTGGTATCCGCCTTTGTTGTCACAATCCTCTTGATGCCAGAAGTTCAAAGAATAGCATTCGACGCGGTTTTAAGCAACGAGTTCGCTGACGATGTTGTATTATTGGGAAAGCTCAGAAGAATAGTCAAGGTCCCATTCTTGGTTAAATGCGGCAAGCTCTTCTGGGCCCTTCCAAATATGTTGGCGTTCCCGTATATCATCGCCAAGGCAATCTTGCTTATGATTGTTGGCAGTATCCCTCTTGTGGGGACCATCATTGTAGTTTTGATCCAAGCACCTTCCAAAGGGTTACAGGCTCACGCAAGGTACTTTGTGCTTAAGGGGTTCGACAAACGACAAATAAGAGCTATATACAGAGGCAATACTGGCGCATATATGGGATTTGGGATAGTAGCAACTCTACTCGAACAGATCCCGTTCTTAAGTATCTTCTTCATGTTCACCAACACCATCGGCGGTGCTCTCTGGGTTGTCAATATTGAGCAAAAGCGCAAGAAAGAGACACAAGAGCTCAACGAAAAAGAAAATGCACAACAGATTTAGCATAAAATGGAATAGTCAATCAAAAAAATCATGAATTATGGTATATCTAGCTCTAATAATCTATCCAATTGCTGAAGTTATTAATATAAATATATATTGTCTACGCAGCCGAAACCAGCGGCAACTCCACCCTCGTCACTGGAACTGAATTTGGATCTCAATAACCAACCGGAAGTCTTGTTGGTCAAGATCTTGCCAGAATCTTCATTGAACACAATGGTTCCAAACACTCCCAACTCAGAAATAATATCTTCGACATATATCTCATGATTTCTAATAATTTGATTTCTGTGCTTGGGAGGATTGATAATCTCCATCAAGATATATGCTCCCCATTCCTCTTCGCTGATGCTGTTCAAAAATCCTGGTATATTCTCTTTGTAGATGTTATTTCCACCACCTTCTCTTTGTGGTTTCAACACGAACTTTTCTGGTTGCTCAAAGGCCAACTTTTTGGCCAACCTTCCCTCTTCTGAATCGTCCAAAGGATAAATGGCTACAAATGTAGATAAGATGTCCTTCAAAGCAGAATCAGAAATATCTGGTAAGAACTTCTTGATCATGTCTTCCTTTGTTAGTATCTGTTGAATTTTTTTTGCACCTGCCAATTGTGTTAAGACAGAAGGACACTTGACTGCCTTCGATTTCTCAAGAAATAATCGGGCTGCCCAAGTCTTTTCCGGGTTCCCTTCATAATCTGATGGAGAGTAACCAGAACGGTAATAAACAACCGAAACTTCGTCCATAGTCGACTTTATGTACAATTTATCATTATTGACAGTTGTTCTGGATTCAACATCTTCCAACGTTACTCTATAAGTCTTGATGCCATGATTCTTAAGCAATGAGTACTCAATATGTCTTTGGTCAAAGCAGTTTCTTTCCCCTGGCTGTACCACTGCTAACACAACTGTCTTCGAATTGTTGGTTTCATCATTGTAGTAAAAGTTTGCATCTGCCAAACCATCGGCCAATTCGTTGATGGAGTTGGAAACTGGTATTTCCTCATCATCATAGTATTTGTATGAATAGCTTTTGTCGTAGTACCCGGCTTGATTCAAGTAGTTATGCAATTCACCGACTTTAGTAGATAAACCACCAAACGATACACTAACCGTATTGAACTCGATTTGCTTGATTTCATTGGTATACTCGTTAACCATATAGTCTGATCTGAATAATCCCACAGAGAGAGGCTGTACCAACTTGTTATTGGGGCTCTCAGCAACCGCTCTTTGGTATACGTCAAACAATTTACCAGTGAAATCAGCATCAAACTTCGACAAACTCTCCAAAGTGTCTATAAGCCATTCTTTTTGGTGGATTACTAGGTTAATGTACAACTCATTAAAGAGTTGCTGGACATTCTGGGCAGTTTTGAAGCTGGATTTAGGTAACGGTGTAGGAAACAAGGTGATAGGAGCATTGTTAGCTGAGAAATCGTCAAAGTTCGGAGGATACATGACTAAACCGTTGGCTAATCCCCATTGCAACAAGGCTCCTCTCAATTCAGAGCTCTGTCGTTCCGACAAAACGGGGAATTCCTTGCGAGACATGGTCAATTGGAATTTTGGTTCAATATTTATGGGATTGTATAAGAGATCAAAATTAAGATCAACCAGAAACACAATTGGTTCAATTCCCTTGTAATAGCTACACTGGTGGTGGTTTCTGGGAGCTCCAGAATTGTCTTAAGAATTTAGTCAATGAATTGTCAATTATCACGTGACCTAACTATCGTTCTTCTGGGGAAGAAGGGTCTTTACGAAATGAAAGAAGCTACTCTATTGATTAACTAGAATTGTCAAGTTGAAATGATTTCACAACCATTTTTAGACAGATTAAAGAGATCAACGAGAAAGGTTTCAAGGGTTTCATGATTATAGACAATTTACGGAATTAGTGAAGTAATTGAAATACAAGAAATTTCAACTCTTTCCCTAACTAGAGACTGCTTTACTAATTATAAGTCAATTATGGGTTCTAGTAAATCCATGCTCCTCTCTCATCTATTTAAGACCTGTTATGGTTGTTTCAAGAGAGATAACGATATTTGCTACTTGAATGCTTGCAACAGACATCACGTGAAAACAAGAATTAGAAGGGCACCAGCCCTATATTGTAAACCATGTGCACACCACCGAGAACTTTTTTTTCATCAATACCCAGTGAAGTGAAAATTGGCTAGTGATAATAAGTACCAACTGGCTTCTCTACACCTACACAGTAATTATACAAAAAGTACGTTGAAACGAGCCATTACATTGTGAAATAAGCCTGCAACAAAAGAGATAATAGAGACCAATCAAGTAAAATAAGAGGAGGCATATCGATATGTGTTCAAGATCCAGGTTGAAAATGCATAAAAGATAGGAATCAGAATCAAATACACCAAAAGATAAAGACATAAGTCCACTAAATGTAGATTTAAATTAATTATAGGCAGTCAGAATCAATCACGGCGATTTTCAAGTCCACCATCAATATTGAAAAGATAGGAACTATTTCAAGTATGTGGCTGTGTGTGAATGTTGCATGAATGTAATGATACAAATGAGTGAAGAAGTTATAGCAAAGTATCGTATCGCCCACTAATTTCGACAGAAAATTATTGGATATAATTGTAGAAATCATAGAATCAAGATATGCTCAAATATGATATCTATTTCCACGCTTATCTTATTATCAATTGGCAATTTTTTAGCATTCGAATGTCTACTAACATATTTAGTGAAATACTTAGCTGCTTACTTATTGTTGGTTAACGCCGGTAACGCCACACCATCTGCTGCTGACATCAAGGCTGTCTTGTCCGCCGCTGATGTCGAAGTTGAAGAAGAAAAGGTCGAAAAGTTGATCGCCGAAGTCGAAGGAAAGACTGCTGAAGAATTGATCGCTGAAGGTAACGAAAAGTTGTCTTCCGTCCCAACCGGTGCTGCCGCTGGTGCTTCTACTGGTGCCGCTTCCTCTGGTGCTGCTGCTGAAGAAGCTGCTGAAGAAGCTGTCGAAGAAGAAAAAGAAGAATCCGACGACGACATGGGTTTCGGTTTGTTCGATTAGAGAAACGGTATGATTGTTTTACGTCATTACATCCTCCTTAATATATATTAGTTTTACGTCCAACGTTGAATGATTGTATAATAATAGAATACTTCATTAATACTACTTCTTCAGGTAGGTCAACCTACTTCATTGAGTACTACTTTTCGAACTGAGCCTATAATTCATCGGCCACAGCCTTACGCAATCCTAGAGGATTGCCAAAGACCACATGTCTAGCATGGAGCATCTTTTCATCGTAGTCTTTATCCTGTTGAGGGTAGTCTTCTCTTTTTTTATAGTTCTTTCTGGTTTCGACCTCTATTGCTAACCACTTCAAGAAATCAGACGTAGGCTTCAACTCTTTATTGCCTTCATGAAGGGCTACCAAGTTGTCGAAATAAGTTCTGAACTGAATTGGTGAAGTTATCTCGTTGCTGGACAAAGAGGCTTGCAAAAAACGAGATATCTGGAGATCGGCATTGTTGAACTCTTCTACGGATCTTCTATCGAAGTCGTGACGAGACAAGAGATTCAAGTCTTCTAATATATTGACACAACGTTCACGAGAATATGGGCCCAATTGCGGATATGCAGCTATCAATTTCCTTAGACCTTGGTTTTTGTCGTGGGAAAAGTACTCATAGGCAAAATGGCTATTTTGGGCTAGACCCTGGATAATTCCCAAGATACGTTTCTGGATAACATCTTCCTGAGAAGACAAACTCGAGAACAAAGTGGTCACAAATGTTTGATCCAGGTTACGCAAGAGGTTCGTGACCGAATCGGGATTGTTGCGCAAGGAGGCACCCATGATACGGTAGATTTTCTCTTTAATTATGTCATCACTGTTGGTCTGGCCAACATCAAGCAAACCAACAAAAATGTCTCTGGAAGCTGTCAACTTTTCACCAAACTCGATGTCGTGGCTCAAGTCGATCAATGTATCTAAAGCTTGTGAAAGACGGCTATTGTCACCTGAGAAGGCAATGATTTCTGCTACAGCAGAATCAAAACTGGTTAAATCCTCATGGTTGACTTTTTTGTGAATATTGTGATTGTGATTGTGATTGTAATTCTGTTCCTGATATGTTTCTTCCTGTTTTTGTAATTTTTGTTGTCTAAACTCGTTGATCTTTCTCTGGATCTCGTCCTGAGACAAATCTTCTGGAATGTCGTGCACTTCTTCTCCTGGCACTAGTACTATGTCAGAATCAGAATCACCATTTGATTGTTCTGGTTCCATGAGTTTGGCTTCTCTCTGTAATGTGTCTATGTTCAAACGTACATGCAATCCGGCGGGAATGTCCTGGCCCTCTCGGATGTATTGCCACTCCGTTGTAGGTGCAAAGATCCGTGGATAGCAATCGGTGGGATTGTGGGGAGAACAGATGAGCTCTGTTTCGGTGTCAACTATGGAAGCGACTGCAGCGGCTATAAACAATAACCACTGTATCTTCATGAGGAAGAAAGATGAATAGCAGATGGAAAATCAGAAAGAAAAGGTAAAAGGTTAAGTAGAATCGTGTGAAAAAATGAAATTCGTACGATCAAGTTGCAACCGCAGTTTGAGTTGAGAAGAAATCTCCACGTCACATCCTGCAGAAAAGGCTGTTACTATTGGTAAAGAAGTATATGGAAGTTTGTGGAAGTATATGGAGGTATGGATTTGCCGTCAAAGCCAGTAGAAGTGGAAAGATTCTTACTGGTGTTGAACACTGATGATTTTAGTAATACAACGAGTTTAGTCAGGAGTTTAATGTGACTAAAGATAACGGATAGAGGAAAGAATAAAATATCAAAGAAAAGAGCACCAAAATATGGAATAATAGGCTGCTTTTTTATTTTTGAAAGGATTATGACATTACGTACAATCTAGCAGAAACGAATATATATATATATGCACACATACACATATATATGTATATCTGTCTCTTATAACAGCTTCAATATACGACTTGACCAACACTTACCAAACCCCACCATATCTTCTTCCTGCAGGAGTACTCAATTGGGAATGGTTCCAGATTCCAATTGCTTCTCGAATAGGATGGGATAAGGCTTTGGAAGAGGAGCAAACAACAGAGAATACATGACAAGATCTTCACTACATCGAAAAGGAATCCATTAAGTCTCAGAGACACTTTTATTCATTCATTTCTCTGCTCATATTCTACTCTTGCCACGTCGACTTCGCGCCCACAATGGCTGCGAATGGCTGCGAAATTCTACGAAAGATTGTCTAAATTCAAAATGCATGTTCATTTATAATGTACAAATACGACTTCCAACTCTATGAACTAGGCAGTGGCAGTAGCCAAAGCTTGTTGGATGTCGGCCAACAAGTCGTCGGTCTCTTCGATACCGACAGAAAGTCTGATCAAGTCGTCGTAGACGCCGTTGGTTTCTCTTTCGGCCTTTGGAATGCCTCCGTGGGTCATGATGGCAGGAACCTCAATCAAGGATTCGATACCACCCAACGATTCGGCCAAGGTAAACAATTTGGTGGATGAGGTGAAGACAGCGGCAGCCTTGGCACCACCCTCGATTCTGAACGAGATCATACCACCTCCCAAACCGTCTCTGTGCTGATGCAAGACGACTTCGTGGTTCTTGTGCGACTTCAAACCTGGGTAGTTGACCTTGACGACACCAGATGACTTCGACAAGTATTCGGCTATCTTCTGGGCAGAAGTAGCAGCCTGTCTGACTCTTAAATGCAAGGTCTTCAAACCTCTATGGGCCAACCATGAGTCGAAAGGCGATGGGATAGATCCAATGGCATTCTGCAAGAATCTGAACCTTTCATGCAACTCATCGGAGTTGGTGGCCAACACACCCATGACGACATCAGAGTGACCATTGATGTACTTGGTGACAGAGTGGACGACAACATCAGCACCGTGAACCAATGGATTGGAGATGTATGGCGACAAGAAGGTGTTGTCGACGACAAGCAAGATTTTGTTTCCTGTCTTTTGCTCGTGAGCAGCCAAGAACTGAGAAATCTTGGAGATGTCAGTCACAGACAAGGTTGGGTTAGATGGAGTTTCCAACCACACCAACTTGGTGTTGTCTCTGATGGAGGCTTCCAAGTCCGCGACCAAGTCGCCGACAAAAGTGGCTTCAACTCCGTGAGTGTTGGCGACCTTGGTGAAGTATCTATGGGTACCACCGTAGACGTCACCACCCGAGATGATGTGCGAGTTGATTGGTAATGACTGGATGATCAAAGAAGTAGCAGCCGAACCAGAACCGAGGGCAATGGCGTGCTTGGCTCTTTCCAAGGAAGCAATAGCAATTTCAAAGTTGTCTCTGTTAGGGTTGGACGATCTCGAGTACTCGTAGATACCCAAAGGCTTGGCTGGCTCAGACTGGGCAAAGGTGGTAGACAACGAAATGGGCTCTATGACAGCACCGGTGGTGGCGTCGATGGGAGCGCCCGAGTGGATAGCTTTGGTGCCGAAGCCGAATTGTGGAACAGATTCAATTGTCATTTTTGGTGCAAAGAACAGCGGAGGAAAGATGAAACTGGATGGTAATCAGATTCGTCAAGAAAAGGTTGGACTTTTCAGAAATACGAGGTTGGACTCAGGGAAGATAGAAGAAACAGGAAATGCTTGCAAAACAAAACTTTTTCGACAGAACGATTTGTGATCTCTATTCTGGAATTCTCAATGCTTATATACTTTGCCCTCCTCATCTGATGACATTCTTGGTATGCCATAGAGCCATTTGTCATAGTAGTTAAAACGACACAGAAGTTGAAAAAAAATTCTGCAGCCTGCACACAGACTGTGGATCAACGTACACCCGATTTGTCAGACGCCACAGTTGAACGATGAGCCGTTTCTTTTTTCTTGTCCTGGACGATAACTCCCGTTCCCCAATTTGGATTGTGTGTGCCAGAACGAGGGCAAAGACAGTCGAACCACACTATGGCGCAATCTCACGTGAATGTCATGTGACCAAACGAACCTCTACAAACAGGATTTGTCAACAGCGACATTGCTAACTCGAGCCCGAGACCAATTGCTCGAGTTGAGATGAGATCGAGAAAACGAAATAATCGAAGATTATTCCCGTGACAAATATCATGTGATTAGAGTAGGTACCGCAATCATCAGGAAAAAATATGTCCGTTCCACGGCACAAGAAGCCCCACTATCGGCCCCATCACTTTTCGCAACTATATTCAAGGCTAGGAGAGAAACAGCCATTGTTATATCTTGGACGGTATGTTTGTCGAATTAAGTATGGTCGATTGTTTGCCGGTATTTCAGCAGCAACAATCATATAAAAATAGTGGTGCTCAGACTATAGTAATGGTATGAGATCGCAAGAGCTATTTCTAGCTTGTTCTTGTTCTGGTTTTGATTTGATTTGATTTTGATTTGGCTCTCCAAAGATTCCTCGGTTTTACAAAATTCTTACTGAGTTCTTCCTGAGTTCTTACAGAGTTCTATATACCTGGGCCGAACCTCCCTTATAGGACCAAATGAAGATTTCATAAGATCCACATATTCATTAGCCCTGGGTAATATGTAGTCGTCTAGATGTCGCAAATAGTATTGTTCATTTTGCAGAATGTTTTAGATCCAGCTGAAATAGAGTCTACACGAAAATGCAAGACAACGAAAGTTGAGCATGAGAACAAATTAGCAATGTGGAAATAGTGTTCCGATATGGTAACTGATCCAATAGCGACTGAAATTACCGACTGCTCTGAGCCTTTGTAAATTACTAGCCTTACAGTTCCATGGGAAATAGCCTATTTGCCAAATGTTCTAGACATTATACGATTCAAAAATAGTAGAAAATACCTCACAACAATAATATTGGTTATATGTAAACGTGAATCCAATTTGCATTCCCAAAGAGGAAGGTGCCATGGATAAGCTGCGCTATAGTTCATTGTCTATGCACAATTGCAGGTACCAACAATTACAATAGTACAATAGCTCACCTATAACAATTCAGACCTGGCCCCGCTGACCCCCTCATGTCTTAATTAATTGACTCTAAAGTGTCCACATGAGGAAAACAGACGAAGGGCAGCTGATGCCACAGAGCGGACGCGGTCCACGGGTGGAATGCACGATATCATCATAAGCTCTCACAAATGTATATGGCAAATGCGAGGACCCAATGGTCTACTAATAATGTACTAAAGTTGATAAGACTAAACAAAGCAAAATTTGGGGATGTTCAGGTGTTACCCCCAAAAACAATACATTATCAATCACAATACAACCTCTTCAGTTTTCATCATATTTTCAGAACATTCCAATTAAGAGGTTGATTGCTTCCTGACACTGAAAAACAAAATGACGGAAGTACATTAATTTCTTGCATGAATTGAAATTTCGGCTCCAACTTTATGAAATGCATTAGCCCTTGCATCTCCATTGTTCAACTTACATAGCTGAATACAAATACATTAGACCTCAGACCAAGCCTAACCAAGTTCCCCAGTAGAAAGACATAAATAGAGATAACCTTTCCTCAGAATGAAATCAAGTAAATGAGTAAACTACTACAATAATATTGAAACTTCGATATGAAATTCTCTGTCTTCACTATTTTGGCAGCCCTTGTCTTTGGTGTTGCTGCAAGACCTATCAAGGTTGACAATGATGAAGTGCTCGCAGAACGCAACTTGAAGTATTTCAAATTTCCTCAAGTTATACCACCCTCATATACCAACAACAGTAACGTAGAAATTATTCTCAACAAACGTGAAGCTCCTCTTAAAGCACCAGCTACCAAAACTGATCCAACACATATCAACCTTCATTACCAACACTACCTAAATGATTTCGATGATCTTCAACAGGCGGTGATTTATGCAAAGTCTGTATCGAGCGATATCAGGATGGCCCAGGCCACTCCCACGTACAATGCTAAGACGTTGTTGTGCTCTATCTACCAAAATGTACCTGAACCAACGGAAAATTACTTCAATGAAATAATTGAAGATCAGAAAAACGCACGTCCCATCTTGGAATCGCTCTTGAATGGAATTATAGAACCGTTTTTGCAGCACTAAATATTCGTCCTTGTAGACAAACACAGATATTCGTGACTTATACTAGCATGTCCGTGAGCTGTTATAGCAATAAATACACAGAAGTTGATTTTAATACGCTCTAGTATTCAATATGAAGTCCAATTTCACCTCATTGTAAATTGTATTTATTCAAATGTCATTTGTGCAGCTATTATTTGCTTTTCTATTCTCATAGTCGACAGTATACATTCCTCCTTTCTGTGCCTATAATGTCTATTGTAAAATGCTAATTCTGAAGTGTATCCAAGAAGTTGGGATTGGTCGCAAGTTTCTGCTTGAACTTATCCCACCACGTGTCGAATGCTTTCATAGGAACCTTTCCCGCATTGTCAATGAAACTGCCCAAGTAATTGTAGGCATGTCCTACGATTTTGTTCGCCAAAGCAGCTGTGGATTCAGGATGTTGGAGACTCACAGGACGGATTGGTACCAAAGATGTAGTTTTCATTTTTTCTTGAGCTATAAGCTGCTCTGCTTGAACAGTTGATTCTATGGAGATTCCAATATTAATAGACGTAGTGTCATTCACATCAATAGTAGAATCTTCGATGTTCATGTCCATGTCGTCGTTATTGATCAGTGACTGAGCTTTCGCATTTTCATTATTAAGTCTATATATAGCCAGTGGCTTTGTTGGGTTTAAACCTCCGAGGAGTTTATACTCTTGTGAGTTGGGTAATTGGAAATACACCAACGCCGTGTAGTTTACATCTGTGAATGCCGAGTTGGGCAATAGGAAGATGGCTATAAACGAGAGCCCTGAGGCTTGGGGGATGTTAATTACGTATTTGCTGGCTTCGACTTGATTTGCCAATTGAATAGGTCTTCCCGAACACACGGCTCCGAACATATTTACAGCGTTCAAGCTCCAATGGATATACGGGTTGTAGAAATTGAGATTTTGACGAAAAGGAAGTGCATTGAATCGTTAGGACTTCATTGAACTTCCCCATAGTTAATTGTAAGATGAGAGTTACCCGGCCGAGCAAGATCTAAACTGTGCACAAAAAAAATTTCATTGAATATTTAGTATTGAGTGTATGCTCTTTTTCTTTACAAGTTTACGATTGGACTATAGATAGTTGACTAAGATCTACGATTATGTCTACTAGATCTAATAAAGGTCTGGGATTTATTTGACAATTTTGATTTTTTTGATTATTTCAGTTTCATGTCTATGAATTTAATCTTGATTCTTAACATTTACACTTGTTTATTGTACTATTAATTAGAACAGCTACTGGGTTCTTTAAGATAATCTGTTTGATCAACGCATCAGTCATCAATTCCACGTACAAGGGTTTGTACATAGACTCGATGTCTGGCACTTTGCCAAACGATTTTGGATGGTCAAAGAAGATAGTCAATAAACGCTAGAGACAAGCTTTCTGCCCGTATTCTTTTTGTGTTTGCGGTCGGAATTCTTCTTGTTTCCAGTCCATGTCTTGATTATCGATACAACCGTCCTAGAGCAGCTACGTCGAACATATTTTCCATCTTTGAGCATATCTGATATCCTTCATTTTCGTGCAATAGATGAATATGGGAAAGATACTTCGTGACATTTCACTCTATAAATATTTATGTATCTGTAGCGTAACTAGTTGTCTCCACCACAATCCAACTTGTAGCACATCCTCCCCATATAGATATGATCCTGGCCGGATTGTCGTAGACAACATTCAAGTAGTCAAACGTCACATCTTCAGCCTCTTGCTTTTTCTGGACTCCGCAATTGCCATGCTCTCCCCAACCCCACGAGTAGACCTTGTTGTCCTTACCTAGAATGAGACCATGTTCGCTTCCTACGGTGAAATCTTCTATCGAAATCTCTGAATCAACAGGATACAATTGGCCGTGACTATTGTTCCCATAGGATTGTACTAAGAGTTGCCCACTTTCTGTGCCATTGGCTAGCAAATGAACAGACGACCACATGCTTCTGATCTGAAGAAGATTCTCAATCCTTGAGTCTAACGGTATGTCTACTTGAAGTTTTCCAAACGTTTGTATACTATCTTTACTTCCAATAGCTGTGAAATCTCTTCCAACGTCGAAATATAGGGCCCTTTTCGCTATTTCACCGAATTCTAATCTTCTTGGCTCCCATAGAACAGATTCAGGTTTACTGTTGACTACTTCTGTTGTCCCTAATTGACCTTTTCTAGAATTTCCCCAGCCAATCCAACTATTCTCCAACTTGATCACAGTATGATTGAGAGAAGATTTCACTTCTACTTTTGCAGGATCTTCATCATTAGGAATAGAAAACGATAATCTAGTTAATTGCGAACGTCGTATAGTCTTCCCCAAGCCCAATTCGCCTTTATTACCCAATCCACAAACGAATATCTCTCCTTTCTTATTTATCAAAGTGGAGTTCTCCCAACCACAAGCGATATTGACCCAGTCCGAGCCATCAATCTTACTGAAAAAAGGGATTCTATCAAGCACATCATGTCCACACTGTCCATACGTATTATCTCCAGAACTGTAGACATTTCCATTTCGCAATAGCACCAAAGTATGGTTTCCTCCACAGGAAATTTTGCTTGGTTTTATGGGTAGAATTGGAGTTTTAACTCCGTCGTGATCGAACACACACTCGACCAATGTATTCAGGTCCTTGTCATTTCCGGTACCCAATTGGTGACTCCCATTGGATCCACAGGCTAGAAGCTTATATAGGCCCATTAGGATACTGAGGCATTAGTTTGGGTGCAAAAAAGTTTCGGATTAGAAATGTCATACAAACAGACAGTAAACTAAGACCATTTAGGTATAGGTGGTGTTGGCGCGCGACACGCGACATTTCCTGGTTGAGCAGGCTTCTGAAAAACGGTAGCTTACTTATTATTGCAAAAAGAACTGGGAACTCATAGCGTGCCGAATATGTTTGGTCATTTCTATTTCCAAACAGGATTAATGAAATGCCACGAACATGATGTTTCCAAACGACAAAACGCCAGGAACCGTGACTGTTCACAATTGTGAACTCATTCTAACCCCGACATTTTTTGCCAGAATAGGAAAATTTGAGTGTAAGATGGTGATTTTAAAATCATCTTTTTGATGAAGTTGCGACTTCACAGCCTGTATGTCTTTAGATTCCCCAGACATCGTCTATCTTATCCTACTAGCCAGTGAAGCCAGCTATCCCCTGGCAATATCTGCTAAGTTCCAACTGTGGCGTCCGAGCCGAGCCGAGCTATATACAAGAGGGCTGCAATTTCTTTGCATACATACTGTGGCTGCGAAACTTGATTGCACCATTATCATCTGGAGAGCAGCAATGGCATTGGCGGCTGCTAACAGTGGCTAAGCCGGGGAAGCTTCTTGCCTAGATCTTATAAAAGAGGAAGATCGACATCGGCCCATAAATGGTACGACTTTAGACGAACCAATTTTGTACTAAGGCAGAACATATAAAGTGCACATTTGCCATATCTAAATTGACTTAGGACGGCTTTTCAAACTTGCGCTGCACAAACCCGAAGTCATCTTTCTGAACTTTCATACTTCCATACACAGATAGTTCAAAATCATAGTTCATTGAACATATCTCTTCGTATTACCACTTATCTATCCTACAATTGCTCTCTACTCATAATGGCTCCCGTTGCTGCTGCTACTAGATACGACCCTTCGCAGTTCAACCCCGAGCATAATGCCACTACGGAATCAGGATCATATACCATTAGTAAGGACAATAGGGCTATTGCCAAGTTCCCCGAATTCGTTCCAACATGGAACCCCAACCAGAAGTTCTCACCTTTGAAGTTCTTCGAGCACATCGACAAAGGGACATTGGCTGATCCAGAACTAAGAAACTTGTTCCCCGCTAATGGAACCCATAAAGTCAAGAAAGTTACTCCTAAGCTTGGCTCTGAAGTCCACGGAATCCAGTTGTCTCAGCTCGACGACAAGAGTAAAAACGACTTGGCTCTCTTTGTAGCCCAGAGGGGTGTAGCTATTTTCAGAGACCAAGACTTCAGCAGCTATGGTCCTGAGTTTGCCGTAGAGTACGGTAAGTACTTTGGTCCTTTGCATGTTCATCCTACCTCAGGGTCTCCAGAAGGGTTTCCCCAGTTGCATATTACGTTCAGAGGTGCATCTCAGAATGAATTGGACAATGCCTTTGAAACTAGAACGAACAACATCGGCTGGCACTCGGACGTTTCTTACGAGCTCAACCCTCCCCAAATAACCTTCTTCAGCGTTCTTGAGGGCCCAGATGCTGGGGGTGATACCATATTCGCCGACACTCAAGAAGCTTACAAGAGATTGAGCCCAACTATGCAGAAGATGCTAGAAGGTTTGCACGTGTTACATACATCTGAAGATCAAGCCCATATCAACAAGGCTGCGGGAGGAATCTGTAGAAGAACTCCTGTTTCCAACATCCACCCTGTTGTGAGACAACATCCAGTGACAAAAGAAAAGTTCTTGTTTTTGAACAGGGAGTTCGGAAGAAGAATTGTAGAGTTAAAAGAGGAAGAATCGGAGAATTTGCTCGAATTCTTGTTCAACCATGTAGAGCTGGCCCACGACTTGCAGATCAGAGCCAATTGGGAACCCAACACCGTCGTTTTATGGGATAATAGAAGAACAGTCCACTCAGCTGTTATCGATTGGGATACCCCAGTGTTGAGACACGCATTCAGAATCAGTCCCCAAGGAGAAAGACCCGTGGAAGATTTGAAAGATTTGAATAGTGAGAGCTATTTAAAGGAAAAGTACTCGCTTATTAAGAGAGATTAAAATATTGTTATGTTAATGTTAATGTTAGTTTATATTTTAACTGCAGTTGTAAAGTAGAAGGTGATATAATGATATGTTCAACTACGAGAGTATTTTGAAATCAGAATACAAAGGGAAGTCGGCACAAGGACATATATGAATCTGGAGTTCACAAAGAGTAGCAAACGTAAACAAACTGCTTAAAACAGTTTAGAAGTTCGTGCAATGTTGAAAATTCGCCAGTATTATCTTTCCACTTTTTCGAGGATGTCCTTCTTCCGTTCCTATTTATGTAAAACTACAATTTCGACGATTGCAAAATCCAGAGGTTGTTCCGGAGCCACAGACACGACAACAGCCGTCCCGGCGAAAAAAGACGCGACTCAAAGTGCGCTCCATAGTTAAGCAGAATGAAAAAGTTGTTCGGACCTGAAGAGAAGACCCGATTTCATTCGTTACGCTCAGCAAGTAGGATTTTCAGAAAAGACAGAAGTAAGCCGGACACTTGTTTGCTTCAGTAATAATCACATGAGCTGGTACAAGAAAGACGGTCCTGGAATCAGGCCCGAAGCAGACAAAACTCCCAAAAAGGAAAACTATGTCCAAGTTCCACTTTCTTCGCCGATTCACATCAAGTCATCACCACAGCAGCCTTCGCTTCTTCCACCTTCTCTTAGCAGCAAGTATCTGTTGAGCGACAAGGAACGGCAACTAGAAGCGAAGAGACAGGCAATCAGACAGCACAAAGATTTTTCCGTCGTTCGTAAACGTTTCTACTATCTCAAAGAGAGTGATATTTTCAAAGGCTTTGTCAAGGGTAAAGGAAACCTCCGTGAGATCACCCAATGGCTTACTGACAATTACAACAAAGCCGATATCTTAGGCAAAGAAGAAGAAGAACGTAGAAGGCAGCGCGACGAAGTGGGAAGAGTGAAACAGAAACAATTGGAAGATCGTATGAAGCATGAGTACGAGAAGCGCGAAGAGCGTATCAGACTCCAGCAGCAAATGAAAACCGACGACGAGGGCCGCATAGTTGATTTACAAGGTGGCGTAAATAAAAGCAGCTTCAGAGATTCAAATGGAATTGTTCGTGGTGTGAAAGTAGGAATCCTAGATGACGAAGATGACGACGTCGAAGAAATGGATGATGTAGCTGACGAAGATGAAGATGCTTCTCCTATTAAGGTGCGTGGAAGAGCCGGAATAAATCGAGGGGATGCATCTCCTAAAATGGATGCTATCCGTCACACATTCAGCTCTCAGGAACATAGCACCAAAGTAGTCAGTAGTAAACCCAGGGTCTCCATCTTGGATAAGTACAAATTCAAGTCCAAGAGTCAGCCTACACTTGACCAGTTTAAAGGAGACCTGAATCTACAACCCAAGAGACGTAAACTAGTCAGAGCCTCGGCTTTGGAAGACAACTCTTCCTCTTCCTCTGCTACAGGATCACCCATGTCTGCTCCAAACTCATTAGCTGCCGCATTTGCCTATCAGTCTGACAGCATACCCAGAATGAAAAAGACAACTATAGCTGACGACGACGATGATATGAGCGACATGATCGTAGCAGACGACGACTTGGATCGTTTAGAAGAAAAGATCAAACAGAACATCAAAGCCAAACGAGCTCAAAAGAACGACGTCATCAACGTAAGCGACGATGAGCTTGAAGAAGACGATATCAGTGACGACATGTCAGAAGAAGACGACGAAAACAACTATCAAACGGGCATTACTTCGATCGATAACCAGATCTTGGAGTTCTTGAATGATGCACCTGTGGATGATTTGATTGAAATCTGTACTCTTGAACCGGAAATTGCCAAGTTCGTTATTCTGCAAAGACCTTTCAACACGATCTATGATGTTTCTGAAAACCATTTTGAACCAGAGGACGAAACTAAGGCTAAAAACAATAGAAGAAGAAAGACTCTAGGCTTGAGGATTATAGAAAGTACCGAGTTTGCCCTAAAGGGCTACAAGGCTGTAGATTCGCTAATCAAAACCTGCTCCAAGTACGGCACTTCTATCTCTAACCAAATTAATACCTGGGGTGTTACCACTACTGGACAAGGTGAATTGTCTGTTACTGATATAGACCCTGCTAATGACGAGGTGACGGAAATCATAGATATAGACGAAGAGAACGACGACGATGAAGAAGAGGTAGTTGTGACCCATTACAAAAAGAAGGGATTGAGATACATCAAGCATAAGCCAACTTTATTGGCTGACGAAATTACGTTGAACAACTACCAACAAGTAGGCATCAATTGGCTCAATTTGCTATACCAAAACAGGTTGTCTTGTATATTAGCAGATGAGATGGGTTTGGGCAAGACATGTCAGGTTATTGCCTTTATGGCTCATTTAAAGCAGACCGAAGAAAAGAAAGGTCCTCATTTAGTTGTCGTTCCAGCTTCCACGCTTGAGAATTGGTTGAGAGAATTCAATAAGTTCTGTCCTGACTTGAAGGTACAAGCTTACTATGGCACAGTCAAAGAACGTGAAGACTTAAGATACGATCTTAAAGAAATCGATTTCGATGTATTGGTGACTACATACACGTTGGCGGCCGGTTCTCCGTTGGATTTCAAATTCTTGAAGAGTCAGAATTTCAACATCATTGTGTACGATGAAGGTCACTTCTTGAAGAATTCAGGAACCGAGAGGTACAACAGATTGATGAAGTTGCAAGCCAAGTTCAGGTTATTATTGACTGGTACACCCTTACAGAATAACTTGAAGGAGTTGGTCTCCTTGTTGTCTTTCATGTTGCCAAAGTTGTTCAACGAAAAGAAAGAAGACTTGCAAGGTTTGTTCAACCAGAAGATGGGTAAAGTAACTTCGTCATCAAAGTCAGACAACTATAATCCTTTACTTTCTATTCAGGCCATCAGGAAAGCAAAGACCATGATGACTCCGTTTGTCTTGAGACGTAGAAAAGATCAGGTTCTTCAACACTTGCCAGCCAAGTGTCATGAGATTGTAAAGTGTGAGTTGTCAAAGGACCAAAGTAAGATCTACGATGAACTTTACAATAAAGCCAAGTCCACCAGATCAGAAAGGGAGAGAAGAAAACTCCTCAGTTCTAAGGAGCAAGTAGATTTAAACAAAAAACAACCGATTGAATCTTCTTCGAACGTATTAATGGCATTAAGAAAGGCTTCCTTGCATCCGCTTTTGTTCAGAATTCAGTATACTGATGAGAGACTAGGGAAAATGGCCAAGGCTATCATGAATGAACCAGAATACGTGGAAGCCAATCAAACATACATCTTTGAAGATATGCAAGTTATGTCAGACTTCGAACTCAACAATCTTTGTGCTAAATTCCCCAAGACTATGTCTCCATATAAATTGAACGAAGATTCTTTTCTTAATAGTGGAAAAGTCTTGGAATTGCAGAAGACCTTGAAGCTCATTATTGAAGTCCGACAAGAGAAAGTGTTAATTTTCTCTTTGTTCACGCAGGTGTTGGATATATTGGAAAGAGTGTTGACCCACTTCAAGTACAAGTTCGTCAGATTGGATGGAGCTACTTCTGTAGAATCTAGACAGGATATCATCGACGAATTCTACGACGATGAAACAATTCCGATTTTCCTTTTATCGACCAAGGCTGGTGGGTTTGGGATTAACTTGATTGCTGCCAATAATGTCATTATTTTCGATCAGTCCTTTAATCCTCACGACGACAAGCAAGCTGAGGATCGTTGTCACAGAGTGGGCCAAAAGAAGGAGGTCACAGTATACAAGCTCATTGTCAACGATACCGTCGAAGAGAACATGTTGAAGTTGGCTGAGAATAAGTTGCAACTTGACCAAACTATTAGTGCCGAAGCAGCCGAAGAGGCCAAATTCGAAGAGAAAACAGCCTCTTTGTTTGAAAAGTTACTCTTTGAATAGGGAAACTTATCATACTGAAACAGTAATATAGCACAAGAAACTAATAGATTATTGAATATTTAAATTATTAATCTAACATGCATGTATTTAATCAAAGTGCCTGCGAGATGCTATAGTATGAATGTAAATACGAGATGCCATAGTATGAATGTAAATAAATAGAATAGTATATTGTCTTACAAGGCATCACTATTGAGGAGTCCATACTTCTCTAGTTTGTTGCAGGAATAGTTGCAGCCTTTCAGGGCACATTATGTCACGTGCACTGTTCCGGATTTTTCCTCTTCAACATCCAGGATCTGGGTTTATAATCCCGAGAGAGCATTTCTTCAGCAGAGTTCATTCTAGAAACCAACCATGTTTTCAATTAGAAAATCCTTGGTAGGCAAGATAGTCAGCAGGCCCACTGTCGCCACACCTCGGTTGGGTTTGTTTTTGAATTCTGTCCGAAGCTTGTTTATTCAGACTGTAGAAACACCCAATGAACTGGCTTTGAAGTTCTTACCTTCGATTAAACTCTTGGAAGAAAACGAGACGATCGAGTTTCTTAGTGGACGTGAAGCTGCCAGGTCGCCTCTAGCTGTGAAGCTCTTCAGTATTGACGGAATCAAGTCGATCATGTTTGGCTCTAACTTCATAACTATCGAAAAGAACAGTAGCGATTTGCACTGGTCCCTTTTGAAACCAGAGATCTTTTCGATTTTGACAGAGTATTTAACTAACGGAACCCCGATTATTATTGATGACGGATCACTTTCTAAGGACATGGAAATCAACGAAGACGACGATGAAGTAGTATCAATTATCAAGGAGTTGATTTTCACCAGAATTAGACCGGCCATCCAGGACGATGGCGGTGATATCGAGTTTGTCAGCTTCCGAGAAGAAGACGGCACGGTATTCTTGAGATTAAAAGGAGCTTGTAGATCGTGCGACTCAAGCTCAGTAACCTTGAAAAACGGAATCGAGTCCATGTTAAAGTTCTATATCGAAGAAGTTAAAGCAGTAGAGCCAGTAGATGAAGAAGATCCAGAAGTAGTGATAGCTGGCTCTTCAGAGGAGGTCAAGTTCGAGGCTGCTGCCATCACCCCAAGGGCTCGAGACGAGCCTCCTAATTTGTAAATAGCATATACATTTATAGAGAGACCAGGACGGCTCCAGACATAGGACAGGACGTATGAAAGGAAAAAATGGAAAAGATCAAATCTATTCTTGTAGTGAAGTATTCAAGGTAGTTTATTCTATTCGATGGTATTCATTGTAATCACACCAAAATCTTGGATTTTGTAGATCAATTTTCTTCGATACTTCTAATACATTTCTTCATTATCAATTCGTTCCCAGCAATTTTGCTTTTTAAGCCTAGTATTATGTTCTACAACCTGCTGCAACAAAATTGGGTGCGAAATTTCAGAAAAAAATTCTACAGCAAAATTATGCTCTATTAACACATTTAATATATACAAGAAGTGTCATTTAGTCGTCTAGAAAATAATGGAAAGAGAGTAAGCTGGTGGCGGCCCTGAAGAATCGATCTCAGTGAATTGTTCCGTCGTACGAATCGTCATAACGATATCCCTGGTACGGCAGATGCTCATATGTATAGTAGCTTTCTGCTGGATGATCGTTAGAACGAGACCTCTCCTTTCCACGATTACCGCTGTCATTAACATTACCGCTAGGATATGAATAATAGGAACCGTGTGGATACAGTTCGGCTACTTGAGGCGCATAATAGTAGGGGTTGTAGTAAGGAACCTGAGGAACCATCACGTATGGAGCATAGACTGGGACTACATGCTTATGACTGCCCAGTCCCTCTGGAGGAATAGGAATGGATTGAGGAATTGAAATATTATGCAACGGGATAGGACTATGTCTAGGTAATATTGGAATTTGTGTGGGGTAACTTGGCGATTTTCCATGGGATTTCTGAATGGCAAATGAAGACAGAATCATAATAGGATGCGCGGTTCCATTCATATTTACTAATTTATTGTTGGTCAATAATATGGCCCTAGTAGCCATTTGAAACGATTCGTAGAAGACAAACCCGATTCTGCCACTCTTGCAAGATTTACCTTCATTATCAACCGAGTAATATTCTGGCTTGATAATTTTAGCAGATTTGATCTTTCCAAATTGTTCCCAGAATAGTTCCCAATGCGTATCATCGTTGTTAAATACCACAGGAAGATTATTAACATATATGTTAGTCTCCTGGAAATTATTCTGCTTGGTATATTGATTAATAATTAATACTGGGTTGGGATAACTGATGGAAATAGTACTGTCCACACTCCATGATAAATTGAAGTTATTTGCGTTATTGTACAAATAATGGTTATGTTTATGTTGAGCTATGGTGACCTTGACGGCTTTAGTATCCAGTGGTTTGTAATGTTCAAGCCTATCGTCCAACGGAAACAATGGCTTTAATGTAGCTGTATCGAGTTCATTAAATTCATCCCAAGTCAAATTGTTAAGATAGTAGAGAATACGTAAAGTATTTTCCATTATGTTCTGAGACGACTTAAATTGAATATAACCATAATCCAAGCATTTTAATGGAGTTGGCGATTTTTCCTGTAACTCTACCGGCTGATGGCTTCTACAGCTCGAGCCCACAATTGGAAAATAGATCGACTCAATGTCATTGCCGAATTCCTTGAATTTTCCTACAAATTGGTAAAAGTCCAAGCTGGTCAAGTCTTTGGGGAAAAAAGCCTGTAAGTTTTCAATAGTGATGGTATCAAAGTTTTCGGCCAGTTTATTGTCAACAGCTGTGGCGTAGATGGAATTATTAGAAGTTGGCGATGATGAAGCGAGTGGTGCTCCGTTGGAATGAGGTGCGGTATACCGTTCCCTTTTGTTCAAATATCTATTGAAGAACAACGGGATAGTTGAATTAGTATTGAATGCATTAGGGGTAGACTTGTGCAACTTCTCTATCAAGACATCAACGTCGAGGTAATTGTCGAATTTAGCTATGGCAAAAGCGCTGCTAGAATTTTCATTGCGGAACAATTTCACTTCCTTCAAGCTCTTGAAATAACTTTCCTTCTGTAAGAAATCAAATAAAGAACCTGGAGAATATTCTTCCTGGGTAATGATTACGGTAGAATTTTCAGCATTGCTAAATACCAATTCGCTAGACACATTCTTGATGAACAAGATACCCGGGTGAGAGATGAACTTTGAGTAGTCAAAGGAAAATTCGTAGTTCAATTCGTGCAATCTATAAACTAAGGAATCGACAGCTGAACGCTCACAATTCAGTAATGAGACTTGTACATGTTTGGTAGGGTTGCTGCGTACAGTGTGAGTCAAGTTTCCTACTTCCTCTATTGTTTTCACCAATTCGGCGTAATTATCGTCGATATGGGTCACAGTCATTACGAGAGGAAAATTGCAAAAGTTGATGTTAGTATTGGCTGAGTTGAACAAGCAATCGTTAAGAGCTCCGATCAACCCACTTTGAGCGGGGTTTGTGGACATTCTCGATATGGCAGTTGGTGAGGGTGATAGGAATGAGAAGGCTGGACTGGAAATAGTGGAAGCAGAAGGGGAAACACTCATAATTTGCGAAGTGAACGAATAGCCGCCGTTGAAAGTAGTTTGTAATTTGTTCCACCTATAGTTTTGCTAGCAATGAATTATTGCAAATTCAAACACCGTGAAAAATCGAAACGACCGGAATTATTGAAAATGCCGATTTCGCCGTCTCTAGCAGTATACCCTGGGAATTGTGAAGTGAGCTATGGACGTTGACTTCACAAATCCTGGAAGAAAAATTCGACTGATATCAAGTCTTCCCAAGTTGCAAAACGACGGTGCAGTTGTATAATAAAAGATAATCCAGAGCCGATCAGAAGTTCAGAGAAAAACTAAAGACGAATTAAACCAAAAGACAGCGGTTCAGTAATAATAATATTATTAACAATAGCTGTAGCCGTGAAAAAAAAACTGGCTCGATCAGATCAAAAAGAATAATTGCAAAATTCTAGAACCAACTTGTTGGAACAAAATATGACGCTATTTCACAGTATTTATATTCGAATCAGAGCCTAACAGATACGACCTAGCCAGGTCGGATTTACACATTCACTGACTTGACTCAGCGAGGCCAACCTAAGCAACTTTAGCCTTAGACTGTATAAGTTTATACGCCGTGCAGGAGATGAATTATTCCCGTGCCTCCGCATTCAGAGGAAAGGAAGTGACCCGGATGATGAGCAACGAGAAACGAGAAACGAGAAACGAGAAACGGACGATTCCTGAGAGGAAATACATGTTTGTTATACGACAGTCTACAGAGAGAAATGATCCACCGCTCGCGAGAAGTCAACGTAGACGGCGTGGATTGTCTAGTGATAGCAAGCTATAGCCAATCCGACTCGTCCAGATCCCCTGTCACCGTGTATGTTAACGAGTTGAATAATGCTACTATGGGAGACTATGTCTATGCCATTGGGCAGAGCCAGACATTCTTGCACCATGGCACAAGCTCAGAGTCCGGGTCAGGTTCTGGCTCCATTGAGTCTCTTAATTTACTCCTTAATAAAAAGCTCCAGCGACCAGTGTATCTCAACGTTAGCGGTGCCGCTCACGTCTCCACTGTGAGCATGTTCCGAGCCATTATTGAGGTCATAGACATCTAGTTGACACCTTAGAGCAAATCCCTCGCGCGCAATTCCTAGAATATTATCGTGTATTGTCGCTATGAACAGCGTATAATAATAAATTTATGTAATGCAATATTGCCATAATACATATGCAGAAATAAAATAATGGAAACAAACTCTATTCAATCATTTAATATTAGAATAATTAGCACGATGTATTTACTTATTGTAGCGCTACAAAAAGCTTTCGGCGGCTATTCTAACCTAACCTGTTATCAGAGATCTAAGCTATCTAATCAGTGTCAAAAATGTTGCTGTTCGACATGGAATGGCTCTGGCGGCTACTTGCAGCGTGGGACGATTGTTCAAACTTTCTTCCCCTTTCTGCAATCTAAAATAAGAACTTCCAGGAGTGCAAATAAAAATTACCATGTCCGTATGTATGGCTCCAGGTGCGCCGTCCATTTATAATACGGATGGAGGGGCTTGATTAGTTAAGGCTCGACTCTCGAATTAGAGGTCGTGGTACATGCGGGTCGATTTCATCTACTCCTATACTACAATTCCGAATTCTAAGCAACTGCCAGATCCGCAACAAAAACATGACGGGAACTTTTTGGACGAGATTGGCCAGTTTCACGTAAAACCCTTTTGTCAATGGCCGTGGTCCTTGATTATTATGCCGAATGTCCTGACTCATTACAGCCATTTTCAAATGACCTTTGAGTTGCATGCACCACTGGGGGTTTGAATTGGCGATTTAGTTGCAAATGTTGAATTTTCGCGAGCACACCAGCTTGCCAAAATTGACGCCATTTTGGACCAAGGTATGTTCTGACAGTAACCAACCGGTTTTCATTTGTCCTCTTCATCCAGTCATCGAACAGCTATTAGAATATGCACCGAGTCATTCCGTGCTCTTTTGCTAGTCCTTAGAGCCCGCGAAAGACATAAAGCGTGAGCTATTCAAAGCCCGGCAGCACAAGCTAGACTAATGTTTGCTATTCTTCGAACCCCCCATGATACTACAATATGTTCATCTTTTCGTGCTTACTTCATAGTCCAATCGTATATTCAAGATTCATTGAAGTGTACCTTTAAACTTCAAGTGGGCCAAAGAATTCTAACTTGATGTCTTCAACACCCTTAGCCCCCAAATACCACTTGACGTACTTCATGTATTCCCGAGGTCCTAACAAGTAGACATCGCTGTCCTTGGATATTGAGTCCAAGTCTTCGCTGCCTAATTTACGAGTTTCCACTGCATCGATGATATCTTCGGAAGCAACGGCCTTCTCGTTAGAAAAAAATTCGGTAAGCTTAAATTTGTCTCCATAATTTTCCTTCAAGTCCTTTAACCAATTGCCAAAGACTCTGGACTCGACGGTTTTGTTGGAGTAGAGCATGGTGACGACTCTTCCCAGCTGTAAAGCCTTTTCCAAGATTGATACAACGGGGGTGATTCCAATGCCTCCTACAATCATGACTATATCCTTATCAGATGGCACATAAACGAAGTTACCATTGGGAGGAGCCACTTTGAGAGAGTCTCCGACCTTTAATGTGTTGTGGATATAACCCGAGACCTTACCATCTTTCAACTCTCTAACAGAGATCCGATACTCATTTTCTACAGGGTACTCAGAGATGGAATATTCTCTACTCATTTCTTGTTCTTCTCCTGGCAAGTTCCACCTGAAACAAAGATATTGACCCCTCTTTGGCAAGGCAATTTTGTCGCCGTCGTTTGTAGGCTTGAAATAGATCGACTTGACATTAGCACATTCGTCCTGGATTTTAGTGACAGTGAATTCTCTGAAACCTTTCCAGGGGCCCTTCTGGTATTCGGCAACTTCCATGTTAATGAGCAATTGAGCCAAGTTTCCGTACGCTGTTGCCCAAGCTTCAACAAAGGCTTCGTTGGCGACTTCTGGACCAAGCAACTCCTGCATCGTCTTGATCAACGAGTTGCCGACGCAGGGGTAGTGTTCAGGCATTACCTGTAAACCTACATGTTTGCTAACAATTTGTTTCACAAACGCAGCCAAGGGTTCCAAGTTCTCGATGTTCTTTGCATAGTTCAACAAGGCAAATGCCAAAATACGAGGTTGTCTCAACAACTTCTGGTCGGTTTGGTTGAAGAAAGGTCTGACTTCTGGGAAATCGACAAACATGTTTTGGTAGAACTTGGCTGTCAAGGTTTCACCAGACAGTTCCAAAATTGGCACCGTATCAAGAACGATTTTCTTTTGAGCATCTGTCAATTCTTTAATGGTGTAGATTGTTGGAACAGCAGACATTATAGAGGCGAAGCAGCGGTAGTAAAGAGATCTAGTTGTTCTGTGACAAACTGCAATGAACTTGTTGTAGAGTTACGGTTGCGAAAAGTAAAAATGCACCCAATGGGGGCTGAAACATCCACTATTTATAGTTAATGGTCTTAAAATAAAGTTGAAAGATCGTGAATTACGAATGTTATAATACTTGAATTTTGATACTTATAGACTGTGCCTGCGAAGAATATGCCCCATGATTAATGTACTATCGAGTGCAACTCAGGTCATGGAAACTACTTAGTTATAACCTACTTAAACGATACTTAATAATAAGAAATCAGGATACGGCTGACTCCAACAACTGCAGTCCAACATTCGAGCTGACTTCAAAATTGAAAGGAACCAACCTCCACCGCTAAACTACGGCTTTCAGCAGGGCCGCAAATATGAATAGCCGTGAGGGTGCAGATTGTTTGCAGCACGAACACTGCGATCGTATGATTTCGCAACGGGCCAGTAGGTAAAATTTACGATGTGAACCATAAATCTGAGGTAGTTTTTGTGGAGCAGCCAATACAAAGCCTTTCATTAGTCAACCGTTGGTTTTAGGAAAGAACCGGAACCTTTGGTGAACTTATGCGGGTAGTAATTTCAAAAGCAAGAGTGGGCGATTGAGGTGTTGTCCCATGACTCAGGCTGCGTATACGGAATTTAAAGTTCACTTAATTTACTTTAGAAGTTCCTCTCGGATCCACTTTTTTTCAGTACCAAGAAATATTGTAGGAGAATATTAAATTTCATGGATTAGTTACAATAATTTTGACTGAAAAATTTATTAATGTAGTTTTGAACAATTAAAGTCAATATTAAATTTTATGGTACCATTAATTATATAGTATTAAGCACCAAATAATTTATAATGGGCGAAAGACAGCGACAGCAGAATTAATTGAGAGGAAAGCCTAGCAAGAATTCGCTCAGATTGTGAATAATTTTAGAATTAAAAAAAATACTATTCTAAAGCTACATACAATGGTCGATAGGGAATTGAATATCTAACTGGCATTAATTACAAGATTTCTACATCTTTGGAATGATCGATTTTCATTTCTTGCATTTCGTCGTTACAAGTCCGACGGAAGTTGGCAACTATATATCCGCTCTGGCCCTATCTCTCCGGAAAATCCACCCAAACGACGTCCTCCGCTAATTTTTACACAAAACATCTCCGTCCGTTTGACTCCATACCCACCGATCCATTTTCGCTGGGTTCTTTTTGGACGATCGACTAGATAGCTTTGGCGTTTGTGTAGACTTAGAAGTCCTCAATCTTGAACAACAATTTCCCGTCTTCGGTTCGAAGTTGCTTAACATGACCCCTGAAGTCGTTTCTCCAATCGGAGAAGTCATCAATGCGGAATTTCAACTGGTCCCGCAATAATAATTGTAGACCTTCTTCGACCCACGAGTAGTCTATACGAAGTTCGAGCTCCTCAAAATAGTTGTAGTTTGTCCAGTTATTGAACAAATTACTGGACCACTTCGCGGCCCATGGATTTATTGCTTTAGCATCAGAGTAGTCGACCGCTTGGTCAATTTTGTACGTAGGTTCGGCTAAACTGAATTTGCACCCAGATACAAATGCAGAACCTGTTTTCTTAGGTTTCAAGAGTTTCACCAAAAATGGCTCCTTTACGCGAGCATTGAACAACTCTTCCAACGGAACATTCGTGTGCTCCTTTAACGGAAGCTCGATTTTATCGAGCTTGTTAAAACCTATATTGTCCTGGAAATACATCTTGGAGCCTACGAGATCTACAAGAAGATCTAACTTGTACTGCCCAATATTGTCAACACTGATAGGAGGATCCACAAGCGGTGTATGTGGCTTGAAGAGTGCCTCTATCACCTCACTGGCAAAGTAATCTCGCTTCTTGTAGTTTATGGGCGTCTTTTCTCCAGGAAGTACAAGATCTTCGTTTACCATGTCGTAGGTCAAAATGGTGATATGCATTTGTTTCGACTCATCATGGTAATGGCCGATAGTGAACTGTTTGACAAAGTTGCTCATATACTTGTAGCTGCTATCTCTGACTATCAAGATCAAGTTCAATTTGTTGAAGTTGTATACTGGCGAGTTTAGAAGCTGAACAAATGTAAAACCGAGGTTTGTATCTGCACCATTGATCAAGATGTTACCTTTATTATGGGCGAACTTGGTGTGCGCCAACATTTGTTTGGCACGACAGTACAAGACAGGGAAAGAAGCGAATTTGGCCAAAGTGGGGATCTCGGGATCTATGGTATATGGCGATTTCTTCTTTTCTCTGACCAGTTTTGTTGTTCTGGAAGCATGAGAAACTGCTGGCACAGACATATGTTCATCAAACGACTCATCAGAGGAGGAATCCACTTCGAAGCTGTTGGTTGAGTCACTGTTGTTGAACGACAACTCGATGTTAATGGTCATAGCTCTGGCCAAAACGTCGTCACTAAGTTTTACAAGTACGTCTCTACTAGGGTTTACTATTAAACTGGTTGAAAGGGTCCCTTTTCTGTCCATAGGATCTACAATTCCTACAACGGCATCACCTCTGGCAAAGGTACCGTTCAGTTCAATTGACGACCCGACATCGGAAATGATTCCCGCGAACTCGTAGCCCAAACCGACCTTGGTATTGCTGAGGTTAAGCAAATACCGGTTTATTTTCGACAAATCGAATGAGTTCAAAGAGGCATACTTTATATCTACTAATACTTGATTGGCTGGTAACGGCAAGTCAATTATGGGATAGTTGAAGTTCAACTCTGTTTCCTTATTCTGAACGGAAATGTCCTTGATGTTAAAATAGTGCAACTTTCTGATATCGATATCTGCAACAGACGACATTCCAGACAAACCAGCGGAATTTCTGGGTCTGAATGAGGGCAACGCTTTCGGTGCTGGTGCCTTCTTTTCGAGATACGACAATTCTGGTGGAATCTTGTGGAAGGGGTTGGATTTTAGCTTTTCCTTTTCCTTTTTCTTCAAGTCTTCATGGTGGGACTTGAGGTCTTCTTCCGGAAGCGGAGCAAAGCCGACAGATTTCTTCTTCTTGGGAGTCTCTTCAGCCATTGTGGACGGAATGAGAAGATGGCTATACAATTGGTGATGAATAATGGGGATGTACGTAGATAAAGATCAAGTGTATTACAGAGGGAAATATGGAGAAATGGAGTTTCATACAGGCAGCCGATGCTGAACCGATTTAGCCGTCTCGTGGGACAATCGTAGGAAGAGAGGTCGGGGATAAATAGTTCACTAGGGAGAAAAAATGTACCCCCTGAATAAGTTTAGTGAGAAAATTAGTGCCCCTTAAAAGGGCCCTAGTGAGAGAATTACTGCCGTGAGAATATTATGACAGAGAGATGGCTTCATATATAGACAGTGAAATAGTAAAATTTGAACCAGCAACTTCCTCAAAATCAGCGTAGCATATCTCACAGGTATACACTATCAGTAAATCTTCAGTACCTCCAGGTTCCTCTCTCTGTTGATTATTTTGAATATTAAGTGGCCCGGAGCTAACGTTTAGCAACTGCGAGTCCTCGCTAGAGCCAGACCAGCCAACTTTTACGACAATTCTCGCTACTCGCGCTCTCGCTAAAACAAATATAAACAATAACAATGATAATTAAACATAACCAGATCTTCTTTTTATACACGTTCGATCTTTTGATGTTCTTTTTCTTTTGATCTACACTACTAATCATTGTCTATTTTATTATCTTTTGTTGCTACCACAAGTGCACATCCGAATTCAACTGTATTCATCATCTGGTCTGTTTCACATCGAACTGGCTAATACAATCTGATCACACAGCCTCACCTATATCTGATATCTTGTCATCAGAATTATTGACCTGACATTTAATTTATATGTCCATCCAAGCGTATAAACTACATCATCCTCAGATTGGTTCATTTCAGAGACTTTATCCATATATTCTATAAGTTTGTTAGTTTTCAGATCAGAAAGCTACTACACAGATTGTTAGAGGAACACTAATCTACTTCAATATCCTGAACATCTTCATCTCAATTCATATCATTTCATATCGATTACCAACTCTTTTTTATTATAACATCACTCTTCTATATTCGTCATGTGGGTTCTTATAGCACTGTGCTATTTCATTGCAATATTAGCCTCAATCGCAGGAATACAGTTCCACATCAATCTGTTCAGATATCCCTTCTACTTCAGCATTCCTCTCGCCTTAGCTGTGCTTATACCGATATCTATCACGTTTTTACTTCCTATAGATTACGTATCGCTGAATTCCAACGGCAGCTTGCTGTGGTTCGAATTGCCCCACAATGTTATCTTAAACCTTTGGAAAGGGAACTATTGGTCGACTTTCTTGTTGACATGGTTGCTTCTCCCTATTCTTCAGGAATTCTACCGCTCTGGCCATCATAACAAAATGTCTAAATTACAGAATGCCTTGCGGCTGAATTTGAAGTTCCAAGCTGTGATGCTAGTAGTTTCAGTGATTGGATCAATCTACCTTTTGCTAGAAGTGGGCTTGTCTTTGGGCCACTTGAAGTTGATGATCATAGCATTGTCTCATATCTATGCTTTAATTCTAGCTCTCTGGTTGATGGCGCACGGCTTGATAAGTATCCCACGTAACCGCTGGATCGAAGGAAATGTAGTTCAGAGCTTGAACCATGACTACCTCAAGTTGCCACGTCTCGTGGACAGTTTGGAAGATGTCAAGATCTCGTTTAAGGAAGAAGTTCTCCAGGTTTTGGTACTTCAGAAGAATTTCACCAGTGAGACTCCAGAGGATTTCCAGTTTCGCGACTGGATCTTGGAGTTATACGACCGAATTCCCGAAGACTTGCGTGAATTGGTTGAACGTCAATATATGCACGAAAACTCAAGTATATCCAGAGAACAATTGACGATCCACTTTATGACTAGATTGACTTCAAATTTTAATCTGAACTTGAATCGTTTAATAGGCTACGAATCGGAATTCGATAATTTGCTTACTAAGATCACTCATTTGGAGGACATCTTGCTGGCCAAAACCAACTCTAATCTTGAAGAAAGAAACCTCCTCAACTTCAGAATAGATAACCACAGAGTATTGCTTCTGCCACGGATGAACTTTGTGTATTGGTACTATGTTCGCCCAGTTTCTAGCCGTATCTTTTCTGTATTCTTGTTTGCTGCATCCTTCGTAATTCTTCAGTCTGAGTTCTTCCATTCGTCAAAATTTTCGTTGATGAATGTCCTCGTATATTCTACCGGAATCAACAATCACAGTTTGTTGCAATTGCTCGTTTCATCAATAACCTTTTCGTATATGTTGTTTGCTTCCCTCAATTCGCTTACTTCATTGAAAGTTTTCAACATGTACCATTTGGTTCCTCATAACTCTGATCCAGTTTCCGCCTGCTTCTACACTACCTATATTGCTAGATTGACCATTCCGTTGTCGTACAACTTCATTTATCTTTTCAAGTCCAGAACGTCTGTGTTTGAAACCTGGTACGGTCAATCTATCCATTTGACCGGTTTGTTTGACTTAATGAACAACTGGATCCCTCGCTTAGTGTTGCTTCCTGTGGTGTTGACAGTGTTCCATGTGTATGACAAGTTGAAGAAGAAAATCGGGTTAAACTCTGATTTGTACGACTCGTGGGTATTGTTTGATGACGATGAATTGGAAGGTAATAGTACCAACGACATTGAAAATTTGAACAATAAACGTAAGGATGTTATCATCGTCGAAGCCAAAAGGATAGTTAATAGAGAAATGGCCAAACGACAAATGCGTCGTATGGATAGTTCCAATTCTACGAACAACTTGCGTACGTTCAACTTGTCTCAGGCTGCAAATACCAATTATGAAAACAACAGACGTAATTTCCACGACACACTTGTGAATTCAACTTTGAGCAACCGTATCGATGCTCCATACCACGACGATATACTGGACAGATCTGCACAGGCGTCAGTATGGGGTAGACTTGGGGGTACGTTAAATGGTATCCGAGAGTCGTTAGCAAGATTCTCAGGAAACAACAATAGCAGTAGTAGTAGTAATATCAGTGGGTTGTATAGAGACGAGCCACTTGATGATTTTAACTACGATGACGACGCCGACGAAAGTGTTGTATTGTGAAAGAGCATGCAACAAAGTGACAGTTGTATAGACACAATTTAATATACTCTAATTGATACTAATAACTCTAATATAAGTCAGAAGATTTGAATACGAATTGGTAGTGGCGTTGAATTTTTAAAATCTCTCGACGTCAAGAACTTAGCCTGTTTCATCTGAGATGTAAGGTGGGAGATGGCTGATATGAAAATCTTAACCTACCATTAAAGGTAGGACCGAGCAATCATGCTGTAAAAAAATCGATCGAGTTGTAAATTACTCTTGGTATCCTCGGGTACTATCAAGATTGTAAGTCATTCTATGGCTTCCATGCCAAACCCCGACAAAATTACCCCAACAACGTTACCTTGACACCATAAGTAAATTTTATAAATGTTTTGCTGATAGGGCGAAGATTGATCCAGAATTCGCACATTCCACCGATAGCATTTTATATTCTTTTACGAAATTTCCGAGCACCCGGTCCTAGTAGTTCCAAAGTCCCAACGACATCGTCAATGTATTGCTCTTATTAATTCTTACCGATCTTGGCAATCTTATCGATCTACATGGCCATTAATATCTACATTTTTGGTTAGAAAGTATTTTGCGAGAATGCTACGTTTTTTTGGTACGAAATCGGACCTTCGTTTGCAAATTCCCAAGATTCTTCTAGTATTCCAAGGAGCTACGATTTTGACAGTCACCACTTGAGAATCCCCAGACTACAATATGAACTTTCTTACACTTTGGTAGAGCTCTGTTCTTGCACTAGATTTAGAGAGATCCGTACTGTGGCGGCTAACTCGATTTAACGTTTTAGATTCCTGATCAGATTAATCCGTATGCAAATCAAATTTGTAGACTCATTGAGTAAGTCCGCACTTGTTTCATTTATTCATTTGGGTAACTCAAAATATCAACTACATGAAATAGTGAAAGTAACACAAAGTTTTCAACAAATGCTGAATCTGGCGGTATTTAATGAAATTGGAATGTCATCTGTGTCCCCAATTGAGAAGGCAAAAATACAATCAACTTTGACAATTAAGAAAATGCCCAAAATACTATTGTACTTGAAAAGGTCACCGGATTCGCTATCAATAAGCCCGAAAACTGGATCAAAGCCAAATTAGTCCTGTTTGACGCGAACCTTTTAAACTGTACTACACAACCATCAAGGTTATATGTTGTGGTGTTTGCGGAAGCGAGTGTCACACTGTTTCCGGAAACTGAGATCCTTCTTATAGAGACGATTTGGTGTGGTGGTAGAAGAGATTTTCGGAGAAGTTGTTGAAGTCGATTCCGAAGTAACCAAGCATAAATTTAGAGACGTGTTGCTATTCGTTTTCAGTCTCATTCTTGCGGAGAATGTGACCTCTGTGAAACCAACAACTAGCAGTGCTTCCGCAATGGTATTGGTGCGACTTACAATTCTCCCAAAAAAGAGGGTAGATATGTTAAGCAAGGTGGTTAATTTCAAAGTCAATTTCCATTTCGCCGTTAAACTTCCTAAAACTTTGGATGTACATTATTCTATTTCGTTATTCTCTGGTGGATTAACTGTTTACTCTCCAGTTGTCCGTCATGGTGGATATGACTAGAAGGGTAAAACACTAGGAATCGTTGGCATTTTAGAGTTGGGCTCCATGGCTATTCAAATCGCGCATGCATTGGGAGCAAAGGATGTGGTAGCTTTCTCGAAAACTTCTGACAAGAAAGAATTCGAATTAGATGCTAACAAGTTGATTGCAACCAAAGAAGACCCAAATGGGGCGACTCCAACTCGGCCTCTTTAGACATGATTCTTAATTGTGCCAGTTTCTCAACGGGAGTCAATGTAGACTCTTTTATTATAGCCTTGAAGTTTGGTGGGAAATACATTAATAAATATTCACCTCTTCTGGGTGAAAATATCAATATCACTCCAATGAGTTTGAATTTCGGAGGTTATTCTATTGTTAGCGCTCTTGTAGGTTCCATGAAGAAAGCCAACAAGTTATGGAAATTATGCGCTGACAACAACTTGGCTCTTAGGATAGAAAAGTGCCAATGAGAGAACAAAGTTTTCAGACCGAATAAATCGAATCAACTTCAGTGATCCCAAGTACAGATTTATGTTGACTGACTTCGACGTGGTCTTCGACAACTGATTTTTTTAGATATGCAAAGAATGTTTCAATTGTATATCAATAGATGTTTGAAGAGCAAGTTTATTTGTTACATGAAAAATTGAGTTTGAAGTTGGTTTGTTAGTGTAGTTATATACTTTTTGCTAAATCTTTTTTAAGGAAAGACTCTTTTATATCCTTTCTAAAATGGGTGCAAAACACTTAAGCTAGCAAAATATACGCTACAGAAAATCTCAAAGGAAGTATATCTCCATGTAGTTGCAGCATGGCGGTTCTCCACATTTTTTTCGCACCCAATCGGAAGCAAATGTCGTATTACAGCGCGACATTGCCCCGGCTTATCTTCACCAAAGTGGAATCAAATTCAAAATGCTTCGACTATTTTGTTTACTTCACCACCAAAAGCATCCGTGTTGCTTGTGGGACGCTTGCTTCACTGTATCATCTTAGAACAATTGTTTTCGTGTTCAATAAGGTTCCGGCTCCTTCTTGCCCCTCAATTGCTGCAAGAACTGGCATTTATTGATGGAAGTGTTCTCAGCTGGCATGACGACATTGTTTCTATCTTTGTCTAGAGTGCAGCGTTTGACCTCCAGAAAGCTTCAAGGGTCGATACGATGCGTGCTGTCTACCATTTCGTTCACAGCTATCGACCGATCGCTGTCAATTCCGCTTTCTAAAACCACTCCTCTCAAACTTGGCCGACTCCGTGTACCACTCTTGAAAAGTCCATCGCACTTGGGCCACTTCACTCTGCGGGTCAACCGGCTTTATAACGAAGACAAATACTCAGCAAATGTTCTTCTGCTACCAGAAGACAAAACTGTTTTCAATTTCAACATTTTCGATGGTCATGGCGGCGACCAGTGTCTGACATATCTTCTGAATAATCTTTCACAGGGAATCGAGGATGCCACAACTTTACTCAACGACGCTGAGAGTCGTGACAAGTTGATAGAGACATACTGGAAAACCATTGGAGGCTACTGGAAACGGTGGTATAAACATCGAAACGAAAATTTCGAAGGAATGAAGGCTTTATCCACGACGGGAGACTTGATATCTTTACCAGATGCCAACGATGATTTGCATTTACGACTTCCTTTGGCATTTCTCAATACAGACTACAACTTCTTTCTACAGGACGATAACCAATCTGGCTCGACATGTACTTCAGCGTTAATTCAAACAGTACATTCAGAACCTGGTGCATTTCAACCCGTGTATGAGAACTATTTCTTCAATCGTAAAACCATCTCCAAGTTGACCATAGCTCATGTGGGTGACACCAGTGCTATACTCGTAGATCGTGGGGGAAAGGCTCATACACTTACTCAGTCTCACCACCCCTCTAACCCTAGTGAAGCTTCCAGATTGCGTAAGTATGCTGCCAATTTCTTCATGACCGATTCCTTTGGTGAAGAACGGTTCGTGTCTTTAGCTAATACCAGAGCTTTTGGTGACATCAACTTCAAGCAGATGGGTGTTACAGCAGAACCAGAGGTGACCGAGTATATAATCGGTGATGCCCAGACTATTCAGCAGGAGTTGAGTCCTGAACAGATCAAGAGTCACACTGTAGGAGGAATGGGTGGAGACGAGAGTTTTCTACTTCTTGTGACAGACGGAGTTACGGACGTTTTGACTGATCAAGAAATCGCTGATATTGCAATGGTGCATTTCAACTTGAAGGGGCATCATATAGCAACACCACAGACGTGTGCTGAGGAAGTCATCAAATTTGTAGAATATGTAGGGGGCAGTGACAACGCAACCTGTTTGATGATACGGTTGAACGGGTGGGGCAAATGGCCTGTCACCGACCGAACAGGTGAACTCAGACAGGAACGTTTGAATGACTTCAATCCACGTGGAAGAAACTAGAGTAGACATCAATATTAGTTTGACTATACGAAAACCGCTAGACTAGGGATATATATTTATTGTCTGTATGAACAAGGGATGAAGTGAGCTTCTGCTATTTATAGGACGTGTCATAACGTAAGATGAGTAATTGAGATCAGCAAAGTGATAATGAAGAGCAATATAAATGATCTGAAAACACGCAAAGTTAAAGGAAATTGAAAATGTGATGTGAAGTGAAGACATAAAGCCTGAGAAAGATCTCTATTATGAAGGTTGTGTTTTAAAATGTTCTTCTAAATGGAGAGCTCTGATTTGATATTCTCTCTAATTTTCATCGACTTCTTATGAAATAGATATGGACAATCTTCAGTCTTTCGCTTAAAAGTACTTTAATCGACTATCAATGCATCAATTCTTAGTGTATTTATACATGAACTTCTTTCTTGTGGCAGCAAACTCACCCAACTTGGACCCCACCATGTTGTCAGTCACTTCTACCTCCACATACTCTTTTCCATTGTGAATTTGGAACTTCAAGCCAACAAACTGTGGAAGAATTGTACAACTCCTGGCATTGGTTCTGATTGGTGTGCCGTTTTTGATTGCTTCAGCAATGGGCAAAGGCACCACATGTGGACCCTTCCATACTGACCTCCTCAACATCGTTAAAGCAGCCCTCATTGTATTGTTTTAAGTTGAAGTGGTGGATTTTTCGTAATATTCAGATTTCAACAAGTAAAAAAATTAGATCTAAAATTTGTACTTTTCACTGGAAAATCAAAATCAAAATTTATCACGTGTATTAAGTCACGATAAATCTTTTCTAGATGAGCTTCTATTCTTTAAAGTACAGATTTGTAGTTCTTGAGTGTATGGTGATTATTTCATTTTCGGTAGCTTAATCGGCATGTTTGGAGCCAGATTTGATCCCACGACGTTAGAAGAACCTAGCAGGGCTTCTGGGATAGAAAAGCGAGATCTCGTACGAAAAAGAAGGCTCAGTCAGACTTCGTTATCCAGCGATGAGCATGATTTGCAACTGCAGAACGAGGAAAGCGAAGAAAATAGTGAAGATCTGAGTGAAGAAGAAAGTGAAGAAGCAAACGAGAAAGTGAATAATGACATCGTAAGAGAATATTCTGATTCTGTACAAACTGAAGATTGGGACCATTCCAATAATCCTAACGATGTCATGGATGTTGACTCAGAAGAAAATGCCGAAATCAATGTGGAGTATGTCTCTAAATACAAGAGTGTTTTTGACAGGTTTAAGAAGTCTGTTCCTGAGAATAGAGAAGTCGACTCTCAGTCGAGTTCAGAAGAAGACAACATAGAAATGCAAGATTTGATGCCATTGCCACAGCCAGCACTTCCCAGAGACAAACGGTTACTAGCTTCCAATTCCCACCTCAAAAACTTGGACTGGTTAGTAACTCCTATTTATGCTAGCCCTGAAGATAATAAGCCATTTAGTGAATTTGAAATTTCTCCATTTCTTCTCAAGAATCTTGAGCGAGCCAATTTTACTAAAGCATTTTCGGTCCAGATAGTCATCATGGATATTCTTTTCCAAGACATAAAACAGAACAGATTGGAGCCAGATTTCAAGGGAGATATTCTCGTCAATGCTGCTACTGGTTCTGGTAAGACTTTAGCGTATCTGGTTCCCATTATCGAGGCGTTACATAATCGTGTTGTACCACGAGTACGAGCTATTGTCTTGGTCCCTACAAAGCCGTTAATAAACCAAGTCAAATCGACCTTTGTGCAGTTATCTAGAGGCACAAACCTTTCTGTTGTAAGTCTTAGAAACGATATCTCTATCAAGGAAGAAGGGGTTAAAATCATAAATAGTCCTCCTGATATCATAGTCTCGACTCCAGGGAGATTGGTAGAACATATTACTAACAAATCTATTGATGTTAGTAGCTTGCAGTTCTTGGTAATAGACGAAGCTGATCGTTTGTTGAATCAATCGTATCAGAACTGGTGTCAGGTGTTGATATCGAACTTAGAAGACGATGTAAATATAGCTGAAGAGTGGAAAATCACTCCGCAAAAGTTAATTTTTTCAGCTACTCTAACCACCGACGCTGGTAAGCTTGCAGCATTGAAGTTCCAGAGACCTCGTCTTGTAATCGTTAACGACAGAAAACAACTTGTTAACGAAATATTTAATGTACCTTCAACTCTTTCTGAGTACACCATCCAATTCGGTACAGCCAAGGCATCGATAAAGCCGTTGATCTTGGCCAAATACTTGCTCCAGAACAATAAGTTTTCGAACGTGTTAATATTTACCAAGTCCAACGAAGCTTCGATCAGATTGTGTAGATTGTTGGAGTTGATATTTGGCAAGTTGCGCCCAAATATGAATATAGCCTACATCAACTCTACCAACAATAAGAGTGCCATCCGTTCGAAGATCTTGAAGGATTTCTCTAGTCAGAACATCAACATCTTGGTGGCTACGGATTTGATTGCTCGTGGTATAGATATTCTCTCAATCACTGATGTAGTCAACTATGACTTACCAAACTCGTCCCGTGAGTATGTGCATAGAGTTGGACGTACGGCCAGAGCCAACCAGTGCGGAAATGCGTACACTTTGTGTTTCGGTAAGGGAGAAGCTAAATGGTTTAAGAAGATCATCCTGGACGTGGGACGTGGCGACAAGACAATTGAGAAGATAGATATTGAGCTCAAGGAGCTTGTTGTTGGTGAAGATGAAAATATATATAATGAAAGTTTGGAGTCATTGCTGAAGCAGGTATTTCACTAGTGTATAATAATAGACATAACTTATTAGATATGCTAATATTTACATGATACAGAAAGAGGAGTAGTGGCGGAGATGCTGATGGGAATAACGAAGTAGAAATAGAACCAGAATGTATTTGTTCATATTCCATTGACAAAAATGTACAAATAAGCACTGTGAGCTGCAACTAATTTTCTTATAATTTTGAAATCAGAAAAATCTTCTATCCAATGAATACTACAGATCATTCATAAGTACATTCAATTTTTCATTTATGCCCCATTTTCATAACTCATATACCTTCCCAGATATCTTTTCGACTATGATCATAGATAACTATGACGCTGGTCTGCAGAAAATAGATGCGAAATTTTAAATTTATTGGAATATTAGAATTATTAATAATCTTATCATTAGACTTTCATTCTTTTTTCACATTACTGATACTATATTTCAAGGAACAGCTCTGGATCATGACATGAGTGAATTCAACAAGGATCTTGAAGCTCTTGGAGCGAAGCTTGTAGATCAGGAAAGTCTTGAGACTTCTATCACAAGAAGAGCCAATGAAGCTCTTCTTTCCAAAGACGCGGAATTGGACCAGAAACGTTTGGAAAAAGCTACAAAGGATTTGAACTCGACGTTAAAAAGAGTCGACATTCTCAAAAGAAGACTTAATAATTCGAGAACGAAGTTGAGCGAACGACAGAAGCTCAGAGATGAAATCAAATGGTTTGAGCAGAATGAGTTGGTACCTCGAAGACGAGATGTACAAGATATCACAGCCAGGCTCGAAGAGAGCAAGAAACAATTAGATGGAGCCAAGTCTGCTAAAGATGACAATATTGTGGAATCAAAGAATGAGAGGCTTCCGGGAGAAACAGAGAAAGAGTTCTTGGTCAGAACTGGTAAGATCACCGCGTTTGGAAATGTCAATTCTTTCCAACAGATTGGTCAGGAAACCGAACAGGTGAAAAGCCATGTGTTTCTTCGAGCTCCAGGGTTTGATGATGCCCAAGTAGTGAAAGCGGAAAAGAGCAAAGAAGATTTTGAAATGGAAAATGATGTAGATCACGATAGAATAGGTGAATCAGATTTAGAGTCTGACGAAGATAATGTAATGTTACAAGTGAATAAAGACTTAAAAGATGAATATCATGATCACGATTTGCAAGATATTCAAGAGGACTTAGGAGAAGATTTAGAAGAAGATTCTGGTGATTCTGTGTATGAAGCTGAAAAAGAAGAAGACAGCAATTCTGATTCGGAGACTCCTATAGTCAAAATGGAAGAAGACGATATTCTTGAAAGTGACAACTATAACTTAGAAAAATTTAAAGATGGTGATGAAGAAGTGCCCAAAAAGAATCTCCGAAATGTTGATGATGGAGATGAGCTTGTCTACCAACAGAGACTTAGAGACTGGGTTTCCAGAAGAGCCAATCTTCGTGGAACTGAGATTTCAGGTTCAAGTAAGCAAGAATGGCTCAAACCCCATCCAACGATTCCTGACGCAGTTCTAAACAGCCATTTCAAATTGCCTGGGGATATTTACCCGTCTTTGTTTGACTATCAAAAGACATGTGTTCAATGGCTTTGGGAATTGTATTCACAAAAGACTGGAGGAATAATCGGTGACGAAATGGGATTGGGTAAAACAATCCAGGTAATTTCTTTCATCGCTGGTCTTCACTATTCTGGTCTACTTGATAAACCTGTACTAATTGTGGTGCCTGCTACGGTATTGAACCAATGGGTTAACGAGTTTCACAGGTGGTGGCCACCTTTACGGTGTATCATATTACATAGCATAGGGTCTGGAATGGGCAAAAATGCTGTTAGGTCTGAAGAAAAACTAGAAGAGTTTTTGGAAAATAGCGATCCTACACAATCAAAAAACTCTTTTCGTGGCATAAACAGTCAGATAAATGCAAAAGAAATTGTCGAAAGAGTTATGGAAAAGGGACATGTCTTGGTGACAACTTACGTCGGATTGAGAATATACTCTAAATACATTCTTCCTCGAGAATGGGGGTATGTTGTTTTAGATGAAGGTCACAAGATCAGAAACCCAGATCTGGATATTTCCTTGACTTGCAAGCAAATAAAGACCTACAACAGAATAATTTTGTCTGGAACACCAATCCAGAACAACTTGATAGAGTTATGGTCATTGTTTGATTTTGTCTTTCCTGGACGTTTAGGGACTTTGCCAGTATTCCAGCAACAATTCTCTATTCCTATCAATATGGGAGGGTATGCCAATGCTTCCAACATACAAGTGCAAACTGGGTACAAGTGTGCGGTTATTCTTCGAGACTTGATATCGCCGTATTTGTTGAGAAGGCTCAAAAGCGATGTGGCCCAGGATTTGCCTAAGAAGAATGAAATGGTGTTGTTTGTGAATCTCACTCAGGTTCAACAAGAGCTCTACGAAAAATTCTTACACAGTGAGGACTTGAATTCTATATTGAAAGGTAGACGAAACGTCTTGATGGGCGTTGATATACTTCGAAAGATATGTAATCATCCTGATTTGGTCAACCGTGATATCCTTGAACACAAGAAGAACTATAACTACGGAAATCCTGTTAAGTCGGGAAAAATGCAAGTATTGAAGAACTTGTTACAATTATGGCAAAGTCAAGATCATAAGACGCTTTTGTTTTGCCAGACCAGACAGATGCTCGATATCTTGGAGAAATTCATAGCTAATCTTAGGCTCTTGGATATTGATCGTACTGGTGAGGAGAAGCCAAATGAATACTTTTCCTATTTGCGAATGGATGGGTCTACTCCAATTGCCAAGAGACAAGATCTTGTGGATAAATTCAATTCTGATCCCAACTTGCATGTTTTCTTATTGACTACAAAGGTGGGCGGACTTGGTGTGAACTTGACTGGGGCTGATAGAGTTATTATTTACGATCCTGACTGGAATCCATCTACAGACATTCAAGCTAGAGAAAGAGCATGGCGTTTGGGCCAGAAAAAAGACATTACAATCTATCGATTAATGACTACAGGGTCCATTGAAGAAAAGATATACCATCGTCAGATATTTAAAACGTTTCTCACCAACAAGATCTTAAAAGATCCCAAACAGAGAAGATTCTTCAAGATCAACGATTTGCACGACTTGTTCACTTTAGGAGATCAAAATGAGGTCGGGACAGAAACAGGAGAAATGTTCAATGGATCTGAAACGAACTTTGGAGGTAGCAAGACGAGGGCCCCTACCACTTTACTCAAGAAAAAGCACAAGAATGACGACGACTTCTATAAGGTTGCTAGTATAACTGGAGTTTCAAAGTTGGACATGTTTCAAGGTGATGAAGAAGAAGAGGAAATAGATGGAGAGTCCCGTGATGAAAACAGAATCATGGAAGGCATCTTTGCTAATAGTGGAGTACATAGCGCTTTGAAGCATGATGAGATCATCAATTCTAGCAACCAAGAAATGTCCCTTGTTGAAAGAGAAGCTACCAAAGTAGCCAACGAGGCAGCTCTGGCATTGAAGAGGTCCAGAAAACTAGCCAGAAGAAATGAGATTGGCACTCCTACGTGGACAGGTAAGTTTGGTTTGGCTGGTAAATTTGGCCAGAAGAAGAAAACTGTAGCAGGCAGAATTAATAAAACTAATAGTCCTGGTGTCTTATCGTCAGAATCGATTTTGGGAGAGTTGAGACAGAAGAAAGCAGTCGGAGCTTCTGTATTTACCAAGAAGTCCAATTCCAGTGAAAATGAAGAAGCTATCGATAAGAAAGCAACAATAGAGAAGTTGGTAAATTTCTTGCAATCTCAACCGGATACGTTCGGGAAGTCGCTGGTCATCTTGAAGAATGGTGGTGTTGCCATGAAAGACGAAAACGACATGATCCTTATACGCTCGATGCTACGGGAGATTGCTGTATGGGATTCTGGAAGAAGTGGATGGAAGTTGAAGAAGGAATTCTCTCAGAATGACGAATTGTAATAGGTGTAATTATTGATATATTATTGGAAGAAGCGTAACAAGTCAGAACTCATGTAGGTATAAAGATTTTTTTGGAATCAGTAAGAATTCTTTTAGTGTTGTTTTTCTGATTCTACAATTATAAAATTTTTCTTAAGTATTCACATAATCTTTAAGAATGATATTTAAGAATGGAACTACAATAGACAGCAGTTTCTGATTTGCCTGAGATAACTCATATAAGTGTGTCATTATCTCAGTCATTGTCACTTTTCGCAATTATAGCTGTTTTTGGCCCAGACCATCGGATCGCGATCGGAGCTTTTTTCAATTTCTCAAATGGGCCAAACTTTCATTTGACTCTACCTTTTTCTTCTAAAAGTATATAGAAACCCATATATATATGACGTTGCGTGTATTGTATAGATTTGCATCATCTGCCAGAAGGATAGTGGCGACTTCTCCTGCTCCCGTTTATGACACTGGATGCACTTTCTGCTCGATTCCAGAGTTGCCGTCAGATAAGCAAATCGATTTCCAAGCTAACTTAAATGGAACCAAAATTTTGCCCTGGAAACATGTTTTGATTTTGACCCATGGAGTCAGTGATTTTACCACTATGCCCTCGAAGATTGAACTTGTGCCTGGCTCATTGAGCTCGGAAATTAACTTGTTGAAGAATAATATAATCAGTCCTCATCATCCCATCTTGGTGCTGAACATCTTGTTGAAGTCGCACGAGAAAGTTCTACAAGAATACGGAATTGACACTGAAAAGGATCCTCGCAAACAGTTGGTATACTTGTATCCTGATCATAAGGCTGTCAAATTCGACTTGAGCCACACCCAAGACTTTGTACGAAAGTATCTTGTTCCTCAAGCTAGCGAGCTAGAACCAGTCTACAATCCTTTCAAAGTTAGGGCCAAAGAATCGTCTAGTATAAAAGTATATGAAGATATAGTCAGCCATAACTTCCACGAGTACACCGTGGATAAGAACTTGGTACTTATATGTGGCCATGCGAAAAGAGACGTTCGTTGTGGACAATTGGCTCCATTGCTAGAAAACGAATTTGAGCAGGTTCTACGCCGTGAGAACTTGAGTGAAACCACAGACTTGGGCCTCATCTCTCATATCGGTGGACATGCATACGCTGGCAATGTGTTATACTTCCCTAAAGAAAATGACAAGGATGTTATCTGGTATGGAAGAGTTTTTCCTAAAACTGTTCAGGGTATTGTGAACGAGACTATTAAGAAGGGAACAATCATTGCTGACTTGTACCGAGGAGTTCTTCCCGAAGTGTAGAAATTTCTTGTCATTTGTGCATAAACGTTGATTCAATATTGTTTTGTTATAACCTAGTCTAATCCTTTCCTGATACGCTATAGGCTATTGTGTAGCCTTTATTCTGTATGTGTCTAGTGTTCCATTCTGAACAATCGAAGCTGCATTACCAACTGGCACCATGTATATATGTATAGAAGCCGTAATGAGAAAATATCCCTCGCTAAGCTTTTCCTACGCCGCCGTTTATATGTGCATTTCGCGAAAGACATTGGCCTAGCAGTCCATTGGAATATTGGCGTTTACATTGGGTAAATAAAGTTATATTAGTGCCTAGCAGAAGCGCATTGCCTCGTAATGGGTGAAAAATAGTCTGATAACATGTACGAATATCCTGTAATCAAGAAAAGATCCAGACACCGCCTTCGCTACGACCACCCTCGAACTGGCAAAAAGAATATCAAGTTGTGTCACATTAGAATTGCGAGTAAATCTACTTTTTCTTTTACATCCGGTAATAAATGGACTCTTCCATTAGACACTTTCGGACATGATTATGGTCTGCTTTCCGGTATGGACGCGATGTGGGAGAAACATACGGCGTCATTCTACATTGTACATGCGAAGACTTGGAAAAAACTCCAAAAGCGAAGTTTAAATCCGATGTACATAGCCTGCAAAAACGTTGTTGAATTCATGCAATGAAACAACCAGAAAGACATTCCATAGACAGGCGCATATAGTTCGAGGAAATCTTTCTTCATTGGGCGAAAAGCCAGACCGTAAATGTCGATTGGTAAATTGACTGGTTTGGGAAGAGAATTGGATTGTATCTGAAAAAGGATATATACAGTATTTTACACCCACTTTTCCCACCTCCCCTATCAGAAGAGATTTAGAATAAGCGCAGATATCATAAAATATTCGACGCAAAGACGAACCTAGAATATTCGTGCATTCTTTGAAATAGTATACTTACTCCCCATGCAAAAACCACTTGTAGTAGAATTGTGTGCTGGCTGTTTCTCCAAAGTTTTCTCTATTTACCCAACACTTTATTAAACAATATCAATAGCGTATTATTTGGTAACCCGATGTAATGGTTACAACAAGACGAGAAATCTTTCATTCACACTAAATCTGAAGACCCTTTAGGACATTATCAGCTGGTGATGGTTTCTTTGCGGCCACGTCAATGCGACTTAGATTGAAAATAGTGTTAGCTCAAGTGAACTTACTAATTATTTGAGGGAGGTTTATTTTTGTAAAATCTGCATTTTAATGTATGGATTCATCTGGTGCGGCTCTGCGGAGTGTTCACATAAAAAGGTTGATATACGACTCATTTAATAGTCAATGAATGTTAAATCACAAATGACATTCATTGACAGATTACAGTCAGTAACTATCGCTTGTGATTTAAATTCGAGTCGATCCCTGAGTTGAATAGAACAGAATAGATTGGAACGGTTTTCCAGGATCTTGGAAATAAGTAGAGGCCAAGTATCCATTTAAATTGTAAAAGAATACTCATCATTCAACATTTTTATCTTTTAGATTTTCTTCAATATGAGCGACATAACTAGTATATTTACACCATCAAGTTCAGCTATCTTGCTGCAATTTCACCCAAACGAGAAAGGGAATACCTATTTTGAATATAGTCATGGTGAGGATGAGTATACCTTAATTTACTTGACGAACTTGACCAACTCAACTTAACAACATTAAATAAATGTTGATGTGTATGATTGGCTTAATATTAAGGTAGAGGAAATCAATCAGGAAGTTGAAGATATTGTTAATTCAGACCAAGGTAGTACAGTTACAGAGACTACTGCATCAGTTTCACACGTTGCCAATATTGAGCTGTCGAGTATGGATTTTGAAGTAGTATATACATCAAAAACAACATAAACTGTATGGCTGATTAACAAATTCTTCCTATTTTCACCACAGAAGAAACTCACCGAAATCAGTCTCCACTAAAAGAAGGGCCATTTGATCTCTTGTAAGAGTTTCTTCCAGTATCACTGCGAATAGCTTCAGTCGTAAGATGGTACATTTTCAAGACATACCGACTCTTCCTGGTATTTTTTTAGGATGTATGTTTTCATTGGTTGCTCTTCGTACGTGTTGGCAGCTAGTCAAATTTTAAAATCGTGTACACTATTTGTACATCTGATAACCAGCATCAGGCGAACTCTTGATAAGGGAGGTGCGAATCGTCGTGGAAAATACCGTAGCTATTTTTGTCTTCGGAGAATGAAGACGCACAATGCATTTCCGTGCATATTTGTTGCAAATTAAGTTCACAGGTACATGTTCTCGAAGCTAGACAAACGCGTTGCGGAATTCAGAATTGTCTGAACGACATCCTCAGTTTTTTTGGTGTCAGAAGCTTTTTTCGACATCCACAAATGATTAAAATATTTGTGGTACTTGTTTTTTGAGGGAAGCCAATGGAAACATTCCTGTCCTTGTCTTTGGAGGTAATAGTTGCCTGTATCGTTATCTCTTCGTGTGGTCCCAGTAACGCTTGATGCTTCCTGCGTTCAGAATAGTAGAAGGCAAATCTTCGAGTCGAGTCAAGAGGGAAGGCGGGAAAAGAGAGGACAACCTTAACATGATGCATGCTGCATCTGCGGACATAGAAGTTAAAAAGGTATCCCATGGAAATCACAATTTAAATTTTGTAATGGCTACTTGTAATGCTCTAACCACGGACGAATAGGGGTCTTCTCCTCATTTGGCAGATACGAAGTAGACAATTCGGAATATCCTTGTTACAACTTCAAAAATAAACAAGTAGCTGTAGTTTAAGTGCTCATGTTCTCCTCAGTACAGTCTATAGCTGATCTTGCATTAAACTTCAGGCCCAATAACGATCGGCATCATGTCACATCTTGGGAAGGTATAGATGTCGATGAATTGCAAAACTTCTTGATAAGATTCTCTGGTTGTCTTTTATGTGGTTTTCTCGACTGATCTTCCACTTTCTCTAATAATTACATGAGAACAAACAAATAAGCGGAAAGTCTCTATATGTTTTGTAAATACATTGAAAAGTAATTATAGAAATTCTCGAACTTGGTGAACAGCAACGAATTTCTATCGAGGTCAAACGCTATTCCTTGGATCTTTTTGAGCTTGTTGCTATAGTTCAAATACTCGTGCAATATCGGAACCATTACTTAGACGTCTCTTCTTGAAATGTCACGGCTGCCTTTCTAAACTTTTCTGCTTGCACATATTCATTGTGATGGCTGTTTTATTGAATAATTACTACATCACCGCAAGTATCATACTATGGCGGTAACCGATTTTCCAGAAATGAAGACAGGTCAATGATGTTTATGGAACGTGCTTATATTTGGAACTCTTCTTGAATTTTCAATTTAGAATATATCAATCTGTTTCTAGTTTAAGTGTAATAATAACATATTTTATCCTTAAAAGCAATTGCATCAAATCAAATGTTCTCTTTTACGAACTGCACCGAACAGTTCCATATTCAGTTAAGATAAACTGGTCAAAAATACGCAATTGGTGGATCAAATTCACTTTTCCTCACAACAAAGTTAGGAAAGTTGTTGAATATGACCCTCAATAATAAACTGAGTTGCTGGCTTTATTAGAATAAAACTGGAATTTTAGGGACTTTATCAATCTGTTAAAGGAAACTCCCTCTAACGGGTCTCGAGTTTAGCGTAATATCTGCAAAGAAAAGGGAAGAAGGCTTTTAATGGCCGTTGTATATCCTCAATATACATCACTGTGATTAGTGGCTTTTTATATTATTCAGACGCGAACATATCCTCAAAGGATTAAAGTATGGTGATTTCAAGCGGTCCGGTTAGAATTCTGTGATAATCGGGTGTACTTTGTTTATTCCAACTATTAAATTCTCCAAGAATTCAACAATTCACTAAGTATGTTTCAGATTTCACAAGTTGAAACAGAGAGGCTATGGTCTCCCAAAATTACGGAATTGATACTGCGCGGTGAGGTTACGGTACCCAAGTTACCATCCTTGTACCAGAATTCAAAATTCATAAAATTGTTTGAAGGCATTTCTATAAGTATCATGCAATGCGGTGCATCAATATGTACAGACACTTCTGTTGTGATGAGAATGATTTTACGAAATACTGTAGATTTGTACCTTCTTCAATAAGGCTCTTCAACATGGTACCAATTTGCAAAAAATAGACCGCAATCTGTTCCATCGGGAGAGAAGGTTATGGGGAAGATTGTGTAGATTTCTTACTTAGAGTGGTAAGTCGGACTGAAAAATCGTAGAAAAGTCAAAGGGGAATCGCGATCGTATGCGTAATGTGGCATTATAAAATATTTGCCTACTATACAAGTGCGTTTTTCTAGTGTCTTCAGGCATTCGAGACTCTCTAGGGCTATAATGAGCCTCAACAATCAAGTGGGAATTGGAGACCTCCAAACCACATTCACTTGCCTTTTGACAAAGTACCATCTTCGTCACCTTTGCTATTGGCCTTTGCTAGTGGGTTTGTTTAGGATTATAACCTATGACTTATAGATTAAATCTGATAATACAAGTGAGGAAACCAGTACGTGCTATATTTTGATGGTGTAAGCGTGATGCACATTTGTGATGCATTGTCGAGATGAAAATTACACAGCTTTCTGAACAAATAATATTAGTCCAAGCGTCAAGTCCAAATTATAATTGGCCAAAAAGACCACCAAAAATGTAAGTTATTTTAAGGCACGATTTTCCTCGGCAACATTTAGGGGAAAGCAATTTGTCCTCATTTCTTTCCTTATCTTCCGTTTTCATTGGATCCTTATTAAACGATTGGTAATATAATCATTTCCCGTATTCTGCTTCACTAAAAGTAGTCGCTCGACTGTACCAACCCATTTAGTTGCAGTGTCATGTGGAATTTCATCTCTTGCAGGATGCAACTACCAGGTTTAATATAGTTCGCCCTTTTGCCCTCATTCTGAGAACTAGAAAGGGAAATATTATAATATTTTTTCTTCTTTCTGCATACGGACTTGATTTTGAGTTCCGATTTATTTTATTTTAAGGTTTTACTCAACATGCAAGGCATTTCCTGTATGAACTTCTGGTAAATGTCTGATAATATTCGAACTCTTCCGTGTCTGTACAAGATATGATGGTTTAACTTCTAAATGTCATAGCATTGTCAGCTGAGACTAGTAGATGATGGGTCGAGCAACGGCCCGTCTTTGATCTGGGTCTTCTAGTTTGAAGGGGTTTGGACGATGAATTGTGCGCCAATGTATTGTCAGGAACACTTTTTCCTCTTGCCCCGGCACAGGTTCATCACTCGGGCATGCGTATGATGCACAAGGTATTATTCGATTGCGATTGTGTACTATATCGCATTGCGTAGCTTGTGCCTCTCGTTAAGACGAGCGTTTTGGCATTAGCGGCAGCACCGAAGGATAACACTTAAACTTACAAACGTTGACGTAGTCGAAGATTTCTAAAGTTTTCCACGGATAAATCGAGTAATAGAGTTCATTACTTCTTGTGCACCTGCAAGAATCCTTCAACTCAAGAATTCCGACTTAAAAAGGTTAGTATGTTCGGCATTAGGAGAGCTGGATACGACACAGGTATCAACATCGAATTTCGATGTCCGATGTAAGCAATATGATTATTTCAAAATGATTGAGCGCGGCACCAATTGGTTGTTCCGGATATTAGGCAAGTTCTCCGTCTTTTGATATTCGACAAATCATGGATGCCGGAACTAGACGCAAATGAAAGCAAACGGTTTTTCTATACTGTTCTGGCGCTGATCAATATCTGAAAATCTGGTCGTAATTGACTTTCTCTATATTGGGGTCGACAGAAGCTTGGAAGTACAGTCAAGTAATAATTGTACAGGTGAAAATAATATTATTAATGTTAATAATATTAATTGTTACATTCTTTTGTGATTCCGCCTGTAGATATTCACCTACGTTATTGTTTCGGAAACTAACCGGAGAACCTTGTTTCTCAGAAGTTTTCTTCGCATTGCAATGCTGAAGGTCTCCGCTGGGTCGAAACACTAAAATGCTGTTTTCAATTTCATGTATTGTGCTGTTGTTGTCGAATGCCAGAAGGAATGAACAACATATTGGAACACAACCAAAAATCTAGCCGAAGTTTCTGGTACTATGGCGACAGATGTATATGTACGCAGTCGACAGATTTTCTTACCCGTGTATTGTGTCTGTAGTCGTCCCAATTCGGAAAAGGTTCTGTATATGACTGAGATTGAAATTGTCTGTCTGAACTGGCAAGAATTATTTTTATATGCGTGTACAGGACAGCATCTTCAGAAGCAGTCCTCCGGCGGAATATAAGAATGGTTGCTGTAGTTTGGAATCCCGTTGCAGACCTTGATGGTACAAAATTGAAACTCAAGCAGATGATGGATTAACCTGGAATCTCTCGAATCTCGTTGGGATCAACTACCATGTGAATGAAGCCCATTGCGAGCAACCTCTTCGTCGTTTGACAATTGTCAGTCTACAATATGCTGTGAAAAAGTTTTAATTATAATTGTTTGTCGAACATTATCAGTGTACATCAAACGTGCATTCGTTTTCACAGGCGGTAGCCTCAAACTAGTGGGCATCAAGTATTTATTTTTTGTTTGCTTCAAGTACGCTCCAAACGCTATTCCACAATTGAACGTTGCATCGGATCAAACTTGGGGTATTCGTTTTGTAGAGGATCATTGGCAGGCCATAATAGCAATGTAGATCTCTACGGCAATTCCCGAGGAAGGAAATGAAGCAATAGTTAGTATTAGAGTTTAGATGGAAATTGTAGACGAAAGCATAACGGTAACCGATCGCAATTTGGCTTGCCTCGTATAGGCACTCAAAGCACATCGATTCAAACCATAGCCAACCTACAGGTCTTTACAGATGCCACAACGATTCTGTCAAATCACAATGTCGATAAGGGAGAAGTGTTACAGGTTCGCGTCCAGATGATACATGCTACTTACCGATTGTTCTATGTTCTATAGTTAATGTTTGAGTAACTGCAGTACACCGACAGAAAGATGAAATGTTAGTACAGACAAAGCCAATGCAATGCATTTGAGTCAATAGAGCTATTATATCAACTGAAGTGTTTGTCAATGGACAACCATTACAACAATTTCAATTACTCCACTGTCAGAGCCTTATCTTGCGGCTCTGGATGCCAACAAGTTCTTTACAAATAGCGGTGGAGATGGATTTCCACACTTTGGCATTTGTTCTCTGTTTCCACCCTGTGGAAAGACGTACGATCCGACAAAAATTTTGTTCCCCCTTTTTGATGAACTTCCTGAGAGCCAGTCAACCAATAATAATAATAATAATAATAATATTGCGAATCTGGTTCTCCACAAGGCATGTCTAGAAGATGAGCGATAATAATATCATCGTTACCCAGCTGCACAAGGCTCGAATGGTACTGGTACAACTGAAAACAGCGACACGGGAACTTGTTTCAAGAATTTTACGTTTCCGATAATTGAAACTTGTGGAAGTATGCCAATGATGTTTCTGGAAAATTAGGCGTTAAGTGATAAATAAATTTTTTGTCTGATTTTGAATTTAATTTTCATTTCCTAAATTTCAGGCTTTCATGGATTGGCGGAGATAATATTTGAAAGGAGTATCACGCCATCAGAGCGGGAATGTTAATGGCGGCTCCTGAGTTTGACGTGTCTGAAGGGATTGCGAATTGGTTAGCATTGACAGGTCGGTGTTAAGAAGCATCGCTTACTTTCTCTGGATTCACCTCGGTGAAATGTCTTGATTCACACTGACTTTTTCGTATCATTTATGTATTAGTCATGCACATCCATTCATGCATTGCATACGTATCATAATCAAATGATTTATTTTTTCACTTCGTGGTTCTTATAGACCGACCTTTTAATAATTATTTTTATTTTTGGGTTGCTGTACAATTCAAAAATGTACATGAAAACTACAATACTTTAATAGCAGCGGCCCCCATTTGTCTTGACTGTAGTAAATAACTTCTTTGATTTTTTATATATTTCATAGCTACTACTATTTTTTTGTTGTTCTAAGTCGATATTGGTTAGAGATATTGGTTAGAAATACTGGAAGTTATATATAACTTTGTACCCGTTCCATTCCAGTCCTAATTTTCTGATTTTATTTTGCCCAAAATTATTTTTGTTCTGCCATCGGTGAGATTTAATCATAACATATATTTATATTATATATACGGGAGTAACAGGAATCACAACTTTCCCGGCTCATCTTCATACATTCGCAAGTGTTGCTCGTCTCGGTACATCAGCACAGACATACCTAGCATCGGCCATCTTCGCCAGTTGCCGCATATCATCTCACGACCTCCATCATTGATCGGAACCTGCGTCCACCTTGAGTTCTCGGAAGAATCGTCCCAAAGGACCAAAATCAACTTTCCTAATCACACCAATTCGACTCCACCGTCCGAATCACGAAGTTTCCGTGCTAAAGTGTTGTAATCGGGTGTCCTTTGTCTAGCAAACACATCCAATTACATCTTCCAGACCATCTCAGCTTCCAAAACCCATTACTAAGCAGACTTTGTCCTTGTGTTTATTCCCGCTTAGCCGTATCTCCCACTAGCTCCTATCGGTAAACGCAACCATAGAGAGAACTGATATCGCTGGCAAAACTATCCTAGCCCCCAATTACCCCCCAAAACGCACTTGGCTAAAGCGCAGAAAAAATTTCGAAGCCTGTCCACCCTCACTCTGGCGGAAAAAAAATTCCGGTCTCACTGTTTTTTTTATATCTTGAATAATTGTTTGTTTATTTGCGTTTGTTAGTACTCCCAGTCTGGTTCACAGCAAGACAAGACTTACACAGATATTCACAGGCCATCAGTCTAGATTCTTGATCATCTACCCCAGCTTGTAAAAGCCACTTCAATTGTTGTTCTAAACATATCCAAACTTGAGTACTCGCAAAGTGGTACCCTGATTGGAAAACAACAAAGAGTAGTAACAGACAACAATAGTGGTACAAGTAGCGTTACCCATAATATTTCAGTGTTATTCCCAGAATATCGTTTCGAGCGCGTTCTGCCAGATCCTATCAGCTATATCCCTGGTACAGTTGCTGAACATCATCATCCGATTGCATCGATTGTCTAGTGGAATCATAGTTCCAGAAAAGTTGGAAAATCTGTAGAAATCTTTTTTTCTGGTCATCTTAACACATTTATACCTGATATCCTGATTGTATTCATTCCTTCATCCGACACATCTCCACCATGAACGGCAACTTCAACAACGGCTTGCAGCAGACGTCGGCCACGTCCCAACAGTATCCTTCACAACCGTACGGGTCCTACTATATCCAGCAGGGCCAACCCCAGACGACGCAGTCGATACAATCCACAGGTCAGCAGACCCAGCAGCAGCAAGTCCAAGGTCATCAGCAAGCACAACATCTGCAGCTGCAACAGCCGCAAACAGCCGCGTCTGCGTCTGATTATTATGTCCGCTACCAGACGTCGTACGGTGCTGCTCCACCAAACTACTCCGTGTACCAACAATCGATACCAGGCCAGTTGTCCCAGCCCCAGCCACAGCACTACAACCAAATGGCCACGGGGCAGACTACCGCTGCCACCGCCTCATCTTACGGATCAACAGCTGCTGCTTCAGCGGCAGCAGTAGCTGGTTCCGGCGTTGGAACGACTTCCAGCACCCAATCGACACCTATTCAGGACACAATCAACACTTCCAGCAACTCCACTGTGGGTCAGTACCAACCTCCGGGCATTAGACCTCGTGTCACCACCACGATGTGGGAAGACGAGAAGACGTTGTGTTACCAAGTAGATGCCAACAATGTCTCTGTAGTCAGAAGAGCAGACAACAACATGATAAACGGTACCAAGTTGTTAAACGTAGCCCAGATGACTCGTGGTCGTCGTGACGGGATCTTGAAGTCAGAAAAAGTACGTCACGTCGTCAAAATCGGGTCCATGCATTTGAAGGGAGTTTGGATTCCCTTTGAACGAGCATTGGCCATGGCACAAAGAGAAGGTATTGTAGACTTGTTGTATCCTTTGTTTGTTCGTGATATCAAGCGAGTTATTCAATCAGGGGTAACTCCTAGTGGTAACAATGCCGCTTCTGCTGGTGCTGCACCCGCCGCTGCTGTAAGTTCGAAGGCTACATCAACGCCAACACCAGCTGTACAACCTTCGCTCAACAGCTTCTATCCGCAATATGGCCAACAATATGGCCAACAGTACTCTGCACCCCAAGTAAACGGTACAGCAGGTACTGCGTCAGCTCCATCTGCAAGTGCCACAACTGCGGGCGCATCTACAGCTGGAACCTCTGCTACCGGTCAGCAGTCGCCACAACAAGCCACATCCTCTACTACTACTGATAGTTATCAACAGCAGCAACAGTTGCAGTTTCAACAGCAGGCCCAGCAGCAGGCACTCCCCCAGCTGCAACAACAGCAGGTATACGGTTACCAGCAGCCCTACTACGCCGCCTCCTCTGGAGCTCCTAACCAATATTATCCATACAATCCCAGTGCTGCTAGCTATTCCAGCTATGGGAACCAGCCCGTATATTCTCCGTTTGGCTACGTGAATCCCGTCCCTGCTCAGATGCCTCACCAAGCTCTGCAGCCTCACCAACAACAGCCTCAACCTGCCCTGATAAGTCAGACTGGCTCATTAGGTCTGGCTCAAACCTCTGCAGCCAACGGTAGTGCTGCTGCTTCTTCTGATGCTGCTAGCAAGAAGGAGGAAAAATAGAGTTAAACGAAAGTCAAGCCGTAATCATAAAGAGAAGAAATCAAAGATGCGAAAGGTCTAATGATTTTTGTGATAGAGCTACTACTTTGTAATATACTTATATGATAACCGGTGATGCTTTTTTTAAAAATCGATTGTTATGGTTTATCTTTAGCATGGTTTCTGGCATCGCTCTTGATTGCAATTGCAACCTCCCGTTAATCCCTAGTCATACACTCCTCCTCTACCAGAACTGCTAACAGAAGAGAGAGCCTCGTTCCACCAACTGTACATTTTTTTCTAAACAAAGATTCTCAAAAGAATTTTTATTCCGCTAGATCTATATTTTCATTTACTTGCTTCCCAAAATTACATTGCAGTACATCATTATAGTTGCTAATCCCTCGTTTTTGTTTTTGTTCCATTATGAGTATCCATTGTTTTACAACTAGTTCCAAGTTTGCTTTTGCTAATCTTCCTTCCTTTGTATTAAATAGTGTATTTATGTTCTAAACTTGTCTTCATGGCGTACCCAGAAGCGAACTCCTACTCCTCAGTTTAAAATTATTCATTAAATGATAATCTTCCCTCAGAAACGTAGTCCTGACACATGCGCACACAAGCGGTGCAATGTAGACGAACTTGGCATATTATGTCCCCTAGTTTTTGCACCTACATCATGTGGGTAACAATGAGGCCAGCGATTCGAACACGAGCTTTTTCTGCGACTATCTTGCGTGTGTCACGTGAAGTGCCTTCCTGGCCACCTCAAGCGTCATAGAAAACCTCCTATAGATTAGGGGCACCAGCAGGGTGGATGTTACACCGGTACAAATCAGGGTATCTACCTCGTTTACGAGACTCTGTTGCCCCCAGGTGAAATGGCAATTGTTTCCAATGCACAATACAAGGTTTAATTAATAGGTTGCGTGAGCCCGCATGTATGCATGATGTAAGAAAATTTAGTAAGTTCGTGCGATTTTTAAAGTACCATCCCACATAAATACGACAAGAAAATGCCAGATGGTGTACCTGACATGCCTTGGTGTGTTGCTGTGCAGCAGAAAATGGCAGAGGAGTATTGGAATTAATATTAGCACTAGCGTTAGCATGGCCTAGCATTCTTCGGTGCATCCCCAAATGCAAGTGTTCCCTCCCTTTAGCTTTCGCTTCTGTAATATTTCTCTAAACCTTACAGACCTACAATTATATTACATAGACGTATTAATTATTTGAAGCCATGTATTACTTCGGTTAGGGCATGATTTGCAGAGCGGTAATCAATGGAACCTGGTACTAAACTCAGAATCTAATTAGCTCCGCAATCCGTCCCATTTCGCCCAAGAGATTGTCGGCGCTGAGTTTATGGGGCCATGTAGTAGATAATTTTCCAACTGACGAAAGAGTTTATTATTGCGCCGCAACAGACAAAAAAATGACATTTTTGCCCTCAAATAAGTCTAGCCTCTGCCCCTCAGAAGAATCTGCTCATGCGACCTCGTACTTGTCATCGTTTGGTATTTTGGGTAAAGGCATTTGAGCCAATAGCAGGCTTTCCAAAACGTCATGTGCGAGTGTCTGATGCCGACGGACTCGGAAGTACCGAATCCAAAATGACAACTGGGGACTAGCTGCATCATATACATTCCCTTAAGTTATAGAAGTAAGTCTTTGAATTTTGTCTGTCACGGCATGTGGGCCTGTCTGCAACTAAACACTAATGCAGACATTTTGGAGAATAAATTCAGGATACATTGTTTTGCTGGGAATTTGTTGTTGCTTTGGTGTAACTTTAATTACTGGAGAACAAATTAGGGTTCAGACTCGCATGGCTGTCTGGTTGCATTTTTCACACCGCCCAACACATTTCGAGGCCGACCTCAGCTAATGACAAAATTCCCCCCCTGAAATATCACTCAGTATTTGCCCCGTGCTACGCCTCAATTTTTGGTATTCAAAATTTCGTACAAGGGTGGCGAAGAAAGAAGCTGTACGGTGGTTGTAATTGCAATAGTGCTTATTTTCAATCTCTCGAGCTTGAGCATTAAAATATGTCAGTACTATTAACGTACATTGGTGCATTCAATGCTTCCGGAATTACGCGTGGACTCATGCAAAATGCACATGTTGAAGACAATGACATGTGAAGCTAACGCAGGGCGTTGTTTCTTGACTCTGTATATGTCGATTTATTGAGTATCAGACATATTTTTCCAGTGGTGAAAAATTTTGGAGCACCATCTTTTTCGTCTTTAATAACGAACGATTTTTTCAAACAGCACACGGCCTACTCAATTTTTTGTTCCTATCGAATTCTACTTAATCATAACTCCTACTAGAAACGAAATGGTCCTTGAATTTTTCCATCGTTTGCCCAAACTTATCAAGACTGAACGACTAAACCAGTGCCTATGAGACTCTTCATAAAGAAATGTAAAAAACAAGATGTTCATATTTTCTTAACAGCGACTTAAGTTCATGAATATTTCTACGAGAATCCTATTCCGACCTGGCGATAAATATCCAAATTGAAAATGACCTTTTGGGACTATAACTTATGTCTATTCTAAATGGGCTTTGAATATATTTGAAATTACCAACTTATGTCAAACAAATGTTGACCAAGTCAATAGTACTATTCAAAATATGCAGAAATTATCATGAACTGAATCCATCCAAATGAAATCTGAAAGCAGATTTGATCAATACTCAATGGTCCAGTTGAAATCTCCATCCTATTTGGAGCATTCGTGTTTCAATAGAATGATTGCCGGGAAGTTTCTTGATTCAATTCTGAGTTGCTGGAGTTGACATTTCGGATATCTTATTGGTTGAAGAGGACTCTTTTCCAGTGTTTCGATACATAACACCAGCTCAATGGGAATATAGAAAATTCCTTTGCTTGAGCATGATATGCTCATCTGTTCAAAAAATTTGTCTCCAGCTAAATACCTCCACCTCCATCTCCATTGCCTGTCACCTATTCTTATTGTAAAATCTTGCAAATGTATTTTCATATTACAGATATCCATGTTTGTCGTCATATTTGATAGAATTATGGAGAATTTCATAATTTAGAAGCGTTATATCATTGAGCAAAACTTTCGAAATCGTTGACTGGCTCGTTAAATGTGTCTTCGTGAAGTCCATCCGATTTTACTGCAGAATTTGGAAAGTTCTGAAATAGTAATTAGAAGAATTTGCACTGGGCTGTCATTATCTGTCATTATACGCTTCTGATATTTGTTAATGTCGAATATGATGAAGTCATTTTCATATATTGCGATTAGTGCCCACGAATCCATTTATATTTTCATTTTACTACATATTTCATGTAAAATTTGAGTATTAGAATGGCTACTTCACTAACGAAATCCATCCAATATACATGGTCAGAATCTTCCCTGATATACAGAATGTCCAAATTACCTAGCCCTGCAACATCGAAGATCATTATGACCAAAAGAGATATAGAAGGAAGCGAGGATAAAATTTTTACTAAGAACTTCTAGGGTTTTCAAACTTTAAAGAAACTTTAAAGCCATTTATTTTGAGGAAATTGGATCTGTTTCTATTGGATCGTAAGCTAAATGCTACATATTATACAAATCTTCCTCTAATTTATACCGAATGGAGGTTGGCAGAAGTATAACGGGATTTGCCTAAAACCTTATACTGACACGTGACTTTATTTTTTTTAAACCATTTCGGTATAGTCATTGCCAGATCAAACAAGAAACATCCGTGATAGTTTAGTGGCTAGAATTACCGCTTGTCGCGTGGTAGACCGGGGTTCAATTCCCCGTCGCGGAGATCTTAAGCGCAAATGGTTTAGTGGTAAAATCCAACGTTGCCATCGTTGGGCCCCCGGTTCGATTCCGGGTTTGCGCATTCTTTTTTATCTCTTGCTTCCATATGGAGTTGCTTCAGTTGTTCTTGCCAAAGTTCTGGTGTTGTACCTTTGCAAAAATTTAGCTCAGAATGTGAGTACGATACATGATTGGATCCATAAACATTTTTTGCGTATTAAGCTTCAATGGAAGAAAAAAGGCCCTTAGTATCATCCAAAAAAGTATTCAAGGCTTCGAGATTAATTAGCCACGGGAAACAACCTTATGAGTTATTCTTCACCTAGGGTTGAAGTCTTTCAGCCTCCTAGGCCACAAGTTCATGTGTTGGTTATAAATGTCCGATGTCGGCTCTTATCTGGCTACAGTAACTGACCACGACATTTTGTTTAAAAAATAAATTATATAAGGACATTTTCTGTAAATGAATTAACACTTTTAAAACTTCTGTTCTTTACCAATTGACTCCCAATTCTTGACATTTTCTATAGGTACCTATTGATTTACCCGAAAATGCGCTACGTGTCAGTTTTATCAATTCTGTTTCTCATAATCAGCTCTGTTGGCCATCCCGTGGAATACGGAAAATCACAATTAGTTCTTTCTACAAAGACTACTGATGTCAATTCTGAAAACGACAATTCCGCCAAAATCCAACGGATTCCGGACAAAATCGAAGGGGCTCTGGTAGCCCGGACATTGGTAAAACGGGAGGCTCTCACGAATCTCAATACTGTAAAGAAAATCAAACGTAAAGATGGATCTTTTCGTAGCTTACCCGTTTCTGGGATGGAATACTATGCAGACTGTGACGAAAGTGGGGACCCTTACCTCCTCCTTGTAGATATTGGGTCGTCTTTCCAGAATATTGTCGAGGGCTCGGACTATTCCTTGACCATCAGAGCAGGTGATCACTCGCTGATTGAGAATGTAGATCTCAATTATCCCGGAAGTATCGCGGCCTCTCCTGCGGGCTCTCCACGAGTTCAACTATCGGGAAATCTCGTGCAGCTCACATATACGAATCCCTTCGATCCAGAGTTGATCAAATTGGAGAGATGTTTCCTTAGAAGACACCCTGATGCCCAGCTATGGCTTCCTCACAACGTCGTCTCCCCGCATTCGTCGCACTGGTATAGATTTGAAGTCGATGATGTCTACTTCGTTGGAGGCTTCGGCTCGCTGGCTTATATCGGTGAAATCGATGCTGATTTGTACCACTCAGTAAGCACATTGCCAGATCCCGAGGCCTCGACGCCTGGCGAAGAACCCAATGCTGAGCTTCTATTGTAATTCCTTTATAAGTCGTTTAGTAAGTAGTATCAAAAAACTTCTCCACGTTAATCTAATATTGCAAATAATAAAACGTCTTTTGGGTAGAACTCCGTCCGTAGGAACAACTTAACTAAAAGCAAACCCCACGTCAAACGCAAACTTAGCTTCAAGACAGAACGGATAAACATGTAAGCTTAGACTGTGCATATCTCCATGTCTGAACCTTTATCCTTCGAAATACCCCAACTACTGATGCAGGACATAATAGTAGACATAAGATAGAATTACATCGCATTACGTAAATCTTGATAATTTTGCTACCCCACAAAATATCAATGGCTGCGGAAAATAGTTTTTCAACACACTATGTTGACAATGGAGCCTGGTAGCAACGTGCACATGACCATATAAGAAGGCTTGATTGGCCCCCATTTTAACAACATGTCTGATAGGCTATAATATTGCATCAGCACAACAAGAACATTTTCTTTTTGCATACTATCTGTTTAATCCAATGACTGCTAGCGATAATAAAATTAAACACTCCAAAACCGACGTCTTAATTGTAGGGGCTGGTCCTTCGGGACTAATGGCTGCAACCTGGTTGGCCAGAACTGGAATTCCTTTCAGGATAATCGACAAGAGATCAAATGACATATTTTCTGGGCAGGCTGATGGTTTACAATGTCGTTCGCTTGAAGTGTTCAAGTCCTTTTCTGGCACAGCCTTCGATATGACAGGTTTGGAGTCCGCTTGGAAAATGGGAAACCATATGATTGAAATCTGTTTCTGGAGTCCAGATGAGAATGGTAAGTTGGTGAGATCAGGAAGGATCCCTGATACTATTCCTGGAATTTCTCGTTTTCAGCAGGTAGTTATTCACCAGGGCTACATTGAGAACTGGTTTGAGCAATCGATCAAGAAGTTCTCTGGTGATTCAGTCCAGGTGGAGAGACCATTGTTGCCTTTGTACATCAAGATTGATGAAAGTAAGATTGATGATCCAAACGAATATCCAGTTGAAATTTTAGTCAGAAATTTGAGCAAGGACAAATTGGCCAACCCTGAACAATATGACAACACGGTTGCTAACGGTCTCTACAGACAGTTCGAAGGTGATCAAGAGAAATTCTACAACATGCAATCAGACATTGACAATGACCCTGCCTTGGATGTAAGTGAGTATGAGATTATTCATTGTAAATACTTGCTTGGTTCAGATGGTGCTCACAGTTGGGTGAGAAAACAACTAGGAATTGATATGGATGGCGAAACCACCGACTTTGTTTGGGGTGTCTTGGATATGGTTCCAATCACTGATTTTCCTGATATCAGAAGCCGATGTACAATTCATTCCAAAGACTGTGGTTCAGTCATGGTTATTCCAAGAGAGAATGATTTGGTCAGATTGTATATCCAGTTGAAAGAAGTTCCCAGAGACCCCAGGACGAAAACAGAAGCTTCAGAATACACTGGAAATGTCGACGATAAGAATGCTTCTTCAAAGGGAAGAATCGATCGCTCCAAGATTACCCCAGAACTAATCTTGAAGAATGCCCAAGAAATCATGCTGCCCTTCAAATTGGAAATGACTGATTTGGATTGGTTCACTGGCTATCAAATTGGTCAAAGAGTCAGTCCCCAATTCAACAAGTACAACAGAGTCTTTATCTCAGGTGATGCTTGTCACACACATTCACCAAAGGCAGGTCAAGGTATGAACGTCTCCATGATGGATGCTTTCAATCTTGGATTCAAATTGGCCCTTGTATGTAAGGGCTTGGCCAAACAAGACATCTTGAAGACTTATGAAAGCGAAAGACTTCAAGTGGCTAAAGACTTGATTGCCTTTGACCACAAACTTTCCAGAATGTTCAGCGGTAAACCAATGATTCCTCAAGCAGACTCTTTAGAAGAAGGAGTTGATATGGACGAGTTCCACAAAGCTTTCCAATTGGGTAACGAATTTGCTTCAGGTACCATCGTTGACTACAACGACTCGTTGTTGATCGACAAATCGAACGTTCTTCCAGCAGATGAGAAAGATAGAACTATGTCCAAGTATGCAAAAAAGATACCTGTAGGAAGAAGATTGAATTCAGTCAAGATTATCGCCCATGCTGATGGAAGACCTTACCATATTGCTGATCGTCTTCTTTCAGATGGCCGCTTCAGAGTATTGATATTTTCGGGTGATATCAAGAAGTTCACAAAAAACATGGACGTTTTGTACGAATTCCTGACCTACCTCGAATCCAATGAACATTTTGCTAAGAAGTTCACTCCACCAAATGCCTTCGATAACTCTGTTATCGATGTCATTACAGTTCACGCATCTAACCGTTACGATATAGAGCTCTTTGACTTCCCTGAATTTACCAGACCGCTTGATTTCAAGTCGAGACGGGATTACTGGAGACTTTACTCTGGTGTTGGTCGTACTTACCATGAAGGAACGCTTGATGTCTACGAAGAGTATGGAATTGACAAAGAAAAGGGTGCTATCGTAGTTGTCAGACCAGATGGTTACGTTTCTTTGGTCACTGATTTTGGAGTGTCTGGATTAAAGGAAGTTGATATTTACTTTGATAAGTTTATGATTCCTCAGTCTAAAACCGCTTTGCCAATCAAGTCTCAAGATGTTGACGACAAGAAGAGATTTGTGAAGCCATTGTTGGCCGTTTAGTTTATTAAGTAATGTATTATTTAGGTAATGCTTCATTAAATAGTTAGTTAGGCACTATGAATGCATGAATAGTTATCCAGACTTGCGCATCTGTCTTAATTTTTCTTGCTTTTGACCCCAAAACATCTCCGCTTGCGTTACAGCATATAATGCCTTACCCATGGCTTTGAAATCGGTCATCAAGTTAACATGCCCGCAATCACTTGCAATTTTGCAAACAATATCACCCTGTCCAGAGGTAGTATCGTAAAAACTAAAACCTTTCCTTTCAGGCATCAACCATTTCTGGTGTACAACTCCATCACCATGACCGTAGAAGAACTCGTAGTAGTTGCCGTCCCTTATGTCATCCAAGCCTCGCACAATGGAACCTCGCACTGATGGTACGGTATTACCGTATACAATAGCCAAGGGTGGATATTCTGGCTGCAACTCTTCTCTATAGTCAAGAGAAAGTATATACTCTTTTGTCAGTTTCAAAGTTTCACTTAGATAGTTGTATGCGTCAGAGAACGAGAAACTATAGCTACGAACAGTCTCATTGTCTTCGTTTGACTTCATTGCAAACAATGAGGGTGAAGTAGATCTTTCTTGTAGAGCAAAGTCTGAGTTGTGGTTAGAATTCTCGTACAATGAAGTTGTCTTGGATCTTCTGGTTAGTGATAAGGCACGATAGTTTCTTAATTTATTACCAATCAGATTGATACTGAAAGTGGAATCTGAATTGGTCAATGATGTACTCCTGCAGCTGCTGTCAACAGACTCTTCAAGAATTCTTCTTTCCTTAGACACCAATGGGTTCAAGTTATACTCCACCCAGGTCTCTGGATCAAAGTAGTCTAGGTCATACCACTCTTTCTTTTCCACATTATAGAATACTCGACCACTCAAGGGCAAGAAGTTGAAACTGGAACGCATCATGAAGTTCGTTTCATAAGTGAGGATCTTGTCTGAGAAAATTACCGAGTCACCAAACCGTATAGGTCCCAAGATGTTGAGACATTCGCTGGGCACACCTACATATATGAGAGATCTGAATAGCTTTGGGTTTCTTTGTAAGGCTCCATGAGCAATGAGTCCACCCATGGAGTGAGCAATTACAATAGAAGGTTTACCAGTTCCCTCGTAGATGTCCTGGAGAAACTTTTCCAACTGCTTCGAGACTATAGAACCACTTAATCGCCAGTCGTAGCCAAACTCCTTGACATTAGTTTTGGGATTACTTGCAAGCTTTTTGATAAACTTCTTACAGATATCTATGGGACCTATATTCTTCAACACTCCATCAGGGTAAATGTAGTCTACAGCCCTGGTTTCATCCTCCTTTGTTGGCCCCAATAAGAGGTTGATTTTTCGCAAGTTGAACCCAGCCTTGATCGGAATCCACAACCGTTTTCCGCTCTTGGTGTCTCGCAAGATAGAGCCCCGGTACCCTCCGAGGATTACAATGTTACCCTCGATCTCGTTGTAGATGCTTTCGTACGTCGCCTCGTCTTTTTTGCTCTGCATGAAGTCCGGAATCAACGTCGATGTCAAAGTATGCTTAACAGCCCTGAAGCGTACATCGTCCGTTCCCTTGAATTTTCGGAAATACTCAGCATCTTCCAAGGTACTTATAGACTGCTGACGTTCCAAGCGTAGCTTCATCTGCTGCTTCTCATCAGAAGAATTATCGTCATGGTTATTTCCAATGATCGGAAGTGAGTCGATAAGTGGAATTGAGTGGATCTTTGATTCAAGCCGAAGCGACGTGATTTGCTTGTACAACGAGCTACTAAAAGAAGTGAGTCCGCCAAAAGGCAATGAGAACGAAAAGACCTTCTGTGACTGAGACCGAAAGCTCTCGGCATCAATCGCGTCGTCACTGAAAGGATTATTCCCAATAACTCTTTCCTGATCTTGTGTTGGCCGTTGCGAATCGGCTATTGGGTGTTTCTTCTTTACATAGATGCTCGCGATAGAATCTCCTCCTACAATGGAATTTGCATCATTTCGGGAAAGTTTCCGCGAGAGTGAAGTGCTGCTCTGATTCCCACTCTTGCTGAGAGCGCCGCCCACATAGTCGACAGGAATATCTTCAAGAGCATTTTCATCCTCTACATCTTCTTCAAAATCGTCGTCTTCCTGTTCCTTTATCTCTTCGTCTGCTTCTTCTTGAGTAGAGTCTCTGATGGCCGAAAAATCTTCTTTCTCGTCGCAATACACATTCAGTCTCATCTTTGTTGTTTTAACCGGGCTATTGATCTCATTGGCCATATTGCAAGGGTTTTGTACAGCCTAGGGTCGGCTGTTTTTTCAGATCCCTGATTATGTGGAGAAATCCTTCACATTTTATTCGGCAAGATTCCGATCCAACCGAGTCGGTTCTACTCGAGCCGAGAGGTGAGATATCATGTGATCTTACTTCTTCTGTGGTGAGAAATCCGGGGTTGGATATGGAGAAAGATGCACCAGCCACGGGCGATAACCAGTGGATGTGTTGGAATCGCAAATCCAGACGATTCCAGAAGTGGAGTTGTATGGTTTGAATTGACGAAATTTATGTTGTCGATCTAAATACTCTGTAGAGTTTGAGCATTCGAAATCTGCCAATTTTCATCGATTTTAAATTTTATGCGAGTCTGTCCATAGAATGAGATACTTCTTAGATGTTTTGATTGAAATATATGTGTATGTATATATATATATATATATATTATTAATCTGGCAATGCAATGAAAATATGATCTAGGAATTATTTCAAAAATTTGGCGAAAGAAATATAGAAAGTCAATCGTCAATATTTATTACAAAACGCCACTTTATACTCAAATAGAACAATGTTCAAGCTTCTTTACTAGCTTCATATTGATATTCTATTCTAGATGTAAAAAACCATTCAACAGTAGATACTAAACAAATATTGTTCTGGACTTCACAAGAAAGAATCAACAGAAGAAATTTAATAAAAGAACCAGTGAAAGCAATGGCCAGCATTGAAGTCGCAGTGGGCCAACAATATCTTTTTGCGGCACAGGTAGACATTAACACCACTCAGACATGATCTCTAAGCCACTCCAACATGCTGAGCAACGGCTCTCCCCTGAATGTTGCAGCGAGAGAAAACAGCAAATTGATCACAGCTTACTTCATAGCCAAATATGTGGTGATACTTTCTATGCTGGCTTCCTGAGACTTCTTCTTATTTAACTTTTGGGTAACCTTCTCAGTATATACCTTTTCAGGCTTTCCAGAACGGAAAACATTCTTAACTGCAGCTGAGGCTCTGGAAACGTATGTTCTTCCAGATGAAACCGAATTTACCGAGACGGATGCGGAATCAGTTTTTTTTAGCGAAAACAGCATTTTTTTTATTTTCGGTAGAATTCAAAAGAATAGATTAATGATTAAACAACTTCAAATACAATACAAGCTAGAAATCGACATCTATTTATAATAATTGTAAAGCCTACTTTTCTACTAATTAAGCTCCCATGTGGTGCGCTACCAAAATTGCATTTACTCCCGTACTGTATGAACCCTACGTTTGGCCCTACTGATGACAAATTTATGCACAGATTAATAACCCAAATACCGAATACGGTATAGAGCTTTCAAGAACGTTATGGTATTGTTGATAGACTTCACACAATTGAAGGTAGTTGAATAGCATTCTTTTATTAGTAATCGACCACCTTTATATTACTAGAATCCACACCTTTGAGAATTTCGCACCCATCAGGTCATAGACAGCAGGAGATTGATTAAAATGGGACTCTCTGGAGCTCCACTTATGGACTGCCGCAGGTCAAAAGATTATGAATCAGGATTCTTGTAGAAAGGATATTTTTCCCTATATGTATTATATTTAGTTAACTATATCAAAATTATTGCTTTCAAAGTATTCATGAGTCATCGACTATTCCAGAAATCTTTCTGCACGATTTTAATTGCCTCAGCCATGGTTGTGTAGTTCCAAATATCGAACATACGAGAAGAGAAGTGAATACTCCTTAGCCAAGGATATAAAAGAAAATTTCATAAGCACTTCAGCATATGAATACCATTACGGAGGTCTAAGATAAGGCTCTTTTCATTCTTCCCTTCCTCTGTTGCACTCATTTTCTTGTGAGTCTTGTTCTACTTTGTGTTAGATATCTCTCGTCATGTCTTCTTCAGCAGATTCTAAGGGCAATACATTGTCTAGCTGGACGAAACAAACAGGTAGACAACAATCAAAGATAAACCTGCGCTCGTCGATTTTCTCGCCCAGTCCTTGGAGCCTTCTTTGAAGAGAGAGCCGAAAATGAGCACAAAATCCATTTCGCTGAAGTCGAGATGGAATTTGTTGAGATTTAGCCTTTATTCACGAGGTTGAGCCTTTTTCCAGAAGAAAATCAAGCATCACCATTGGATTTTCTCAGTGGAAGTCACATTTGTGAATTTCTGTAAAGTTGTCAGAGGAAAATTTAATACCTTGGTATCCTTTGAACAACCAACTAAACAGTCAGATATATTTTTAATAGTATTTGTTTGTTATTAGATTCAGTCGTCAGTATAGGCTATACTTACTTTAGCTGTGATTTTTTTATTATGACTCTCTCGATTGTTACTGATTATTATTTCGATTAAACCTTGTTGGCCACCAAAATTGAGTCTTCATTATTCTCTATCTTTTCAATGCCCATAGACTTGTTGGTGTCGACCTTGAATAGATCTCTGTCCCTCAATTTGGCTTCTGTCTCGAGCCTGGCGTTATTTAAGACAAACTTATGAGCAGCATGCGCGCTTAAGTTACTGTCAAATAATTTGTCCATGTCTTCCAAAGCAATACCCTTAGTTTCCGGAACGGAGAAAAAGACAAATGGAATAGACAAGATGGCCACACTGGCAAAGAAGTAGTAGATTCCGTATTGCATCTTGTCGATCATATTGTTAGTAAATCTGGACATAATAAAAATAGGAACCCACGAAACAGCAGCATTAATAGCTTGGACAAAGGATCTGATGTTTTGGTCGAATACTTCACTGCCAACAACGAAGGGTCCACCTGACCATGCCAAAATAAAAGATGCGATCCAAATGTACATAAATCCTATGGCGGCTTTACCACCTGGGCCAGCCAGGTTACCGGGTTTTGTAGGATCGTTAATCTTCAAGTAGGAGCCAATGTACCAGAAACAGACTGAGCACAAAGCAGACGAGCTCATGAAGGCTTTTCTTCTTCCGATGGTATCCACAATAAATATGATGTAGATGAATGTACAGATGAACTTGACCACACCAAACATACCAGTAGAAAACAAGGTAGCATTAGTACCTTTGACACCAAGACCAGCGAAAATGATTGGCGAATAGTAGTTAATGGACTGGATACCCAAGAAGTTTTGGAACAAGAACAAACCACAAGTAATGCACAATCTCTGCAACACCTTTCTGTTTCTGAAGAACACCTCGACAAAGGGATCCAATATGCCCAATCCAACGTGTTCCTTCTGGTAGTTGATGGACTCCATGACCTGGTTGACTTCGTAGATTATATATTCGTGGTCTTCAGGCAAGTTTCTGAACCATACCAAGTTCTTTATGGCTTCATTGTACCTGTCTACTTGGAAGAGCCATCTAGGCGATTCCTTCATGAGAATGCTGCCGAGCAAGAACAAACCGCTGGGGATCATTTGGACTGCAAATGGGATAAACCACTGCTTTTTTGTAGGAGCAATGTGTGAGTCGACAGCATAGGCTATCCAGAAACCGACCAAGTCACCGATTCTCCAACCAATTTCGTAACTACTCGTAAGCTGTCCCCTTACAGCTGGAGGAGCCACTTCAGAGATATACACTACTGTCAAATTGGTGGAGAATCCAACCGCAATTCCAGCCAAAACTCTGCCGGCGTAAATGGGTCCCAAACCTACTGACTTGCTAGCAGCCAACATGATAGATGAGCCTACGGTGATTAACGAAGCAGCGATAATCAAAGAAATACGTCTGCCCCAGTAGTAAGAACAGGGATACGAGAAAAGTGCTCCAAAAAAACAGCCCGCATGGAATACTGAAATGATGTTGGATATAATGAATTTGGAATGTGGCAGGCCATCGAGGCCAAACTCGTCTTTGAACGAGTCTAGAGCTACTGTGCCGCCTATAAATCCTCCGTCGTAGCCAATAATTATTGCAGCAGCTGAAGCCATAAGTGCTGTGGCATAGACACGGTAGTTATAAACTTCAGGGGGCGTGGGTCTGTCTTCATCCTTCTCGAAGATGTTTCTGAATCGGAAACCGAACATCGATTTCTTATTGGTAGCTTTTGCGCGCAGCTCCGAAAGCTCGGATTCTGACGAATATGATGAGCCTTCCTTCTGAGACACGTAACGTTGCGTAGATACAGTCGATTTGTTGCTGAAGCTCATAGCAGAAGATAGTAGATATTCAAAGGTTTCGGATTATAATTTATCCGCTGGCATGTGACCATCGATGGTCGTACAAATATCAGCTTAGTTCAACGTCCTATCCAGTAAAACCAAATGCTGACGCTAATCTGTAAACCGAACACTGAAAATAAACGACTCCTGATCTTTTTATATAGCTTTAGATTCGAAAGTTCAAATATTTGAATCCTGAAGTTCGTAATGCACCCCACAAAAAGAGAACCCTCCGATGCCAGCAAAAAAGTTCTTTTTTTATGTACGTATTTTTTTGCCCTTTACATGGGCGCTCCCCCAAGTACACCTTCCCCCAAAACCTATTGTATTTGACATGGAGAGGCGTGGGGGCGACGTTAGATTGGGGATATCGTGGGGGACACACCACATAAACGTTGGATCTCACGCCGTGCTGTCTACCTTAGAAGCCCGCTATAGCTATACTGTGTCCAGATAACCGACAATCCCAGGTTCAAAGCTACATCACTTTGTCTATATACGATCGTGGGGTACATAAAGCCCTGGGGTTGGTTTTCATTATGTGGGGGATCCAACTCTAGAAAAATGTATGGTGGCAGTTATTGAAAAATACGTAGAAGTGGTAATATGAGGAAAGTGAAAATGTGCTACTGTGTCAGATAGAATCTTCACCTCAACCATTTCGGGACACTGCCACACATTAAGACTTTCGAGACGTCTAGGAAAACTGTGGCTGCGTTAAATCGGAATTGTAGTTCAGACTATTGATTGGTTGAGCTTGGGAATTGACATCTTAAGCCAATTCTGCCAAGCTTCTGAATGTAGCCGAAACCCGGTGTAATATTAACCCGAGTCTAGCTAGAGCCTAATAATGGCACTCACATTGTCGATAATTATTTCATTTCATCTCATCTAAAGAGTAAAAAATTAGCAGTTCGTACTGTAGAGTACAAACTATATCTGTCCTTGAAAGTATTAGATGAATCTAAATGAAAATAACATAAGTCAAAAAATGGACGAGACCGGAATCGAACCAGTGACCTTTTGCTTGCAAGGCAAACGCGCTACCAACTACGCCACACGCCCTATGGCTATGATAAGGGGGAGCCGAACTAAATGGCGATCAAATAAATGTACATCATCCGATCACGTGCTACAAAAGAAAAAGAGTCTATTTCTTCTTGATTCATCCTGATTTTAAAAAGAATAACTTCTCTGGTATAATATTAAGTACTATTACATCCAACTAATTAGAGAAAATAGGCCAATAAAACCTTGTCTCTTTCATCGTCGGATGCTTCCAGCCTCGTCTCCCAAACACTGTGCTTGACGCGTAAATTCATGTATGCAATCCTTTCTCGATAGCGAAAAACGCGTACACCTTAGCTCTGGAATCCGCAAACAAACAATTTGAAACTTCGAGATTCATCTTTCTTCGACCAACTGACAATAGAATTTCTCCCAGCAACAGAAAGGCCACGAAGTGTGTTGCCGGGAATACTAGAAGGAGTGTACTGCAAGCGGAAGAGTCAATTTGAACAACTTTGTAACATTCCAGGTATTGCATAATCAAAATTGAGATCTATAATACAATCTTAATCCTGTCCAAGAAAGCATACAATTAATATCCGGATTCCGACTCACTGATACATATAACAACTGCGACCACATTACATCAATATCCAGCAAGTATCCAAACCATTAATTCATGAACTTCACAAAATTCACAACTCAGATTCCATAAACTCACAACATCAAACTTCACTATGTACATTACACCTTCAGGCTACTCTCAGATCTTCCACGACATCAAGCGAACGTCTCTTTCACACTCCACCTGTAAGCTCGTGGTGTTTGTCTCATGTCTCGATATCGACTCTCTTTGTGCTGCCAAGATCGTCTGCTTGCTCTTGCGGAAAGAGTTGATCCAGTATCAACTTATTCCTGTAGTCGGCTACTCTGATTTGAAGGGTCATTACGCCAAACTCGACGCGGACGTATCCAATGTCATTCTCATTGGCTGTGGCGCAATGTTGGACTTGGAGACCTTCTTCGACATCAACGCAGAGGAATTGGCTTACGAGTTCAGTGAAGAAGAACTCAGAAAACAGAGAAGGCTTAACGACACTCTCGATGTCAACGACGACTTGAAAATCACACTTCACAGGAACATCACCTTTCGAAGAAAGATATATGTGATAGATGGCCACAGACCTTGGAACCTTGATAATGTATTTGGATCGTCAGTAGTAGTTTGCTTGGACGACGGATTTGTCGACTCCAACATGGCAGTCCAGAAATCAGCTTATAATGTACTTGTAGAAGAAGAAGATGATGATGATGATGAAAGTGATGAAGAAGATGAAAGCATTGAGCCTATATCACAGGCTGAAATTGATATATCTCTGGACGATGAAGAAATAATATTTAACTCCCAAGATTCGGAGGAAACCATATCTCGAAAACGTAGGAAACAAGAACGTCGTTTGAAAAATCTCAAGAAGCAGAGAAAACTAGAGAAATCAATCCACGAAGATACAATACAGACCTATTACAATCAAGGTACTACTATCATGACTGCTGCTACGACCATAGTGTATGCTTTGCTTGCTTCGATTGGTGAAACAAGTTTGGAGAACTTATGGTTGGCCATTATCGGCACATCTTCGCTCGATAACCAATACCCTGAAATTTATGATAAGCTCCAGCCACTTTTGAAAGACGAAGTATTGAGATTGAACCCTTCTAACAACTCCATAAGCAACAATAACATCAATGAGAAAACTGCAGACTCAATGTCACTCAGCATCGAAAGAGACTACCACCTTTTCTTATTACGGCACTGGACTTTATATGATTCTTTTTTCTACTCCAGTCACGTAAATTCCAAGCTCAACCTATGGAGAGAAGATGGTCGAAAGAAGTTGCATAAATTGTTTGCCAAGATGGGAGTCTCCTTGGCCTCTGCTCAACAGAAGTGGCTTTACATGGACGTTCGTATCAAGCGACAATTGCCATTTATCTTTAACAAGTATTTGCCAATCTATGGATTGGAAGGCGTTGTACGTGAAGGCTTCATTAGAACATTTGGCTACACGGGACAGCTTTCAGCTATGGAGTGCGTAGAAGCATTGACAGCTTTACTAGAATCGGATAAACGGTTGCTTAGCGAAGACCGCGAAAATAGTCCAGTTAACGGCGAAGAAGATGAATCTCAGGATGAACAGGAAAGAATACAGGATAAAATTGATAGAAAGGAAAAGGCTTGGATAAATAATTTCTGGTCGTCTTGGGATGCATTAAATATGAATCCTTCGACTGCGAACTCCAGCAAGTCCATAAACTCTAATTTCAAGAAATCAAAGGGTTTCGAGTTGTTGTTACAGGGTTTGGAACAAGCAAAGGTAATTCAGCAAGTTATCTTCAAAACTGGAATGTCTCTTTTAGAGAGAAAATTGGTTAAAAACTTGCGGTTGTATCGTTTGTGTGTGTTGAATGATGGCTCGATACCTGACTTGAGCATTTTTCACAATCCACTAATGCTTGCAAAACTTGGTTCATGGTTGCTCGAAAATCTTTCTGAGTTGTTCCTTGTCAATTCTTCGCAATCATTAAAGCCGTTGGTAGTGGCAAGCTTGGATATTACCACTGATACGTACCTCGTAATAGGAATGGCTCCCAAGTACCCCAGGGGGATGGATAATACAACCAGAGCCAAATTAATGCAAGGACAGAAAGATGATCAGGATAAAAGTGGAGCGCCAGCATTGACGACCAGGCTCAATACATTTAGTGTCGCATTTCAACAATTGGCTAATACCTCTGGTGCAAAAGTCAGAATCGATAGTTTTGACAGCTCTGTTATTGAAATCAGAAAAGACGACTTGCCTCCTTTCCTCGAAAAACTAACGTTAAGTGGTTTGATATAGCATTGTAATATATACAGCATTGTAAAATACTTTAGGATTTATTAAGAAGCATTAAACTCTCTGTAGTGTTAAATATTTATAAAAACCTCACAAGAATTTTGTAAATTCCATTACTTCGTAATCTAACGAAAATATTAATTCGGATTTGCGTCTTGCCTTTCTTCCAACGTTATCACACCTTAGCAGCACCAATTTTCTAGTTGTTCGTAACTTATTTCCGAGCTTTAAGCTTCATTCAAACTTATTATTCTGAAATCCTATTGGAGACATCTTGGCCATAAATGAAATGTGAAGTATTAATTAATTATAAGTTCAATATGAGTGATCTTGGCAAATTCAAGTGGCCTTTTCTTCATTCGGTACGAATTACTTTGGTATAAAGTATATTACTAAATGAAATGACATGGATAACATTTATAAAAATTATTCTGATAGTAACTGAAGCCGCTTCTCAGAATATGAAAAAAACAGCTCATAGTTTTTGGAACTTTTTCAAATCAGATTCTAAAGTTTAAATTATTTACCAAATGGCTTACACGACTTCCAATAATTTAGCCCGAATATGAACTCAAACGATTGATATTACACAAACCTTAGGTAACACACTCACAAAATTGAAAATAATGTTACATAAACTAAAGAACGTAATGATAGGTTTCGAAAACTGCAGAAACTTGAACAATGGTATAAGGCTGCCGGGCCTGTAAATTTATTTAAATAAAACATCTAGACTACACAATCGATACCCAAGATAAAAGAATAGAACAGTGAAGACTTCCCTTCATGTTTCTTTTCTTACCTAATGTCATGTATTAAAATCTAACCTATCCACTACATACTATATAAATCATCGTTTAGATCACAAGGAATGGTTGAAAAGATCTCCACAACTAAAACCACAACTGATATTATCTAGAATTCATGAACTTATAAAGAAAATTAATAACACGTAAATATACTTACACAATAATCTTGTATAAAGAAACCGTCTAGACTCAATCCTTATTTTTATCAAAGATAATCACTTTAAGATTAACTTTTCAAATGAACCTAAGACCCCCCGGTTTCCATATGGTGCGCTGGAATTTTATGTATTTCGGTTGCGGCCATATCTAGCAGAAAGCACCGTTTCCCGTCCGA
>JAKTZB010000019.1:0-241175 GCA_030564745.1 Scheffersomyces segobiensis | reverse complement strand
GGGGGGGGGGGGGGGGGGTTAGTACTAATTAGACTTCGACACCTAATAGAATGGCTGCGAAGCTAAAAAGTTTTGAGATTTCCAATACAATAGACGGGTCTTTAGAAGACAACTTTATCGATAATTTGCTTCATCCATATGAGGGTTCATTTTCTTTGATGGCGATATATCGGTAATTGAGTATCCTATGGTACTTCAGCAATATCTTCAGTACTCTTGACTAATTAATCATTTAACCATGGCACCTTATATAATGTGAATTATTGTACCAGGTACAGGAGTGCCAGATTGAAATTTTTAAAGATAGTTTTACTGCTAGACTAGTTCTTATATTTCAACTATTGAGGCAATAATGTCAACAGAAACAGCTAGTAACGGTAGCGGCCAATCGAGCTTGAAGGCTTTCTTGGCCAAGTACAATTTCAAGATTGGCGAAGCCTCAGATGAGTACATATCTCGTCGTAAGAGGCAGATGGTGTTCTTCATGAGCTCAGCAGCTTTGACCATCTTTGCTTCCAGATTCGCCTACAAGTCTACTATATCAAGACAATACATACCCACTTTATTCCAGGGGAACCATGCACCGCCTTTGAGTTATAATTTTGCCACTGATGCCGCCGTGGCGGTAGGCACCGGTACTCTCTTGTGTGGATCGGTGTCTTCTATGGTAATATTTGGTAGCTGCTGGATTCTCGATGTTTCCAATTTCAAGGAATTTGGCTGGAAAATGAAGTCCATAATGGGAGGGTACGAAAAGGAAAGGGAACTCAGCAAGCTCCCTTTGGACGAAGAAAGTGCATACATTCAAGACGGATTGAACGACATCTTAGAAGGAAAGTACGACTTCGACGATGGAACAGAAGAGAAGAAATAAATTTAATGTATTTCAAGCAGCTTGTAAATAGACATATAATGCCAGCATGTAATATAGTTTCGTTTATATCCATTGCACTTGTACGTATTCATGAGTTCGTGTCTACCCGATGGCTCATCCCGAGGGACATCGGACTAGAGAGAGCTGAGGTATAGAAGGGTAGCACATTGGATCATCAATTGATGGTGTAGTCACAGAATCAAAGGTTACATCTCAAGCAGCTTTAAAGTAGCTGGGTGGAACTCTTTGATGCTTGTCGAAGCGTTGGCCTGTCTGATTTGGATTGGTGGACGATGATGGGAGGGACCGTTGTGAATATGCTTTTCCCCTTGTTTACCGTAAGGAACCCGAGAAGCATAATCTTAGGTATGGCTGTCTTGATTTTCGAGTGCTGGTGATATAGTTTCTATGTCTGGAAGTGTATATTTGTTTCTGAAGCAGATAGAAAGAACCAATGCCAAAGGAATCTGCATCAAAGAGGCAAATTTAATAAGTCCTAATTCCAGTGGTGCTGTCATTCTTGGTTGTAGAGTTTGCTTTGCAAGTACGGTTTGGTAGAGCAAGTTTGCTGTGATGATATGATAAGTTCAACAACAAGAGATATCTACATTTATGTTGCAATATATATATATTCTAATACCGCTACACATTGTTGCTTGTTCGACAGTCATTTTGAGCAAAACGTTGTCTGCTTGAGACGAAACTTACGGCATCAGAAATGGTTAAGGAAAGTCACTCGAAAAACGTTCACGTTATGCTATACTAGGTGGAATTATAGCTAAGCTTTACTGCATTTTTAGATTCATTCCTCTGTACATTTTCACGGTATAGACCTAAGAAAAAGGGAACTGAAGTTTGCTTAATTCTACTTCAGGTAGTTGTAGTCAGCAAAGTTATGATCAGAAGGTTTGCCATCGTGGTCAGTATCGTGGTCAAGTATGTCCACAAAGGTGTTAGAAAGCCATACTGTTAACGGTGCAATTGCCTAAGTGTCTAATATTGTATTCCGTAAAGAGTATATCAATATGGATTGGGTTTCACACATTCTATCATTTTGTCTGATATCAGATTCTCCATATGAAACTACCAGACATCTTCAATTGTACGATTTGAAAAAAAAGGTACATCCAATTTTGAGAGAAGTTGTAGATCCAGCCAGCAGCGGAACATCCCTAAAAGGCATTAAGGAATATGTCTACCAGCTCTGTAAAGTCATCCTTTCGAAGCCTCCCCTATTCATTAGGAACAAAACTGATGTTAGACATGCGAGTATGACCTCCTTCAGTAGTATGATAACCGGAAACTATCAAAAACTACCAGATGCTACTAGATAAGGCTGCGGACGTGCGGATGTGACTATGAACATTAGTGAAATGAAACCTTTGGAGTTCAGCACGCGTTCTGTACGAATATGCTCAACTCATAAGCTATGCTATCTATGCTATGTATGAGAGGTGACGCAAGGTGTAACCCGTCCTGACTTGGTCATCTGCTTGATCTATTCTTGATATCGGCATTAATTTGGACAAGTCGGCCCGAGAGCTCTTTTGAAATAGGCCAATATCCCCTTACAAAAGTGGATCTGTTTTTGGTTCTTCTTCTGATTCTGCTTCTTATTCCGTTTATTCTCTTGTTATTTATATTTATATTTCTGTTTCTTGGTATACTTCTGAATCTGTTCGTCTGCACAATGGTCCGGTTTGGATTAAATGGCTAACCGATCCATACGTTTCGTGCCGCCTAGAGCCGACCAGAGCTATCGGGGTGATGAGCTAAGTGTTCTATGCTTGAATCCTTAATCTTTAACCTTGACCTCGCAATTGAAATTGTAGTTTGTTCATTTATTCTCTATCAGTCATTTATCAATCGTTCATTCTTTGACAATTATCCCAGCCAGTGATATACCGCAAAACCCCTTCCAGCAGGATTTGTATAAAATTCTATACATCGGTAAACATTTGTCATAATGGTAATAAGCATTAATGTCAAAATAATATGACTTGTCATCAAGACATCGGGAGTTATTAAAAATAGTGGAGATGTGAAATAAAAAAATGTGCTCCTCAAACATAAGCAGGGGGCATATGGTGGATCCTCTAACGGAGGGCCCGAGTGTGTGACATCTAACCAAATAAGGACAAGTGTATCGGAGTACATTCTGGAATTGAGGGAAGCACCTCGACGCAGTTGGATCGTCTCTTGTATCTGATGAGCCCATCGTAGAGCCTCTTGTTGCTGAGATACCGCTCGAGCAGAGGTGGATAGTTCAAGGGCAAGGCATGAGCTTTATCAACAATAGCAACTAGTTGCAAACGATTTGAATGCGAAACACGAAGCACAGGAGCATACTTGTCTCTAGTAGCATTGGAGTCTGTAGAATGTGCTACAGCTACAGCACCAGCAACATCAATTGGGGCTTCTTGGTTCTCAAGCCGAGCTTCCAAGTCCAACTGAGAACTGGAGTCACAATTGAGTATTAATCCATAGAAGAAATCGCTTTTAGCCTGATCCATGTAGCGCCAGAACAACATCGCAACCAACATGAGCACAATGAACATGGCCGAGGCATTGATGGTCTTGATCAAGAGCGAGTATTTGAGATGAGGCAAGGTTCCAGCAGCGAACTTGTGGGCAAGTATAGTGACCATAGTGATAGCAATAGTAAAATCTGAAGAAGGTACCAGCTTGAGCGCCGAAATAGCAACGGTTGTAGGAATGAGAGCGGAAATGGTGGAAACTTAGTGTACGTGGGTCTGTTAGGAAATACCTTGAAAGTCCCGGTGATATGATGTCTTCAGAATTGTTACATGACAGAGGCAGAGAGATCGTATCGGATTTATATAATTGGAATTTGATTGCTCGTGGTCTCTCAGTATGGCTGCGTCGGTATGGGTGTATGCTTTTGCAATCTTTGTTCCTGCACCAACGGGTTGCATATTCTTGATAAGGTGGCAGCCTGTATGTGCTGTTGGTGAGATCACCATTGCTACTCTAATTACGCATACGGGTTTGGGATCATTCAGCACGGGTTCGCTCGTACTTTCCCACTGGGTAAATGGAAGTAGATGGATATATTTGTAATTGGTGATTTGATTAACGATTTTTCTGTGGTTATTTCGAAATGTAGAACCAGGAGTCCTATAATGACAGAAGTCTCCAGCCACATGTCACCACCAACGGTTACTGGACCCCTCTAGCACGATTTCGTTCCTTAAATACCTGTAGGTAAGTATTCCCAAACAGTCTAAATTGCCCAATTGGCTGATAGATGACTGTGAAACTTAACCATAGCATCTTCAGCATTGTTTATCTCACAGTAGCTCTTTCTCGTTAGTGTCTGACATCGCCATAGTCATGTAAGAGTAAAGACGGAGAATAGGTAAAGATTCAGTTGATCGAGAACCACGGCAGCTCCGACCATATGAACTCCTCTGAATTAAACTCGTATGATGCGGCGACGATGACGTATTTCACCAACGTCTTCCAAAATGAGTCAAATGACTTCTCTAGAATTTGCGGAACTGTAACAGAAAGTTCGGCCGATACAAACCGACGGACTTCTTACAAAGCTGGGATATCAGGAGCGCAAAGGTCAGCCATATTCATTTAGTCCATATTCAGCAAGGGACGTCTCTATTATTGAGCTACACCATTACTTACTAAGACAACCGTGCTCGGCAAGATCGCATTGGGCAAGATCGTTGTGACTGAAACGATCCGGTTTAATATACTTTTCTTGTACCCCCCTAAGAATAACCGTCTTAGTCTTTTTTTGTTTCCTAGTTAAGATTTATAATTTTAATTTCGTAAGGTGCTCTAAACATCCAAGCAAATCAGGGAGCCTTGTTGGAGCAGGTGGTGGTTGTAAAATCCGTCAATGGGGTTGCAATTGTCTGAAACCGTAATCCATGAGGCACAACTCGTAAACTGGTCGGTTGTTCTATTTTTTATGTTCTTCGTTCGCTTGCTGCAGTGACCATACCTTAAATGAATAAACACATGCTCCCATCAATGTGTACTCGGGCTTGTTCAGGAAGTAGCGAGTTTCTTCTGGAGCACCTCCTTTCTTTGTACATTTTCAAATATCTGTTTCTGGATCAGTTTTCTTACTGCAGTGTCTAGTTTCTCGTCATAGAGAAGCTCGTGCTGTCTTTGAATGAGAACTTCAAGCTTTTTGAACTCTTCTTTGTAGTTGTGCAGATTCTCAGTAGGAATCTGGCATTGTAGTTTCCAGGGTAACTTAGCCTTTGGCATCCACGAAATGATATTATTTGTGACTGGGGCCGATTTTATTTCTGGCTGAACCTCTATTGTTCCTTCTCTAATTGCAATTGGGCTACTATTAAATTGTACTACGTTTTCTGGTCCTAATTGACTATGTAATTGTGATTGTGTGATCTTTGTTTGAAGGATATTTCCCCAAGGAATTGGGACCGTTGGAATAATGGATTCATCAAGTTCTTCCTTGAAGAAGTTAGTAGGGATAGAGAAAGTATCTGCAGATGTGGTCGGTGATATAGTATCAGTGATGCTATCGCGAACAGTATTTGAAAGTTCAAATTGACCTTTAATTGTATCAACACTATATTCAACAGGACTATCATCTTCTTCTGGGCTGACCGTTTTGGTATCGGGCCGATGAACATACCCAAGTTCAACAGACTCAGTAACCAGTTTGTAGATGGATTTTCCAATTACTTCAGCAAGTTCTTTAAATTCGTTAAAAAGTTGATCAAAAGCATGGTTGACATTAAGTTCACAAGCTACATTCTTATTTGGTGCACAAGTTTCCGACTTTGATTCTGGTACTCTAATGGGGTCAGTTTCATTATGCTGAAACTCGTGGCACACTTTTTCACTGACACAGTAGCTGCCATAGGGAATGGCAGTTCTGTTCAGAGTCGCAAATGTAATACCTTCTTCAGAAGGTACTTCATTTGAAGAATCATTGAAGTGTTTCATTACATCTTGAATTTCTTTTAGGCATTTGTCAACGACGCGGATGAAATCAAAATCATAGCGAGGAATGTTTTTTGGAAGGTTATAGGATTCAAAACAAAGAATCAGTGGATAAGTTCGTTCTTTATTTATTAGAAATCTACTTGGTTTACCTACAACTGATTTGTTGTCTTTAAATTGAACAATTTGAGGAGTACTGTGATTATGGACATTAACGGGAACGGGAGGCCCCTTGATGTGATTCAGTCTACAATTTGAGCATCCTGAATCATACGTATCTGTATCAATTGATTGGGTTCTATTACTCAGCTGTTCTAATTGATGGGCGTCTCTTTCAATATTGAAAATAGAAGAAATAGTCATATCGGTAGATATGTTGGATGCAGTTGGTTCAGCTGAAGCACATGTATCTTCCCAATAAGGGAAACCCTCTAAACTGAAAGATGATATTCTCTTCAGTGAATGGATAGCTTCTCTAAGACATCTTTTTAGAGAACGAGGAAGCATTCGGAGACGCATCTTCAATCGGCATCGCTTGCTGTTTCGTACGAAGCTTGTTGTATCGGAATTTAATTCGGAGATATTTACACAATTAAATGCTCTAGCTGAAGTGTCCTGGGAGGATGTGTACTTCGAGGAGATCATTTGTCGGAGTAAATATCATGGGTTTGGAGTAAGGGTGGTAAAGTTTGATGTTCCGTCTCAGTTTGTTCGGGAAGAATATATTATAAGCGCTCATGGTTGGATATTTTGCACCCAAATCTACCAATGCGATTCGCAGTGAAAAACGAACGACACCGCCGATGTCGTTCAAATTTGAGACAGAAAACATAGTTATAAGCTACTATTCTCCAAGGGAGCCCATTGAAGAAGAAGAATTCATACTGTGTAGCCTCTACTAGAAATTAGGTTTGCAACCATATACTAGAAGGGGAATTTGTGCATATAGGAGCCAATCTCCACAGATAACTAATGCTTTGGCAAATATCAGACTTTTTTACGAAGGTTCCATCTTGAAGCTCGGGGACCGTATCTGAACCAGTGACAATGGACTTCGATGCCACGGAAGACAATTACTACCCGAAGCAAATCGAACCGAAGAATCTTGGGCAGTCTTCTAGCGTCCCGAGTGCCGACTAGTTGTCCGTTTAGTAGCAATGGGACCACTGCATCCAATCAACTTGAACTTCAAGTAGTTCCCATTGGCAGCTGACGGCAGCACAAGGCAATTAGGAAGTAGAAAACGGTTGCAATTTTTACAATTTAGACAAAATAAATGAATTCGTCATGCCTGATTCCCTTACGTGATTGTCTCGGAATACATCCGAAACCTGGAGAAGATGCCTCGGAAGCCGAAGACAAAATCTCACTGAGAGGGGCAGTTGGAGAGAAACATGACTTACATCACGTGCCACAGTCAAACCCATAGAGCCGATGTCCGGCTAACAGATGCACGGAAATAGTTAGCGGAGGCAGGATGATGGATTGTGATACGGTGATAGAAGCGGATGTTCCCCGACGGTTTGGAAATCGACAGGAAGACATTTCCAAAATGAAGGCGAATATTAGGACAGAGTGAAAAATTCACATCGAGAAAATGAGCATGGCCGTAGTTAATAGTTCATAGTTAAGAGTCAGAGATTCATATGGCAGATTACATTAGAAACAAAGACAATTAACCAGAACAGTTCGGGCACAGTTCAGGCATTATCACAGTACAGGCGTGGATACATCCGTGCCACAAGCATTAATTTCCCCATCAGTTCGGGACGAGCCAGAGGTGAAATCTGGTTCTGATAATTCCTCGGTTAATGAGGAATCCGGGGATTTCGCACCTGTTCACAGGCATAGGTTTGTGGCTGCAGACTGTACACAATACCATCTTAACTATGGAGGAGTCCCCGCAAAATTATCACAGTTTGGCAAGAATGGAAAATTCGCTGCTCCAGGCATTTTCGTACTCCATAGGCTGCTTAGGGTGTAAATCTGGGCCATATATATAAGAGCTCGTTCCCCCGTGAAAAATTAAGGGTGTCAATTCTGTTTTTTTCAGCTTTTCCGATCTTTAGAATCGCTTTTATTCTGACTTCACATTGAACATTCTATTTGAAGTTAAATTATGTCTCAATTATCCTTTAAAGACAAGGTCGTGATCGTCACCGGCGCCGGTGGTGGTTTGGGTAAGACGTACTCCCTCGAATTCGCAAAGAGAGGCGCCAAGGTTGTCGTCAACGATTTGGGTGGATCTCTTAGCGGTCAGGGTGGAAACTCCAAGGCTGCTGACGTTGTTGTCGACGAAATCAGAAAGGCCGGAGGTATTGCTGTGGCTGACTACAACAATGTGCTTGACGGTGACAAGATAGTCGAAACGGCTGTCAAGAACTTTGGCACAGTCCACGTGATCATCAACAACGCCGGAATCTTGAGAGATGCCTCGTTCAAGAAGATGCAAGAGAAGGACTTCCAGCTCGTCCTCGATGTCCATCTCAATGGTGCCTTTAAGGTGACCCTGGCTGCTTGGCCATACTTCAGAAAGCAGAACTACGGTAGAATCGTTAACACTGCTTCCCCAGCTGGTTTGTACGGTAACTTTGGCCAAACCAACTACTCTGCTGCCAAGGCTGGTTTACTTGGTTTCGCTGAGACATTGGCCAAGGAAGGTAGCAAATACAACATTCTCGCTAACACCATTGCTCCTTTGGCGCGTTCGAGAATGACCGAATCTATCATGCCTCCACCTATCTTGGAAAAGATGAGTCCAGAAAAAGTTGCTCCTATTGTGGTTTACTTGGCATCTCAGAACAACGAAATCAACGGTCAAACCTTTGAAATTGCTGCTGGGTTCTACTCCCAGATCAGATGGGAAAGATCCGGTGGTGTTCTCTTCAAGCCTGACCAGACTTTTACTGCTGAGTCGATTGCTAAGAGATTTGACGAGATCTTGGACTTCGACGATTCTAAGAAACCAAGTCTCTTAAAGAACCAGCACCCTAACATGTTGAACGACTTCACCAGTTTGACTGAAGCCGCCAGATCATTGCCTCCTAACGACAACTCTGGTGCTCCATCGGTCTCGTTGAAGGGCAGAGTCGTTTTGATTACCGGTGCCGGTGCCGGTTTGGGTAAAGAGTACGCCAAGTGGTACGCCAGATACGGAGCCAAGGTTGTGGTTAATGACTTTAAAGACGCTTCGAAGACTGTGGAAGAGATTAAGGCTGCTGGCGGCGAAGCCCATGTCGACCATCACGATGTCGCTTCCCAGGCTGAAGCCATCATCAAGAACGTCATTGACAAGTACGGCACCATCGACATCTTGGTTAACAACGCTGGCATATTGAGAGACAGATCTTTTGCCAAGATGAGCTACGATGAATGGATCCAAGTTCAAAAGGTCCACTTGTTGGGTACTTTCAACTTGACTAGATTGGCCTGGCCATACTTCTCAGAAAAGAAGTACGGTAGAGTTATCAACATCACATCTACCTCTGGTATCTATGGTAACTTCGGTCAAGCCAACTATGCTTCGGCCAAGGCTGCTATCTTGGGTTTGACCAAAACTATTGCCATCGAAGGTGCCAAGTCTAACATTAAGGTCAACGTCGTTGCTCCTCATGCTGAAACTGCTATGACCTTGACTGTTTTCAGAGAAGAAGACAAGAACTTGTACCACCCAGATGCTGTCGCTCCTTTGTTGGTCTATTTAGCCAGCGAAGAGGTTCCAGTTACCGGCGAAATCTTTGAAATCGGTGGTGGCTGGGTCGGTACCACCAGATGGCAGAGATCTAAGGGTGCTGTGGCCAAGACTGATGCTGAAGTGACTGCCGAATTCGTCAATGCCCACATTGAAGAAATCACCAACTTCGAATCAGGCTCCACTAACCCAAAGAGTACCACGGAGTCTTCTATGGAGATATTGTCTGCTATTGGCGGCGACGACGACGATGATGAAGATGAAGAAGACGAAGACGATGATGATGAAGAAATTGAAGACCCTGTCTGGAATTACAATGACAGAGATGTCATTCTCTACAACATTGCTCTTGGTGCTACTGCTAAGGAATTGAAGTACGTCTACGAAAACGACAACGACTTCCAGGTTATTCCAACCTTCGGTCACTTGGCCACATTCAATTCTGGCCAATCTCAGCTTACCTTCGCTAAATTGTTGAAGAATTTCAACCCTATGCTTTTGTTGCACGGTGAACACTACATCAAGCTTCACAAGTTCCCAGTCCCAGTTGAAGCTTCCATTAAGACCACCTTCCAGCCTATCAACATCACGCAGAAGGGTACGAACACCATCGTTGTGCATGGTTCCAAGTCTACTGATGCCCAGACTGGTGAAGTGGTGTTTGAAAACGAAGCCACCTTCTTTATCAGAAAGTGCGAGGGTAAGAATAAGACCTACGCTGAAAGAAGAACTTTTGCAACTCTTCCTTTCACCGCTCCAACTACAGCTCCAGACTTTGTCACAGAGGTCAAGATCTCTCCAGACAAGGCATCTTTGTACAGATTGACAGGTGATAGAAATCCATTGCACATTGACCCTAACTTTGCTAAGGGTGCCAAGTTCGATAAACCTATCTTGCACGGTATGTGTACTTACGGTTTGTCCGCAAAGGTCTTGTTGGACCAGTTCGGTCCTTTCAATGAAATCAAGGCTAGATTTACTGGTATTGTTTTCCCAGGTGAAACATTGAAGGTTGTGGCATGGAAGCAGGGCGATGTGGTTATTTTCCAATCTCACGTTGTCGAAAGAGGTACCATCGCTATCAACAACGCTGCTATTAAGTTAGTCAGCAACACTGCCAACCTTTAGGTGAGTTTGTAGATCTTCAGTTATGTAATGTTTAAAAATAGGTTTATTTATTCGAAAATATATTGTAGTTGTAGTTATAGCAAGAATAGATCTTAAATAATACGTTCTATCACTAACTTTTGTCTAATAATCATGATGGTTTAGTGCTGATTAATCTGAATATTCGTCTTCTTCACAATATCCAAGTCTAATATGTTGATGTAACTACGTTGAATTGAATAATATAGTATGTAATGCTATTGAAGGGAGTCATATAAACCCACTTGGTAGAAGATCTAGACCAAGCGAACGAAACTAATTAAATGGGCTCTTTTGAGTGAATGTCGTCGAAACCATAGGAGTAGGCTTGTGTACTCCAGTTTCTTCATTGCTACCATGCCCAAAGGTTTTCGAGCGTGAGCGGTACACATCATCCTGTTCCTCGTCAACTTCGTCAATACCTGAAGAGACTACATTATAGAGCCCTCCTCCGGCAGACGAAAGCAAAGGTCCTGGTATTTTTCTGACGTGATTGATGTGTCTTCCTGTGACTGATTTGGAGAAGATCGGCACTGAAATGTCTACGGGGGTTTCATTTATAGGATCAATGATGGATGTGCTGTGTAGGGTGTTAGAATTGATGGTGGAAACAGGTGTAGCTGTAGAGAGTGGTGAGCTGACGACAGGAGATGAATGCAATAATAAGGGGGTTGTGATGATTGCCTTGCTGGTGGAGATGTTACAGCCTGTTGAGAGTCTATTGAGACTATGGCGTGAGTTGTTTTTGGACTTGATGCTGCTGGGAAATTTGAATGATGTGATGGGTACATTGAGAGAGTTCTGCTGAATTGTAATATTAGTACTGGAGAGAGATGCTTTTATAGGCAATGCAGGAACAGGGCCACTGGGCTTTTTGGCAACCGACTTGGTAACATCGAAGACTGAGGTAGAGTGAGTGTTGGTGCTATTAATAATCCTGGGGATATTGGTGAAAGAGGTAGACGAAGCAGGTGTTGAAGCAGTGCTCATTCTTCTCATGTAATTAGTCAAGTTGGAAGACTTGGTATCAAAGAATTCATTATACTCAGCCACAGGCGAGGAAAATGAGTCTGGAAGCGACTCCACCGAAGACAAAGCAGCATCAGAAGAACAAATCGACGACAATGAAGAGCTGATAGAAGCCGAAGAAGACGAAAGATTAGTAGAATATGACTTTCTGTGGCCACCAGATCTGAAAGAAGTCGAGGGAGGCTGGAAATCTTCGTCTACAAAGATCGACAGGGATGACTGGAAGGCATGGTTGGACGAAACTGGAGAAGATAGATCGGGAGTAGCAAAGATCGAGTGGTCGTAGGAAAAGGTAGAGGCTCTAGCTAATCTTAGTCCGCTGCTGGAACTAGAAAGGGCAAGCGTCTTTACCTTTGAGTTCGATCTCTGTCGTTTCAAGATCTTCTCTCCGGTAGTGGTAGTATACGAATGCGATCTCATATGGTAGAACTCAGGTAAAGATGGATCAGAGAGCTCGCTGTCGAACTGGATTGACTTGGCTCGTGGAAGCTTGCTCTCCTGTCTGACTCTGTGCATCTCATTTTCGCAATTCTTTTCGTGATTAACGTCTTTCATCTTGACATAACCACGAGGAAAACAGCTTTCTTTGTATTTGGAAAAGAACAGCTTGTATCCGCCTTCTAGAACTACAATATCCGGGTACTTCAAGTACGGGTACCGGTCACTATTTACGCGCCTATCCACACGTCTCAAGTGACTAGCCATAGTGGGTCCACGAAACACGCTGAATTCACAATGGAACACCACAAGCCTTTTCTTGAACTTGTCGCTAAACTCATCAGACTCCATGAACTTGCTTTCCAAGCCCTGTTTAGTGGAGATATTGATAGCATCTACAATGTGGCCACCGTCATATTCGTATTTGAAACGACAGTCCACAATGATGAACTCGTCAAAGAACTGGTTGTATTTGCCATTAACGATTTTGTGCAATTCGTCTTCATCAATTCTGGGGAGTAGGTCGTTAGTCACCGAGAAAGTGTTGATGGTGGTGTTTTTTAAATGAGAGTTGTCCTCCATCTTGTAGCACTCCTTCTCCTTAGTAGTTTGGCACATGGAGTGGATTCTTCTGATAGACCTGTTTTTCAGTTGGGTAGGAGAAATTGGGTTGTCTTCAGTATCATAGTTATCGTTCTGGCTCTGGTAGTTGCCGTAGTTTTGAATGTGATTCTGGCTACGTATTTGATCGTGAGTTTCATTATGTTTAGAGTGTTGATTAATGTTTACAGAGCCCCCCACAATAATGCCTAAACCAGTAGGAATTGCGGAAGATGTCGAAGAAGATAAAGATGTAGATACTGATGAAGTTGTGGTAGTCGAATTACTGATTTCTGTGGAAGCGGTTATGGATTTCACCGCGTCTATAACACCATAAGAAGAATTGGAACCGAGAAAAAAGCTCTGGGAAGATTTGCTAACAGCAGACATGGATCTGGTGAAGGATTTAGTTGACGATATTAGCTTCTTCTTCATGTTGGGGAGCATGAGATTGGAAAGGTTCTTGAAAGGTTTTCTGTTGAACAAGGGGGATACCAATTCATTTGTTGGCGTAGAATCCTTTCTTGGAGAAACGAGCTCAAACTCCACCTCAAGCGGATTGGCGAATTCAAAGTAAGAACTGGGAGGTCTGTCTCTTTTAGCAGGAGCCCGCACAGCCAGACCGACACTATCAGTGTTCAGGTTTCTGTCTTTCATGGTGAATTCTTCAACATTCTTCAACATGCTTGGGACAGAAGACCCGCTGCAAGTGGTAGAAAATTCAATGAAGTGAGAATAAAATAACTGGCGATTAAAATAAAGATCGCCCAGCGCACGAAGAATAAAGTCTGAGTTTGTGAGTGAATTTACGTTTTTATCTTTTCTAAATTACGAGGACTATCGTGTTAGAATTAGGATTTGCGATGGGTGGTAGCGACGGTTGGATGACACTGTACACATAGACACGTCTGGATCGATAGTCCAGTAGAGAGTGAAGACTGGGCAAGGGTAAAGTTAAGTAGGCTTCCAAATGAACGGGGGTAGCAATTATATACAGACTGGAAATATGCCACAAGCGATGGTATTTTGAGTTTTATCCTTTCTGGGTTAAGTTTGCAAGAGCGTGAGGAACAATGGGGTTGTGGGACGCAAATGTCTGATTGTGTTGGAAGAGATAAAGTATTGGGTATGGGCTCGTTAGATCGGTGGATGGGATCAAGGAATAATGTCTGCAAAATGAGATCTCGGTATGATATTATTATTGGTATATTAGCAGGTGTTGGCGATATTGTATGGCACCACTCGGATGAAAATAAGTGATATGAGAATGGAATGATATCAGAATGAATCTGGAATGGTTTTAGAATGTAATTAAGTAACTTGGGGAGCACGAACTAGAAGGTATTGGGCCTGGGTGAATAATATTGAACCGTGATGAGGGCTATAAAAATTATCTGAGGTTCCAGGGTTACTATGCTAGTCAGCTACAAGGACCATTGGTTGGCAAGGTGAGTGGGATGGAGAGAAGGGCCAGAGCTTGAGGCTGTGGTTGATATGGTAACCGTTACCAGATCCAAATGAGTGTAAGTCTTTTTCGACAGTAACAGGAGCCGAAGTAGACGGAGTAGGAAAAAGACAACTATATATTATGTTTATTGTTCAATTTAAACTACAGTTAGGATAGTTTCACATATATTAAGAATTTTCACGGTAATGATCCATGTCCAGAATGGACTTGTCCAGGCTATAAACACGACTAAGCTGAAGCTTTTGGCTGGCATACGGGGGATAGGTAGAACTTGCCGTGTCATCGTATGCTTTGTGTAAATTTCAACTGTACGTCTTGTCCTAGAGACAATGAATCCGCTACGGTTTGAGATTCTCGTTCTGATCGATTTCCCAATCCGCAGCCCGTGGACGCTGGAATAAGCCATTTCACGCATCCTGCCTCTGAATGTTTGTCCATAGTTTCAGTTTGCTTATGTTGGCAATTTTCTGATATGAGCCAAATGGTAAATACTGTCTGAGCGGATGTGCTCACTCTACAGAGTTTTGAAATCTTCAACTACGAACTCCACATGTGACATTAAATGATCTTCCCCTCGTCGGCTCGCAATGGCACCACTTCGTAAGGAGATTCTGATCTACGACATTATTACATTGAAACGGAAATATGTCCATGCAACTATTTCCTGACAATAAGACTACCATGCCACGCTAAACTGAAAAGTTCTGTTTCAGTATTATTATGTTATACACCTCTCTTAGTAGAAGTGCGTTTTCATAGAAAAATAAGTTCTGAGAGGGAAGCATATAATCCATTCTTTTATCACAACTATTTCAGCAATTGCAAGTCTAAAATTCTCCATTGATGAGTATATTTTCGAAGTATGTGACTATACTCTCAGTGCAAAACGCCTATTCAATACATCTACTGTATACTTCATTGTACCCGTCACGAATTGGAAAGTAACAAGATTCTATCAAGCTAAAAAACGTTGAATTGGCGGCGAAACATTAGACTGCTGATTACGAAATAAAAAGAAGTTTTCAGCTAGGATAATGGCCTAGAAGAAGGACCCGATTTGTTGCGTTCTTAGATACTACTTTTAATAGTCCACAGAATGGACAAGATCATACAGTCATCATATTGTCCTCTCGCGGTAGTCGCAAGAGTTCTTATAATGGAGTTACACTTTCGGTGGTATTCATTGTCTGGTCAACAACGATACTGATACTACGGACTACATAGGACCAATTAGTTACCTCACGAATTGATAATGAGTTCAATCTTCGAAGTGATAAAGGAATCAGTTTTGAACTTTATTTCGCTGTAAAATAAAGTTAATTTGCGAGTAGAATCCAGTTCTCGTGTGATTGGTAAACATTTTTATTCTGACGTCTGCTACGCAGCGTGCCAGATGGCACAGGCTAATGTACATACACTAAACGTAGAATATTAGTACCCATTTTACTTTGAGGTCAACTGGATTTAGAGTGGTGACACCGCACCTCTCCTAAACTAGCAAGTCATTCTAGAAATTGTACTTTACAGTGGTGTACCTCACACGGCAGCAACAATTCCAAGGCAGACCCCCGCTCCTAGTTACCACAAAGGATCTGCGGTGTGACGTCTCCTGGATGTTCTTCTCAAGCCAGAAAGAAAGATCTTTAGTGAAAGCCTTTCTATCTCGGCTACCTACGCTATTTAGCGTTGTACAATCCGGATTTCACAACTCTCCATATGTGTCTAAAATTTATTTGTTTATTTGTTTTTCTTTTGTCCCAAATAGGAAATTTACAGCATTATGGCGCTGGATGTGCAGCACCGCGAAGGGCCTGTGAAAATGGCCCAGTTATAACTAAGGTTGCAAACTGAGGAGATTCCTACTTCAGGTGCAATTTACGCTCAATACATGTCTAACATAAATCTACATCATCTACAAGTTGTCCCGAATATCAATTTCGAGATATGCCGTTATTTTGCACCTTTCTAATTTCGCTGGGCATATATTCCCCTGTAATTATCTAAAACTTACATCTGACCGCACGCTACGAGTTTGATCCGGATGTTCTTTTTGTACTCGCCTTCCCCCGTTGCTCGATACGTAGGAAATTATTGGTCTGTGGTTGTCTTCCACTCACTCCAATGTGAGATAGCTTGGCGCTAGTAGTCTTCTCAACTTCGCCCAGGGCTTTTGAGGCAGACTATGCATGGTTCTCTTTTTTGCATTCGTCTAAGTTGCAGCCAAATAATATATATATAATGATATTGTAAGTATTGAGCAGCCCTGGAATTGAAGGCGCTAATTAGATTTACCATGGAAACTGCATTAACAATTCTATATTCTTTACGATGCCTATTGATCATTACCGGCAATTGTATTTGAGGCTAAATGTCAAGCCTGCAAATGCACTCTTGCAGAGAACCGCACAACTAGCTTGGACTCTTTACGAAGTACTACCAACAATAATCAATGTGTCACCAGTATTCTCAGCTTAGCCTCTCGGCTTACAAATTCTCCATCAACAATCGCTGTGTCCACGGTGTTGCGTAACCCATGTATATTTTTACTCTATTTATTACCATGTAACTATTATGATCTATACTTAGAATTCGTCCTCCGTCTATTACGCACATTAGGTCAAGCTATTGAGGTAGTCGTTCATGTTGTTGAGTTTCCTGTTGCGTTCCGCAATTCCAGAATCGTCAGCAACTACCACAGTATCATTACCAACATCTTCGTCATCACCATCCACGTGATTGGTGTCAACATCCACTTCTTCTCTAGATACACTTGAAAATGCCCGTAATTTACCAACTTTGCACGTTTTGTCTGTGTAGCTGTCATTGGTAAGGTACGCATTCAAATTAAGCGACGAGCTTGAACTCGTGATTCGACTGAGTCCATAGCCAGAAGCTGGAAGCACCTTTTTTGACATATTGCTATCTATCGACGATCTATTGTTAATTGGCGATGACAACGAATCCACCGATGAGATGCTGCTGCGATTACTAAGTGCATCTACGCTGATACGAGAATTTGATGGGATATTGTCATTCTTCGGTTTGTCGGTGAAGACGCTATGTCCAGCAAATATTGGCGGTGGCTCCATCAAATCTGCATAAGTTGATTTGGAACCATTGACCCCGCTACGAATTGCTGTGGGAGAAGATAATGAACTAATGGTTGGATTCTTTGTTTCGATATTACCTCTATTACGCGTAAAAAACCTCTTTGAAGGACTGAACATAGACTTGAACGAAGATGGAGAACTAGCTCCAATCATTGTAAAATGATTATTTGTAGGTGTAACTGGTGAAGGCTGATTGCTATTGTCTGAAGACGAGTGCTGTATCTTCTGTGGTGAATGATTTGCACTGAATGGTCTAGGAGGTTTCAATGTAGTAATGTCCAGAAGTGTCGACTTCGAGCTGACTGACCTTTTAGGCTCGAAAGAAGTGCCTGATAAGTGTAGTGACTCGGGCTTGACGCTATTAATCACATAGCGGTCGGAGCTTATGATTTTGTCGCTGTCGTAGTTACCATTTTCATTAATTTCCAATTCTCCCAAAATATCAGAAGTATCTACATCTTGCTCAACATCGCTTCCCAAGGAATCAGCCGAGGATGAATCATCCAAATACGAATCTAAGAGATCATCTAGGGGCTCCAAGTCTTCAGTCTTATCTATGGTCAGACTATCATTGGACTCATCTGATTTACGCAATGGAAGAGGAACATCTGGCTTTATGTCCGTCTTGCTTGTGAAAAGTCTTCTTATTCTTGTACCAAGCGCGGATTCCTGTTCTGCCTTCGCAGTCAAGTCAGAGACATGTTTTTCTCCCTTCTTATCGGCATCCCTAAAGATAGCTCTATTGAAATTGTGGAATTTTCGAGTATCACTTTCGTCTAAATCTAAGGTCGTGAAGTCGTGATTCTTGATTTGTTCTATAGTGATCCTCCTCTGCATATCTTTCTCGAGCAATCTACGCAACAAATCCTTTAGTAGCTTCACTTCTCTGATATCAGTCTCTGTAGTTCTGGAAGACTTTTTTAACACAGGAAACTTTAACTCTTGTTTCACTATGCTTTTGAACATCTCAAACTCGTTGGACCCATTAAACGGCAAGTTGTTGAACATAAGACAGTATAAAGTTACGCCCAACGACCATATATCGATCCTGTGGTCTATTTGCACCTTATTGCCATTATGATTCGCATTGGTAATCATGGAGTATCTATTATTTACAAATTGGCAGAGCTCCGGAGCGAAGAACGCTGGGGTCCCCATGGTCTTTCCCAATTCCTTGGCATCGTTGGCATTGTTCTCGAGGATTAAGCTGACTCCAAAATCTGAAATCTTGATGGTATTATCGCTGTTGATCAAGAGATTCGACGGTTTCAAGTCCCGGTGTATGATTTTTTTGTATGAATGTAGATATTCCAAGCCGTTTATGACGTCGCGTAGAATCTTATTGATGGTTAAAGGCTTTCTATCATTGTAATGTTTCTGGTATTTCTCGTAGTAATGGTTATATCGTTTCCAGTCTATTTCACCATATTTGCAGTACTCGAGTATCAATAAGATTTTGTCGAACTTCATGTCGTCTATCACTTGGTATAGTTTAACTACGTTCGGATGGCTACATTCCTTCATGATTTCGATCTCTCGTTTAATCTTCGTTGCCTGGCTCAAGTAAGCCTTCGTGATGAGTCTCTTTCTGTCGATCCGGTTGATTGTCTTGATGGCTACATGCTTATCGTGACAAGTGGAGGTATCTGTAGTCTCGCCTAGAAGCACTTTCCCATACTGGCCCTGGCCAATCTTCTTAATGATTCTGTACTGTTCGTTGATCACCTTGCGATTTGACTCTGGCTCTAGTCGTATAGACAACAGAGAAACGTTCATGGCAAGATGGCAAAAGTAATGTGAATAGTTTTGAATAAATGTGAGAAATCTTTTATTGTAGTATTCGTGAAATTGGTGAACTCATTAAACTGACTGTCTGGATCCGAAATTTACAGTATACTTGATCTTTTTTATTTCTCACTCGTGCTTCAAAACTGGAGAGGCCTCATACATGGAACTGAATGCGGACACAATACCACCGCTGGAAAGACACGAGTCAAGAGGAGTGCCTGGTTGTTTGCGCCTAAGTTACAGCCGGCTGGTGTCAAGAAAAGTGTAGATGTTCGAGGGTGTCGCATGATCCTGGACAAAGCATTTGTGACATGAAAAAGACATAGACTTCATCAGAAGTTCATCAATACTAGCAGGATCGAAAGGATCGATGTATTTATATAAGAAGAATAGAATTTGAAGAATTACATCACAAGCATAAACATAAACATATATATTTATAAGTTTCAATGAAACGATCTTATTAGATTGCATCATATATTAAAACTCGGCTATTAAATATTAAAACATAGCCTTACTAAATTACATTATATTACAACTTTTATCATTAGCTCATACCATCAACTCTCCCTCGCGAGTCTCATCCTTCATTATCTGATCAGGACGATTTGTCTCCTCATTCAACTCTCGTATAAAGTCTTCTTCCTCTTCTGTAAGTCCCGTGATGTCTGGAGGGATCTCCAGCATCTGGACAGACGGGGCATGGTTGAGGAATCGCAATTGTTCAAGAATTTCCTGTTTGACACTTTCTAGATACTTCTTAGAGTTTTTGTTGTCGATTCGGCCTTCAAGCTGAGGATGCAACGAGAAATCAGGGCCAAACCAGTCATATGTAGGGAGGTAATTAGGTATCTTGTGGTTAAGAGTAACGTCATTCAAGACAGACGTTTCGTAGCACCACAACCGGGAAACGTTTCTAGGCGTATATCCACCCCCTCCAAGAACCAACATCGGTAAACCGAACGACTTAATGAACTTGACGCATTCTCCATGTGCCCTAATGTTCAAATTGAAACATCCTAATCTGTCATAACCAAGAGAGTCAGCTCCACACTGTTGAACTATGCAAGTCGGCTGGAACTTCGAGATCAAGGGTTCCATGATCAGCTTAAACAAACGAATATACGACTCGTCATCTATACCGTCTCTAAGAGGTACATTTATGGCATAGTTCTTTCCTTTGCCTAAACCAGTTTCATCTACAGAACCGGTACCGGGAAAGAACTCCCCGTTATACTTGTGGAACGAGACCGTCATGACCCTGTCTGTCGTGTAAAAGGCTTCCTGAACTCCGTCCCCGTGGTGGAGGTCGATATCTATGTACATGACTCGGGGATGCACTCTGAGTAAGTTCATAATACTTAAGACAATGTCGTTCACGTAGCAGAACCCGCTCGGTTCAAATTTTTTCGCATGGTGCAATCCTCCAGACCAATTGATAGCGATATCAGACATGCCACTGATCAATTTTCGAGAAGCATCAAGCGAGGCTCCAGCATATATAGCACTATAGTCGTACATTCCATCAAATACAGGGCAGTCATCACCGATGTTGAACTGTGCTAAAGTTTGGTCAGGCAACTTGGCCGTCTTTTCAGGGGTGATTGTCTGGAGAAAGTTGATGTAATCCTCGGAATGAAACGCAAGTAGTTCTTCTTTGGTGGCTCTCCTCGGTGTGAATAAGTCCATCTTCTCATAGAGCTTATAAGAGATGACCAAATGGTCTGTCAACATCAAACGAAAAGGCTTCATCGGATGAAGTGCACCGTAGTGGTACTGACTCACTTCAGGATTGTAGTGGTACGAAACATTGACCCGTTTGCTTCCGCTGGAGTTGGCATAGTAGAGAGGAGTCTGCTCTGTCGTTTTCTTGTCGGTGGAAAATGTCTCCGTATCACTTATGGAGAACGCCATAGTGTGCAAGAACGTTTCCGGATATGCCGCAGAGTTGAAGGTAGTACGGCGTTAGTGGTAGCAACGGGATAAATTCCATACAATAACGTTATAGCACTAGTAAAGGTAAGAATAGTTCATGATAAATACCTTAGCCAGCCCAATAAAATTTCTACGATAGGACAATGAGAGTAGTCACGTGAAAATGTAAAATCATAGATAAAGTTTAAGAAGACAACATAAAAAAGAGCTAGTGGGATAATTGTATATAAAAATAGATTGTAAACTACTTTGGCCAGTTTGCTACAATATATTTCTCTTATAACTAATGAAATATTCCATTTAAAAAGTTAACTCATAATGTTATATATATATATATATATTTTCTATTGAGTGACTATGGAGACAATGTCGCAATGTCGCAGTTTTCCAGAATCGCCACTCTCACTTTTTACCATAGAATACTAGATACTTCAATACGTACTTCAATCTATTTCTCTACTCAATTGAACCATTTCATTTTCGTTTCCTTTCAAGTCTGCTATTTCAGATTCTGTAGTCGCCCCAATTACAATACCAAACTTTGGCCTCTTTATAACTATTGTTGTTATAGGTTACAGCAACAACATTCACACATAGCTAAGTTATTGAAATGTCAGGATCTGCTGGTTTCGACAGACACATCACCATTTTTTCGCCTGAGGGTAGATTGTACCAGGTTGAATACGCTTTCAAAGCTATCAATTCGTCCAACATCACATCGTTGGGAGTTTCTGGAAAAGACTCTGCTGTGTTGATTTCACAAAAGAAGATTCCCGATAAGTTGTTGGATCCCAGGACTGTGTCATACCTCTTCAAGATTACGCCCTCTATTGGTTTAGTCGCTACGGGATCGATTGCAGATGCCAGATCACAAGCTTTAAGAGCCAGATCTGAGGCTACGGAGTTCAGGTACAAGTACGGCTACGAGATGCCTGTAGAGTCGTTGGCTAAGAGAATGGCCAATATTTCGCAATTATACACTCAGAGAGCATACATGCGTCCATTGGGTGTTGCTTTGACATTCTGTCAGGTTGATTTCGAAGATGAAAACAGGGGACCCCAGATCTTTAAATGCGACCCAGCTGGCTACTACACTGGGGTCAAGGCTGTTGCTACTGGTCCAAAACAACAAGAAGCTACAACATACTTGGAAAAGAAATTCAAGAAAACTGACCATGTCAAAGGTGACTGGAAGGCCACTGTAGAGTTTGCCATCACTGCATTGAGCTCCGTGTTGGGCACAGACTTCAGAAAGAACGATATTGAAATTGGCGTAGCCACAGCAGATGGTTTCCGTATCTTGACCTCTGATGAAATAGACGAAAGATTGGTGTCCATAGCAGAGCAGGATTGAGTGTGAATGGTGTAATACTAGAGTGCTGTACAATATTAGTCCATATTTAGCTAGTTAAAAATAATGATATTGAGCTTAACTAAATGTTGTAGATAAAGGGATATTAACTTGGAGATAGAAAATAACTCATATTGTATATCATTTATCCACAAATAGAGAGATAACAACTTCTAGAATCATATATATTATATCAACATAGAGATTTCAACTTTGCAGATAAACGTTTAATGATATCAACTTTCGACTTTTCAGGTAAATTTCCGTTTTATGGGAATACTTTTAATAACTTATATAACTTTTTGAGGTCTATTGAACCATTTATAACTTTCGATAGCTTTGGATAGCTTTTTTATAGCTTTTTTAGCATTCGGTGGTATTTTTCAACTTCTTGACACTACCACACATATGGAATGAACATATATGGACAGGCTTCCAAATATCTGTCCCAGTCCTTGCCGTACTTTCTGGCACATTTTCTCTGGTCTCTGTAGCCTCTATGGATCAATACCATCAAGAAGAAAACAGGGTAGAACCATGGTAATGGAGACTTAAACCCACAAATTAAGCCCCATGTCAATGCTTGAGTGTAGTCAGCAGTGTAATGCATCTTTCTAGCGTAGACGTACCAACCGTCAGTCAACAAAAGAGAGCCATTTTCACATTTAATGTACTTGGGATTCACCAAGTCAGAGTATGGCAAGTATGGGAAGGTTCTACGAAGAGTAGCGTTACCGGCCATTTGTCTTCTGAAACTGTTCTTTTGACGATTGCCAGTGTCGAAGAAATAGTAGGCTACAGATAAGAGAACAAACAAGAAAGCAATCCAGGCAGGTGATGCTTCGTATTCCTTTGGATCGTGGTAGGCAAGGTACAACGTACAGTGACAGTAGGTGAAAGGAACTCCAGCCATGTTCCAGAATAGTAACATGAAACCAAACTTCTCGTAGGCCATATCAAATGTTGGAACAATCAACTCTTCACCTTTGGCACAGGCATTGCTGTACAACCAATGGGCATATAAAACGAACACAGCTTGAGGGGATACGTATCCGTAGGTTTCGTACTGCTTGATGCACAAAGACAATGACAAGAAGAACAAGATGAACCAAGGGATTCTGACTTCAAAGAACATCTTAAGATCCAAGTACTTGCCGATTCTGGGGTTTAAGGGAGCACCCATAAAGATGTCATACACAACATTGCCTGACATTCTGTGGTAGTCACCAGTAACGTAGACACAAACGATGTATAATGCGATGGAAAGGACGACGCCGTAGACGATGGCTGTAGTCATGATGGCTCCAAAGTTATCCAAGACATACGTGAGCTTGAAGAAGCCAGTGAAGTTCATAACTAAGGCAAGGACTATCGAAGTATAGAACGACCAGACGGCATTACAGAAGTAGGGTAACTGCTGATTGTTCATGTGGGACAAAGGCTGACCCTTGGTCCAAACACCTGGCAATGTCAAGTAGAACAAAGCCTGTACTAAGATGAAAGTAGTGAAGAAGAACCACACGCCAAAATTGGGGAGCCCATATTCGTAAAAGTAGCCGTAGAGGTCACCTAAGAAGTCTAACCATTTCTGGCCCTCGCTTGGCCAAGCTGGATAGCCATTGTAGAACTGGGCTGAGATCCACATGTACCACATGAGAAGTGGAAAGCCTCCCATCATGCCCAAGGCACCAACTGGACCGCCAAATTCCCATTCGATCTTGTCTTTTGGCAAATAGCCTGGACGAACAACTTCCTCGTCTGGGTTTTGTGATATGGACGAAGTTTCAACGGCTGGAGCCGAGGCTTCTCTGATCAATGGAGCTTCAGATTCAGACATCGTGGAAAGAAGATGATCTGGACGATAGTCGTTGAAATGGCAAACTCGAATGAAGATGTGAAAATGAGAAGAGAAACGAAGCTAAACAAACGAGAAATGAAGAGAAGAAGAGTAGAATAAAATACTAATAGAAATATAAGAATGAATTGATTTCAATAAATATAAACAGAATCGACCGTCCACATACCTACAAGTGAAATTGGTATGTACGAGAAACTTTTCGCGCAGTAGGAAAAAAAAATCAAAGGTTTGTCAAAGGTGCATACAAATCGTATAAAAGTTTATCCTATACGAACACACTATAGAAATCTTCAGACTGCGAAAATATTTCCTAGCAAATTTAATTGTTCCGAGAGCTATTCGTTTAAGTCTTGAAAAACATATAGAAATTACATAGCACCAATATTGTGTTAGATTTTCTACTTATTTCCCCACTTATAGGCGATCTAGGCACTGCCCATATTTTCTTCCTTCTGCAGGTGCTAGACGTACCATTGCGTCTATACGACGTTTCCAAGTCGTTAAGCAAGCGGGAGTCCCTTCTTTTCGGCTAAATCAAATTTCCAAAAGGAAGAACCCGATCCGAATGGATGAAAATTTACGTCCCATTGCCATATGTTGATCTGAAAGAATTATTGAGTCTCTTCAAGAACCGAAGAGAAAATAAGCTCAGCTTTTTTGTTCAGTTTGCATATATATGTCAGTTCATACGTTTACTTGTTAGTATAAGTAGATACACAAGAATAGTTATTCATTTCCCTACTCCGTGTACTAGGTGCTCGCTGCTATTCTGGGTTCTTCATCTCACTGTGAAACTACGGCATTTTTTGGTTCGAAAGTACCATTGAATTATTGCATCTGCTGCGTCGAACAGTTTCGCAGCCAAATTTCACCATATAAATATGGAAGAGAATTGCAAAAAACTTATTCTTCTAACTTTGAATACCAAAAATCATCTTATATATAATGCAAACAAAACAAAACCTGCTATAATTTTGCATTTACTATCCTACATCCGTGAGATATATCTGCCATATAAATTCATTAATCGATTTGGACTAGCAATCATGCAAAGGTAATCACCTCTTCGTCGCTAATTTCCTTTTCTATCATATCGTTTCCTCCCTTGGCACGCTCTCTTGCTCTCTCTCTAAATTTATAAAGTAAGTCGAGCGAAGTCAATGCACTTCCATTTCCTAGCTTGATTAATCCAAGGAAGAAAATCTCAATCTTCTCAAAATCCAATTCATCATCTACCAACCTTAAACAGAGTTTGATGGGAGACTGAATCATGATTGTCCGAGTATCAAATACCTTCTTAGATAAATAGAAGTGTTCTGTTTCGACCAAGTTGTTGTTAAACTGTGAATCCTTGATATATTCCTTTGAGTCCTTCAGTGAGATGAAGAATGTTGAATTCAATATCTTGGAGACAAGATCTTTGACAAGGTGATGACATCTTGGAAGCTTGAGAAAACCCTTGGTGCACAATAATCTTAGATACAAGACGTCTACATGTAGTTGTTCACTTAGATCAAACCAGGAATATACCGTTTCTTCTCCAGACGAACTTATGCGTCGGTCATAAGCTGACAGAGGTAATATTACAGCATCAGCTTTATTCTTTGGATAATTGGGGTGCGCCGGGCTGTTTGAAGGTATGATATATGTCTTTTTCGAAACTTGAGGAGCGATTTCGTTCTTTCTTGTATCATGGATCAATGCCATGATCTTGGCTATTTTGAAAGAATTCAATTGCCCGCCGGGGTTGTCCCTCAAGAAGTCTAGAGCATTGATGAATTCTTGAATTAAGGCTATTACTTGCACCGAATATCCAATGAAAAGGTTGAACGGAGTCAGTGATCTATTCTGAGACGCAGTTAATAAACCTGTTTCTACAAGAGAGTCGTGGTATGTGGGATTTCGTTCTCTATTGTAGTATCCAGTGGCGGAAAACAAAATCTTGTTGCTGTCGTCTTTGACTTCGCTGTCTTCCTGGCGTTCGCCTAATTTCTGTGCCAAAGTCCCTCCCAAAGAAGAATTCAAACCTGCCATTGATTCGATAGCAAAAAACCACGACTTGGCTAGAGCCAATCCTGCCGAATTACACACAATTTTCTGGCTCTTCTCTACGTGGCTATATTTGAGCATCAAATCTTTCGCTCCACGCAAATGGGTTTTCCAGGAGTTGAGCAAGTCACCATTCTGACTGTAAGTTGTAGCTGTGAAGTTCGAAGTAAGGACTAGTACAGTAAGGAGTAATCGCTCGATGTTATTGGCTAGTTTGTTGGGGAGTCTGTCGCTGTTGGCAAAGGCTTCGCCTAGAGTCTTCAAACACACTTTTACATATTTGTTTCTGCTGTAGTCATGTACCTGTTTGCCTGTCTGGTTGAATTGGAATGTTGCTGATATGGCAAGCAACGACGTTAACAAATAGGGACATCCGTTCAGATATCTCAAGAGTATCTTGATGACTTCATTGGATTCTACAGATGAAGCAAACGGGAACATATGGTACGATAAATCGGTCTTCGTGAGTGAATTCAAGTAGGTGATATGAGGTCCAGACAAGTCATAGTGCTGTAATGTTTTGTGGACAAGCTCGCTGTTCAATATCGACAAATCTATATCGTCTTGAATGAAGAAGTACTGCTGCAGGTTAGATCCATTTTCTTCATACGGACTTGTATTAACGTTCAACTTGTTCAGAAACTCATCCATGATGAAGTGATGGTTTTCATAACTTTCTGACTTGTTGGAATCGTTTTCTGTTATGGATTCTGTCTTGAAAGGAATGCCCAGTGTTCCATAGGCCCCTGTAACTGAGTCTGCAAAATCGAGGGCAACAAAACCATTGAGATCGTTCACCAACACCAGCGCATCATCAAAAAGGGTTCGCATGACTTCTACATTGAATTGGTCATGACTTATACCTGGCGAAGTGACACCGTCATCTGTAGGAGTAAGTATATCTGATATCGTGTTCTTGAACGGTACTCTTTTGTTGTAGGGCGATGAAGTATCGGAGTTGTATCCGGGGGTCCTTGGCTGCGATGCTCGTGGAGTGTCTGTCTGTAATAGATGCTGGTTCGCAGTGTGGGCTGAATGTCCAGCATCTGTGCCAGTGTTTGAATATAAGAAGCTCCCATTCTCGCGGTCTTCAGGCTTGTAAAACCGCATAGTCATAACATTCCCAATAGTTGGAGGTACTGCTCTTGCATTATTATTTTGTTCGTGTGGTCGTATTAGTTGTTCGTGTGGTCGTATTAGTTGTTCGTGAATATGCTGCTTTTGGTTATGGTTATTGTGACTGTGATTGAGAACGTCTGTTTGAATATTGCGGACTTGATCTATCGGTTGGTTCTCACTATGACTTTCATCATCCTCGTTGGTTCCATTGGTCTGGATGTTTTCAAATCGGAACTTCTGTTTCTGCTCATAGACGCAGACCTTCAGTAGTCGAGAACAATTATGGCAATGTGGCTTTCCCTCGTCACATTTCATCTTCCGCCTTTTACACTCACGACAGCCACCACGAGAATACTTTCTCTTCTTCATTTTCGGTTTAGACGAACTAGTGCACGTAGAAGGTGAATCGTCTGATGATACAGACGTTGTACCTGTCAGGGTAAAGAAGCTTGTCAGGTTGGACATCGATTCTGCGGATGAGAGCTGCATCTTGAACTGGCCGGTGTGGGGTGCGGGCCGTTTACCGGGCTCCATTTTTATGCTTCCCATGAGCGATAGATCCACAGATACTGAAGATCAACAACAATTGTACAATAAAAGAAGAGAACAATAATTAGAAAAATAAGGAAAGCCGTTTTCTTAATCGTAAAATTTGATACAAGTACCTGCTCTAAATAATATTCTCAGAAAATAGAATATTATTCAGTATTATATAAATTTTTTTGGTGCGCCGCTGCTCTCAAGAAATTGCAACCTTATCCTCTGTGATTGCGTTTTCCTATTTCATATTCATTTGGTTGTCGATGATGTATCTCCATACAAAATAGGCCAGCTTCCAAGACTCTCCATTTCTATGTCCCCTATATTTCTCTATCAGTACAGCACTATATGTCTACAATTGTATAGGCAAGTACTTTTATAGCTAAATCATATTATCTAACGGGATTTATAAAACTCTATGCCTCAACAGCTCAAACCCCTAAAATCTAACTTTATTCAGGCATAATTCTCTGCTCTCCGCTATTTGCCATACAATTAGTATAATGAGTCATATTTTCCCCCTTATCTTTAGGGTATTGTTAACCTGGTTTTGTAGTTGACGCAACCAGATGTGGAACCACAATGCGTTTGATGCAAGAGTGTTGCAAGATTGAAGCAGAACATTCGCTCACAGCTAAGACCATAGACATCTTTCAATAGCACAGTTCACAGGCAGTTTTGATAGGAAATGTTTACCCATTGTGGTGGACTAGACCAATACGTTCATATAACATGCACATTGATGTTGTCGATAAATCAAGTATAATTACCGCACCTTTATTATCGGGTAATCACCAACGAAAAACTCGGCCGAGACTATCAACTTAATTACAGGCTTAGAAAACCTACATTATACCTGACTAGAAATCCAATATTTCTATTTGTATACGAATTTTGAAGAAATACCGTTCTCTCTGGCTCTGTCTTCAAACCTTTAATTATTTGTATCTTTCTGGTATACGCTATCATAATTATTTTAATCATACGTAGTATGTTTCCGTATAATGTACAGTCTAAAATACAGCTATATAAACAAGTAAGACTTTCGTCTAGATAAAAATGGCACAATAAGCAAACCTCACATAATGCTTTGGATCTTGGTCATGATCCTTCTGCCGTGAGGAGTATTCTTGATATTAGGCAACAATGGCTGTAACGCTTGAGATAAGCTGTTCAAGTCCTGGGGACTGGCTACATCCAAACTGGTTTGCAACACGTAGTTTCCAAAGGCATCATTCAACATGTCCGAGAATCTGTCCTGGTGCTTCAACAAGACGTCGATCAAGGTGTTCGTTAACTTGTTGATTCTCAACGACTTTTCAATGACGTTGGAACCGAACTTGTGGAGAGACAACGAGATGATATTGGACTTGATGTGATCCATGATAATCTGGATCGATCCCTCGTCACCTCTGGACAAGACATACTGAACAACGTAGTTGCCGAATGGATCAAGCGACAAGTTGGTGGCATTTTCAGCCACCTTCATGGACAACTGCTTACGTTGGTGTGAGTTGCCATGATCCAAACATCTCTGTAAGACACAGCACCCGTGTCTATGAGTAGCAATTTCGTTGCAATGCAATGACGCCGTTTCAAATATGAACTGATTGTCCTCTGGCTTCAACTTCTGTAAACACTTCTGAACAACATGGTTACCGTTCAAGTCTCTCGATAAAGATACAATATGAGGGCTCAAGGAACCAATAATCAACTTCGATTCCTCTTCAGTAGAAATGCACTCCACCAACTTTTGTAAAGCTCTCGTGCCATGTGGGTCTAATGCAATACGAATGAATTCAGGGGCGGCGTTTTTGACCAAGATAATTCTCTGGTCTACGGAAACGTTCTCAAATAACTTCTGGATCAAGTAATTGCCGAACGGATCCGTCATCAATTCGACAATCTTCAAGTAGATTTCGTTGAAAATCATGGTGGCAGCAATGTCGTTGGATAAGACAGAAGAATCGGTATTCCTACCTTCTGCGACTTCACGGCCCAAATCTAACTGACGCTGCAAGAATCTACAACCATGTTGGTCCTTACACAACGAGAATATCTCACCCGTGAAGTCGCTTAACTTGGCATTGGCATACTTGGAGGCATCATCACCTTTTCTTCTGCCGTGGCCATTGCTATTGTTGATACTATTGTGCATCTTGCGGTGGACATTCATGCCATCGTTCATATAATTGCCACGGTGACGGCCATTGTGGTGATTACTGTTGCTACTGTTGTTACCACGAGTACCGGAGTTTCCGCCGTTGTTGAATTGGCCCATCATGTGATGGTTAGGATGCATTCCAGCCTGTGGAGGAGGTGGAGGAGCCATGCCTCTGCCATCTACAAAGGTGTTTCTCATGTTTCTGGGGTGCAACTGCGAATTCATCATCTGCTGGTTCCACATATTTGGCATGTGACCTCCAGGAGCTCCAGGATGGCCCATTACGTTAGGAAGCATAGATAAATTGTCGTTCAAACCTGTTGGAAATGGAGGAACGCCAGCTAAGTCATATCCTCCTTTCTTGACGTCCATTTGGGGGGACTGGAAGCCAAGAGGAGATGACGACTTTCCAAACTCTCCCTGGAAATCACCGGAGCCTTTTTCCTGTAATTCTAAGTCATTTTCAGTCTCACCGTTCTTGTCGTTACCCATGTAGCCACCAGAAAGATTTGCAGGAGGCATGAAATGGAGTTTGGCGTCCAAGATTCCACCAAAAGGAGAGGAAAAAAGAGTCACGTTGGAATTTGCATGCGCAGAGTTGGCAGCATTGGAAGAGTCTTTATTAGGATTATTACCTTCATGGCCTGAACCAGACTCAGATTCGTCAGTAGAAGGAAGTTCAAATGACTTGACGAAAGAAGGTAAATTTGCCGCCAAATCTTTGCCACCATTGTTTCCAGCATTGTTGTAAGTAAATGGAGGAGCTGACGATGGAATGAACGAGTTGTTCCAAGCAGAGGAAGGTGTGTTGGAAGCTCCAAATGTAGTAGGGGCAAATCCTCCAAGAGACGGGTTAGGAGTCAAAGAGCCTTGATGAGGTGGTGGAGGGTAATGAGAGTGATAGAACTGGTAGTTGTTCAAGTTCTCCCCGTACAAAAAGGTTGACTGTTGCAGAAAAGGAGTGGTAGACTTAGAAGGATGACCTTGAGCAAGAGCCTCGTTTGAGTCTACAGCAAAGTCGTCATCCAAGTCGAGATTTCCGATGGCACCAACGATATCCAAGTCGTTGGACGCAGCCGAAGGAAGAGTCGCGTCTGTTTCTGAGTTGGAATTGACGTTAGAGCTGGTGTTTGTTTTAGAGTTGGATGGTTCCTTTTCTCCAATAGATCCAGAGGAAGTATCAGCAACAACACCTGACTTAGAACCAAAGAAGTTGGGCGTGTCCTTGTGGAAGAAAGACGAGCCGATTGAGGCAGATCTCATGCCTGGTTTGGCGCCAAACGATGGAAGAGCACCAGGAGGACTTGACACGATAAACGAGTCGTCAATGGTTGTTGAAAGAGAAGCCGAACGCGATTGTAAGTTTGTCATTATGACAGATATGCAAGCACTCGTGTACAGCTTTGGTATGAATAGTTATAGATGATATCTTTCAACAGTATTGGTTCAAGGGTAGTTGTTAATAAAATATAGAATCAGACAAATATACAATCAGGTTTTTGGATTCTTATTTGTGGATTCTGATTTATATTGTAGGCTCTAATAGAAGTATAATAGATTCTGTTCACAATTAATAGACTGTATAGATATCAACTATTTGGATTTTTAATCTATTATTTATACAATACGTTTGATGCTGAGCCAGAGTATGAAGTTCTGGTTTGTATGGCGTTAGATTTCTCTTGGGATGGGCGATTGGACGATCTGGAAATACCAGATGTATGCGTTGGAGAGGTGGAACAAGAAGATATTCTGCAGTATGGATCCGAGGTTAATATACAAAGACAAAAGTTACTGGAAAGACATTCACGTCTTGATCGGATCAATAACCAACAGCCAAAGTCAAGCTCGCTGGAAACTCAAAAGATGAGTAGATGCAAAATAATCAGACAGACAGACTTCACGCTTTTGGCGGGGGATGTCAGGTGGGGAAGATGGAGTGGTAACGTAGGTCTGCTGCGGACAGCGGGGAAAGGCAAGTAAGGGCACCAGAGGTGTTTGTGGTGGTTCTGGAGAATAGAATCAAAGGTGTCTGTGGTTTCAAGGTTCTCTTAACTATTAGTAGGTGAGAAAAATTTTAAGCGTGTGTGAGCCTGCATGTAGTTCGAAAATCTCTGTAGAGATATTTGTTGATCGGATTCGCACGACTGAGAAGTTAGCCGAAGGGACTTAGTGAGCAAAAAGTAGAGAGAAGAAAGACGCTCAACAGGAAGATGCCGCTAGCCGAAGGAGACAGTCGTTCAACTGGAAATGTCGAAAGTAAAATTGACATTTTTCTACCTGACAGCTCAATTATTGAATTGCGCCCTTATATTAAATCAGGCTAGGATGTCAATTTGTAGAGTGGCTCTCTATCGCGAATTTTGTATGGAAATTGTAGGAATAAAAATTGGAACAGCTCGGCCAAAATCATTTAGCCTAGCTAAACTTTCCACTTTCACACTATGGCCATAACCCTCGTCACCGGCCACTACTCTCGTCGCTCGTCCGGCCGTTGCGAATGTCATCCGAGTAGCAGATAGGTAAACTACATTCAGATTCTTAGGACTACACCACTATAAAAATCTTTCTCTTATCTCACATTCATATGGGTGCAAAATTTGTGCACTCCTAGCTTTCACCACCACACCTTGGCTACAAAGGGTAAAATTCTCCGTGCTGATCCGTCCAAACTCCTTCTAGTCTCGGTACTACTATTCTCGCTGATCTTTTAATTACCGTGCTTATCTATTATTTCATTCTCTGAATCTTTCCTCTGCCTACTCTTGCGGGCTTAAGAGCCGCACATTCCCTCTGGCTGAAATTCTATTGCACCTTCTGTCTCCATGCCATAGGCTTCAGGCTGAGACAAACCCCCCACTTCGGGACCGGCCATTGGTCTGCGCCAACACTTCTGTAATAATGGCCACACTAGTATCTAGAATTATGCTCGGGAATGTTCTATCCGCTGGTAGCTTCCTTGCGGAAGTGACAGGGCTAAACTATCTTATCTGCTTGCCCTATAGAGACAGGCAATTCAAATCAGACACAAGTATTCTCTGCCTCAAATTGCTACCATTACAGAGTCAGTTTGTACTTGTGTGCTATGTAGCTACGTGTTTATTGTATCGCTTCTATCTTACCAGTGTCGCCATAGATTCCATGCTCATTCTGGTTGCGTCTTTGGTTTTACCTCATCGCATCTCAACTGGTGCTTTTTCAACTCATCGCATCTCGTTTCTTAAGACACAAATTCTTTACATACGAACTGTACCAAGCATCATCCATAATTGTGACCCCTCCCGTTGACATGTGTTCTCTTTGGCTGGAAGCCACCCCTTGCAATCATCAGACAGACATTTTACCACCCCGACCATTAATAATACTTTCCGGGCAAAACTCCCCCAATCCTTTACTTCGTTTTAATTTTGTGTTCAAATGGGCAATTTCTCCTCTCCCCCGATAATGCAAGGTCTTTAGCTCATGCATCAAATCCCGTAATGGCTATGAAGGGATTTTAGCCTACAATGAAAATTAAATATCATTATCTATTAATAATAAAAACTATAATACGAAACTACTTTGAAGTAGAACAAAAAAATGACGGGAATGTGACTATGGAATGGGGAATGGGGAAATCACAGTAAAAAAAGGGAATACTATTAAAATGATGGTTGCAAGGTAATTGTAGACTAACGTAGTAGTAAGAGCTCCAAAAAGTCCAATTTGGGGAAGAATTGAACTAATCGTGAGAGCCAATGTAAACAGTAGAATAAAACTAAACCAGGCAAGGTAATGTTAATGACAATGCGTATCAAAAGAGCACCAATTATCATCATACTGACTGTGATTTTTTTAATAATTTTCACTTTTTTATCATGATTCAATAAAAATAATGGGGTTTGAATGAAATGCAGTTAGACACCCACCAACCATTCATGTCATCCGGGGAAGAAATGAAATGAAAGCAAGAGTCACACAACAAATGTAAGATTCTATTAAATTATCCTCAACGCAAGTACACTTAAGTGGACTTTTCGTGTTGAGTGGAAACTCTTTGCATGGAAACCAAGAAATCTTCGAAAGATCTTCTGTCTGGTTCATCCTTCTTGGTCTTTCTACCGTTGGCGAAGTCGTCAAATGCTTGAGAAGTAGACATCAAGTAGTAAGCACCGCCCATGATACAGAAGACACCGAAGGAGAAGATCCAGGTTCTGACAACAGTGACGATGTCAGTCCAGTTTTGAGACCACCAGCCGAACAAGGTGAAACAGGTAGCAATGATGTCGACGATGAAGACGGCACCTGCCAATTGCCAAGATGGGATGGAAGACCAGAAAGGACCTTGAGCTCTGGTGACGAAAATCAACCAGTTTTCAGTCAAAGAAATTTGCAAAAATAAGATACCGTCAATACCACCGAAGTTTTGAACAATACCACCCTTTGGCAAGAACATGGTGGTCAAGGTGATCCAGGTACCAATGGCCAAGATTATACCCAAGACAATAGACATACACCACAATCTTGGGGTGTTCCACTTAACAGGCTTAGGGTCGTAAGGAGCATTGTCGTAAGCAATGGCCAAGGTAGCAACATCAGCGAAAATAGCAATGAAGACAACCAAGTCAATGTTCAAGGATCTGTTTAAGATAGCAATCCACAAACCCAAGAAAAGTTCCAAGTGCAACGACAAAGCGATACGATAGACAACATAAGAGTACATTCTGTGGAAAATTTGTCTTGAAGTCTTTAAAGCATCAATGATAGCAGACAAACCAGGAGCAAGGAAAACAATATCAGCAGCAGAACGGGCAGCATCGGTGGCACCTTCAACGGCAATACCAGTGTCAGCTTTCTTCAAAGATGGAGCGTCGTTAACACCATCACCAGTCATAGCAACCAAGTAACCTCTGGACTGCAAGATTTCAACGGCGTTGTACTTGTGTTGAGGGAAAACTTCAGCAAAACCATCAGCGTTTTCAACGAAATCAGCAATTTCAGAACCAGCCATGTCACCACCACCGGACAAACCTAATCTGTCGGCATCGTAGATGTTGGTACCTAAACCTAATTGACGACAAGTTTCCTTAGCAATACCGACGGCATCACCAGTCAACATCTTAACTCTCAAACCTAAGCCTCTAGCTTCGTTAACAGTAGCAGCAGTATCATCTCTTGGAGGATCCATACATGGCATAATACCCAAGATTTCCCAGTGGCCTTCGCCTCTCTTTCTAGCTACACCCAAAGATCTGAAACCTCTGGAAGCAAATTCAGCGACAGTGTTTTGGTAGTTTTCGTGGATATCTTCAGGGATTGGGTGGTCATCTTCAACAGTCTTCAAGACGAATAATGGAGCACCCTTAACACAGACAATTCTTTCACCTTCTGGAGATTCAACGACAGCAGTAACCTTCTTGGAAACAGGGTCAAAAGGTTGGAATTCAATAACCTTGTACTTAGTCAAAGCAGCCTTGGCTCTTGGGTAGTTAATCAAAGACTTCAAGAAGGCCTTGTCGATAGCATCCAAACCCTTCTTCTTTCTAGAGGCAGCCAAACAAGCAGTCAACATCAAATCATCAGGTTCAACACCTTCGACAGTGTATGGCTCGTGCAAAGACAATTTGTTCTTAGTCAAGGTACCGGTCTTGTCGGAACACAAGATTTCGACACCAGCAAGAGATTCAATGGCAGACAACTTTTGGACAATAGCTTGCTTCTTGGCAAGGTAAGCAGCACCGACAGCCATGGTAGTGGTGACGACAGCTGGCAAACCGACTGGAACACCAATAATGGTGATAGCCAAGGTGTATCTCAAGATAGGAACAATTCTGACGGTTCTGTAGAAACAAGCAACCCAGACAACCAAAAGAGTAAGAATAACGAAAACCAACAAAGTCGTACCAATACCGTTCAACACTTCAGTGAAATGACCGGTACCTCCAGAAGCCTTGTTGACCAAAGAAGCAGCTCTACCAACGAAGGTAGAGTCACCAGTAGCAGTAACAACCATGAAAGCTTCACCGGTCTTGACGGTGGACGAAGAGTAGGTGGAGTCACCGTGTCTCTTGTCAACAGCCAAAGATTCACCAGTAATAGCAGATTGATCGACTTGCAAAAGACAATCTTCAGAAACAATTCTACCATCGGTTGGGATGACGGTACCGTCTTCCAATTGCATGATATCACCTGGAACGACTTCGGAGGCTGGGACTTCGATCAATTGACCGTTTCTAACAAGCAAAGCAGTGTTAGCCAAGGTCTTCTTTAATTCATCGACAATGGAACCGGCCTGGTATTCTTGGATGAAACCAACGAAAGCGTTCAACAACAATAAGGCACAGATAACACCGAAATCAACCCAATCTTCTAAACCAGCAGCCAAAATAGCAGCGGCTTCCATAACGAATTGAATAGGACCGACAAAGAACATGACAAACTTGAGGACCAAGTTTTCCTTTTCTTCGGCCATCTGGTTCAAACCGAACTTCTTTCTTCTCTTGAGGACTTCGTCGTCAGAAAGACCGGTGGCAGGGTCTGTCTTCAACAATTCCTCAGGAACAGCCTTGAAGGTGTTCTGATCTTGTTCTTCTTCATCCTCGTCATCGTCCCCAAGAGCTGGGTTGGATTGTAAATCTAAGACTAATTGGTCAATGTCTTCATCTTCGTCGTCGGAGACGACCTTGTCGACCTTTTCTTTAGTAGGTTCAGTTGCACTCATTTTAGCAATGGCAATTCTAGAACGAGTGGAAACGAATTAACAAAAACACTAATCAAGAAGAGAAAAAAACAAAACTTGTTATAACACTTTGGCAAAAGTAGCTGGATCCTTCAAACTATTTATATACGGCTGGGCTCTGGGAATGCCGACCATCTGGGAAGCTTGAATTGGACAATTTGGGCAACTTGTGTCTGTCTGTCTGTAAATCAGGTCCTGGACATATTTTTTGAGGGAATTTTCGCAAACACTCATTTCTGTTTACCAAAACACACCAATGAGGAAACAAAAGTATTTTTTGTCTGAAAGCGGTTGCGTCTGCACCTGCGAAAACCAAAACAAAATGTAACCCAATGCGGAAGGATGAACCTTTCTTAGGCGAATTGGGGCCTGCACACGCAGTACTTTGTTCATTTTCGACATAGTAATTAGCATGTTCTGCGGGTTATTGACAGGCCCACATAAAATATTGCGAAAAAAAAGTCTGTCTGAGTGTCTATGCAGAGAAGTACAGTCAACAATAAAAAATTCGACACCTCACCGACTATGCCGATTTTTTTTCGCTCTGGCTGTTATACCGAGAATGAACTTGTCAACCAGCACACTTTCATACTATTGGTGTAATTCGCCCAATGGCTGAGATTGCTTCCCCATTGGAAGTCCCCGCTAACGCAGTGTCGCCTCCGGTCTCAGGTACCATCTCCAGCTCTTTGTACTGCTGCTAGCACCTCCAGCTGCCGCTATCTGAAAGCACTTTGCTCTCCAATGGCTATTTTCCCTACACAATGGTATATTTCCTGGCACCGGTAAATCCCTGGGTAATAAATTTAAGCACTACGAACATTGCACAGAATACTGTGTTTGTCGTCGCCGTCCTTCCCCACTGCCACTACAATTTTTGCTATTGCATAATAATTTTTCGTCGATACGAAAATGGCCAATTGCCAATTATTCGTGGTTATCTTAATTAATTGGCTATCGTAATGCATACATAGATAAGAGACTCTCACACTCGTCTAGACAAAGTCAGCGTAATTTTCTTCGTAGCTCCTTACAGCTTCTGTTTCACGCCATGGAAACCCGTATGAGCTCAACAAGCCCGCCGCTATTTCTCTGCTATTCTTTCCCCGTCCATGGGCAACCACATCCACAGCTTGCCCCATCCCAGTCCTTCATGTATCGCATAGATAAACGTGGAGTTCGATGAGATGAGCACAAGAAATCCGCCATGCACGCCTTGAGAGGACACTACCGGTCCGACGTATAGATTCACCTAGTTTTCCAGATAAGATGGGATGGGCAGCTCGTAGTTCGGAAGTAAGTCGTCGTCCAGCATGAACCAGCACTGCGAGTGCCCGACGTTGCGGTCAGATCTTTTCTGGCTTCCTCCGGCCTTCTCTGGCCTTCTCTAGCCTCAATCGGCCCGCAATTAACCATCCGCTACCAGAACCAACCTCCAGGGTTTCACCTGAAACTCGTCCGTCCTGTCTGCTGCCCAGATACCACCGAAATATGCCATCTATACGAGCCAAAGTTTCTTTTGGCCATCGCAAGTGGTTTGCATAATGTTTGGTTACATAATCGCTACCATATTGGATTCTCCCATGATCTAACTGGTTGGCTTGAAATTCTTCAAAAATTAGTCTGGAGCATGCAAGATACATTACCAAGCATTGGACATGACTTGAGCTCGACGACGCTATCAGCTCGAGCCTGACAAATGGCATTGTGGTTGAGCCATGTCTGCTCGAAAAGAAACCTCAGACAAAAACGTCCTTCTTCGTAGAGGCTTAACGAAGACATCAATATCACCACCTCTTGCAAACGGCAGAACACAGCTATTTCCTGCCTGCTCTCTATGTGTCACACCTAATGCCGACACTTCCCACATGAATTCCTCTCGGACGCTGGCCAATGTCTGTGAAGCGTAATGTGTGGAAATTCTGGCAGATACAGTCTCTGGTAAAACAAAAAAAACCTCGGGTTAAACAATCGGCTCAAATGGCCATACCCACCGTACGGCAATTATAGCCGTTTGAAACTAGTGTTTGTTTGGGAAAAAATTTAGAGGGCACACGATAAGATCGGCTATACCGGCATTAACAGCTTTATACTTTTTCGTTCTCGTTCTGTTAGTAGTTGCCTTGATTTTAATGCCAGATGCACAGTTTAGGACAAGCGACTACTTGGATTTCCAGATAGAACCAATCTATTACTACGCTTTTAAGGAAAACACAACGAACGATAAAGTTCGTGAGTTTCTTCCCCTGAGACAGACGTGGTGGCTCTACGGGGACATCAAATGGTCCTTAAGTCTTGATGGCTGAATTAGCATAGACCTTTGAAACAACTACGTTTCACATTACATATTGAATTTATTGTAGAGATTTTACAGGAGAATGTGGTTGTGTTAGATAATCATCCAATTACTTCGCCAATGGAGATAATAGGAAATTTGTATCCAATGGAAATCAACGGGCCAATTTGTAGAGTTATTTGAAAAACAGCCAAATAATGTGAAAAATTGCAAAAATCTTGGATATATCTATCTGCGACTCGCCAAACTTGTTCATTTTCGTTTTAGATTCGGAAAATTGCAAAACAAACAAAGCTTGATGTATCAAACACTGCTAACGCCATCGGTCTACAGCTACTTGCTATAACGTAAGCCCGAGTGTAGCGATGCTCACCACATCGGCAATAACCAGATCTGCTTAACAAAAAGACAATCCAGTTAGCAGGGTGGTCAGAGGTCAAGATCAGACATTTTTTTCACAACACTCCAACCCCTCCCTAGCGGCAATTTATTCTATTTTCAACAACTACATCACCCTGCTTAACTTTCAGATCGGGATAATAGATTAGAGAAAAACTATATTTGATGCTGTACCTAACTGTCGCAACCAAGAATATTCAACTAAAAAAAAGTTCTGGTCCAATGAAAAAAATTACCGCAAAAAAAAGATTTTTGCTCCCATAATCACACCAATAAAAATTCAACAAAGTCGTGACAATTTGAGCAACACACACGGAACGACTCGGCAGCCGTCCCAATATGGACGTTGCAGGACGATCGTCTGTCGATGCCGCCGTTATTTTCGCAGCAGAATTATTGTATTATTGTGAGGCATCTACAGGCTGGCGGGAAAATCTTTCTTGGTACCTTTTTCAACGACGCACCCTAGAAATTAAACAAATGCAATCGCGAATTCCAGGCCCGCCATTGGAGCGTCAGCGAAGGCATCTATTATGTAACTATAGAGAACTGTGGTGCCTACGTCGGACATGTCGGACCTTCAGCTGCTCTGAACGTGGACGTAAATCCGGGCACGACGTTGCTGTGTCCATATCGCGGCTTCAGCTGAAAAATACCCAAATCTGATTATTCTCCGAAGCTGAAATCTGGGCAATAATGGAAAAACCTTATAACGAGAATTTCTTGGAAATAACCCTCACATGAACAACCCAACCAGACAGAAAAGTTCCCGAGTCTAACCTGAAAACGTTATGGATTTTTCTCCCAATTGCGTTTCTTCCGCCGAAGCTACAGTTGAAGACCGAATCGTCGTCTGAGCTTTTTTCGGTATGTTCGTGAGCGTTCACCACCACGATTCTCACAAACAAATTTTATTTTGGCCATTAAATGCCTCAAGGTTTGCAGACATTTAATTGTTAACGGTTTCCGTACCAAGTTCACCCCTCTACACTCCCCACCTTCGAGCCCTACATTTTTGTTGTCTCCATTCATTGGATTTACGAATTAAAAATCGCTTGCTTGAAATGCAATTTCAGCCTTTCTGCAGCAACAAAAAAGAAATTTTTTATTCGTTTTACCATCAATCTGGCTTTTGCAATCAAATACCAGACGATAACTTTCTGGGCCTTGCCAGTCCATTTTTCTTGGATTCATCTCGTGACTACACCTACTATTCCAATTGTCATAAATCTAATGTAAATCGTAATATGTTTTTTATCTGGGAAATAAATACGGGGGATATAAAATATTAACTCTTGCACCAACAATAATGGCTAGAATTGCTGTTGCATAGGTCTGGTGACTTCCTTTCTGGCCTTAAGTCTCCACTTCAATGGTCTGAACAACTTAAGAACGAGGAACATCACACACCCAATGAATCTGAATGCGGCAAGTCCAGCGACAATCCACAAGATAATCGTCAAGAAAACTTCGGAGTTACCGCTTATCGAATCATCCTTACTGATGGTGTCGTCACCGGTGAATGTAGCAACACCTCCGATTTCCAACACAACAGCAATAAGAATAGCATTGGACAACATCCACACAAGCACAGTCATCGTTCTGACGAAAGCGTAGTAGGAGTCATCCTTCGTCCTTTTCTTAGGTGGCTTTGGAGCAGGAGGGTCTGTTCTCAAGCTGTCTAAGATATCCAAGTATGTCTCATTCATCTCTTCTGTAACCCCTGGAGCAATCATGACCAATTCGTCCTTCTTGTTTCCAACAGATTTGGCAGATCCCAAGTCCTTTGCCACGGGAGCACCCTTGGTACCCCAAGAGACATCGTGGATATTACAGAAGGCGTAAATGTTCAACACATTGACGTAGGTTGGCGACAACAACACATACTGGACAAACGACGTCAACATGAAACTAGGCTCGCCGTAAATGAACGCACCAGCAAAGTATAAGATGTAGGTAGAAACTGTAGAAACAATCAAATCTCTAAACTTCTGGTTTGTGAAAAGCATCGTGACCTTGAAATCCTTTTTATGATCGTCAAGAACAGAATTAACGGTGTGAACAGCCAAGAACACAGCGGCGAACATCATATAGGCCATAAGCGCCGCAAAGAAGACCGCTATCACCATATAGAATTTCTTTGTACCTCTAGGCGTATTACCGAATGCAAGAACGAAGGTAGTAACTACTGATCCCACGTAGAACCAGAGGAACACCACAGCCAAGTACTTGCCTATATTGAAGTGCATGGACGTAGAACCCAAGTTTGCGGTCAAAATTCTGAACACCAAGAAGAAAGAAGCAAGAGAGAACCACGACACCAATATGGTAACCAACTGGTAATAGAACTCAAGCTGTAAGAACAACTTTCTGAGTAAAGAGTGGTTCGATTTCCAGATCTTGGTCCAATGGAAAACGGCGTATGCTGCAGCAAACATGGAACCGTTCAACCATCTTCTTCTCTGTAAGACGAATTCATCTATCTTCTCAGGTACATCGGTTTCAGCCTTCGCTTCATTGACGTATCTCAAGATGTAGTTGTGGTTCTTTTTTGCAACTAACTCGAAACACAAGATTCTATCTTCGGCCAAGTACATATTGGACGTGAAAATACCGGCTTCTTCAAAGTTTCGTTCCTTAATCTCTCTTTCGTCGTCGTCTTCGTCGTCGTTCTGAGCCAGATGTAAGTACTCACCCTTGAAGTACTTCTCCAAGGGTCCCTTTCCATCTACATTCAACAATGCTTCCCATCTATATGCCGAGAACGCACCGGGCAAGACAGAAATGAAACCGAAAACAGACTCCATCGGCTTATCCAAGATATTGGAGATCTTATATTCGAAATTCTGGGCAGCTACCAAGGGGTTGGCCAATAACTTCTTGTTGGGACCCAATGAGGCTCTCATTTCCCCACAGGCACCTGCCACGTTAGGGTCTCTGAAACTTCTCCACAAGTAGTAGAAGGCGTCCTTAGCAGGCATGGTACCACAATCCAACAACATCACCACTTTGGGGTTGATGATGGGTGCAAATGATTGGAAACACCATCTATGGGAGTTGATTTTTCTGCTATTCTTTTCTTTGAGACAGAACATGAACTGCACGGGGTTTGAATTTGGACACAAGTGTACTCTGTCATTGACTACATCGATGCCTACAGTGGAAGTGTACTCGTAGATATGGGCGTTGACGGTACGGTCGTTGATCTTGGACTTGGCGTAGCCGTCCTGGAATGCACCAAGCGCGGTCAACAATTTCTGTGTTCTCTTATTCAACTCGAGTCTACCATCGTTCACAATACAAACCACAATTTTCTTCCACGAATCGTCCCCCCACACGGGGTCGGATCTATTGGTCAAGTTCTTGATGTTGTCAAACACACCCTTCAATGTACGACCTAACAAGATCTCGTCTTCGTTATACATGGTGATACAAATCATGATTTCTGTTTCACGAGGTGGAGAATATAGAGCCTGTCTGATATTGTAGTTGAAGTTCATGAAGTTAGACGGGCCACAGGTGACAGCTGTGTATCTCATAAACGACATTTCTCTGCCGCTATCATCGATCTTCTTGCCGTAAGTGTCCAAAAGGGCTTGCGGAACAGGAGCATCGATGACGTAGTTCCCGTTGACGAGTCTGGCTCTCTTGATGGTTTTTGTGTAGTTCAACTTGGGCTTGAAGTCGTCGTCGTCGTCAAAGTCGTACTCGTCTTCGAATGCAACAGCACCTGAATGCTTGCTCTTGGTGGTGTTCCTACGGCCCAAAGTGTCCCTTCTCTTAATGGTGGTGCCTCTTCTGACGATCTCTTCACCGGTTTCCAGGAACAACGAGTCGTCGTCACCGAACGGATCAAGGTCGTCATCGTCATCAGCATCTTCTAGCGGATTAATTAAGTAGTCATCACCAGAAAACGTCATGGGTGGTGCGAATGTTCGCAACGGTACGTCGCCGTTATCATCGAACTCGTAATCGAACTGGTTGATGTCTTCACCGTACTGTAGTTTTCTGGGACTGAAGGCTGTAGGCGCAGGAAATTCAGGAACAGCGTCCCCAAAAGCCACTGCTTTGCCTCTTTTAGGCGTGTTGACCAAGTTAGGGTTCGATCTCAGATAGTCAAGTTTCTCGTAGAAGTAATCGGCGTCGTCGTCGATCATCGTCAGGTACGACGAGCTGGGCTGCCTTTGGTGTGGTTGATGTGAGTACAACGACAGTGTACTGACGTGTTGCTGCTGCGCTTGGTTGGTGCCAAAAGGCGCAATAGAGTATGACGATGGAGCGCCAGCCACGCTGTTGGAATAGTAGGAGCCACCGCTGTAGATGTCTCCCGAGGACAACATATGGGAGGACCGACGGGAATGGGTTCTAGACCCTGCCACAGATCGACCAGGGCCGGGTGTCATACGGTTAGGGACAGGAGAGGAGGAGGTGGGAACAGCTGTGGCCGAAGACGAAATGCTGGCGACGGGGCGTACTTGATTCGGCAATGTAGATGGTGCGGAAGGCGGAGCAGAGTCGCCGAACAAGTCGTCGTCTTCGTGCTCTCCGTTATGGTTCACGAATTGGTTGCTCATGGCTAACGGGCGCCGGTTTCAGATGGAAGATCAACGAGAGTGATACGCGAAGGTAGGAAGCCGATTTTAGGTGAAAAAATTAGCTGATGAGAAACGATATAGCAGATGCAACTTTAACGAGCATAGATGCCCTCAACTGGATGAGCTAAGAATGCGATGGGTAGCTTGCAGTACAGAAGGCTTCGTAGGGGCAGCTGAACAAGGAGAAAGTCTGGTTCAAGCCTGGCAGGATTCAGCGCTTAGTATTTAAGCCCTGGAAATGAAGGATGAGGCGAGAAAATGAAAAAATAGCGGATCAAAAACGTACCGTAAACGAGAGGAAAAGAAGAAGAAAGAAGTACAAATTATAGTTGAATCTGGTCAGTGCCATGAAAATGCTCCCAAACAAGAAAGTCGACTGTCTGTTTTAGGAACGTCTTCAAATACTAACCTACAGTCGATTCCAGGTTACAAACCGCCCACACCAAAAGGCTCTCTAAATTTTTGTTAGTCGGTTCACCTCATTCTGTTCTAAAATTAGGCCTGTTTATTTTAGTTCCCAATGAGGAAGCAGTGCGATCCCATTCATAATAAAAACCTTTCCAAAAGGCCCAAACGTAAACGTGATTCGCATCGTGCAACGCAACTTAAATTCAAACTTAAATTACCTGCATGTGCGTATTTCTTTCTGTTTCAAGGTACTTCCAGAATTTTGTCACGACAGCTGAAACGAATGAAAACGAATTCATGGCCAACTGCCGCAACCTACAAACGTAATCTAATTCATGTAGCCGACTTGACTAACGACTCTAATCCAACTAATTGTACTCCACAGCAAACCCCAGTTTATTTATATCCTGCAATTATTGCTCCATCCCATACTTTCTTTTTGCTCTTTTCTCTTTTCTCTTTTCTCTTTTTATTTTCTGCCGTTTGCAGCCATTTCAAAACGTATCCCTTGTTGTATGTTTCGTAATTGTTCTTACGACGAACAAATAACGCACGCAATCTGGCCACGCTGGTCTTCACTACTGCCAACGCTAACACCCAAACTCTCGAGACAAGTCGAATGGAAACCGTGGCTGCACTTGAAGAAAATCAATTGGCAATGGTGGTATTTGTCATTGTCAAACTTGGTGCCTAGACTCGAGCCCATGATGTAGAGCGCAGCAGATTGCTTGTCTTCCCATGCAGAGTAGTGATCTTGAGACACATCTGGTCCCCACATGACTTTGCCGCAGGACGCACAAAGTTTCTTCTGTATAGCCCAACCATTCAAGTTATCCATCTTGATCTGCTTGAGCTCCTTGTATATACCCTGGTTAAGCATCGTCAATGATATACGGAGCATTTCGCTCTCGTACGAATGAGACGTGAAATTCTCTTGTAATATATCTCTGACATTGGCCAAAGTGGAATTATCTGAAGAACTCTCGAGAAACTTGTTGAAGATTGTAAGAAAAGACTGTTCCTTTTTCTCGCTGTCCCCTAAGTTGGGATTAAGTTTGGCATCACTAATGGCTCTGAAACAGTCGTTAATACAGCCATTGAGAAAAGACTGAATCCCACCATTGGGTTGCATGACACTAGCCATATTCACAACGTTTCCAATAAGATCAAGCCACATCTTTTCATTCAATATCAAATCTCCCTCATACTCTTCGTAGGTTTCGGCTAGTTCGCAAATCTTCATTGACTGACGCAATAGTTTAGTGAATGTAGTTTTGAGTCCTTCGTCATCTAATGATACGGATATAGTGTTCATGAATGTCACTATGCACTTCAATGCTTCATAATAGTGACCTTCAAAAACCTCGAGTTCGGCAACACTGTCAACTTGCTCGTTGTCCTTTAGTATCTGGATGGTTCTGGAAAATTGATGTTGGTCTCTAGCCAACTCTTCTTTCCAAGCTTCAACAAACTTGAAAATAGAGCTCTTATCATAGATGCAATGCAATTCGATATTCTTTGAAATCAAGTTAGGCAAATGTTGATCTTCCAACAATACAGGCCGATTCTGATGAAACAACTCGTCCAAATACTTAAACATCAAGACATTATCCTTAATGTCAAGAGATTCGTGATGCAACTGTGGAGAAAAGCGTGTAATTAAAGCTAAGAAATTGTCCAAGTCAATGGCAGCAAATCGTTCGAAGTTTATTATGATCACATTAATCAAACTCAACCGATCCACAGGCTTCTTCGTCAACATGAAAGAATTTTCCAAGATCTGACTGAGAGACTCATTCTTAAACTCACCATCAGGGTCATTCATCAACTTGCTTAACCACATCTCCAAAACTTTAGAATACCTACCTTCAGATTTGTAAATGTTAATCAACACACTATAATACTTGGCTGCAGCTAACTTCTCATATAGCAAATCATCATTCTCAGGCTCGTAATATGGAAGAAGACTTTGCAATGCCAATTCACAATCACTCAGAATTGCAACGTTGGAATTGCTACAAAGATCATTAATTATTCTTCCAAGTACGGATTCGGACAACCTAATGAACTGTGAGTACTTGGCATAGTTACGACCTATGAATATGGCCAATTGACATCTATCTCCATCATTGAATAAATGGTCATTTGCTTCAAAAATATCGAGAAGAGCATCGGTGATATACTGACGATTTAACTTCTTTGATTCAATGTCATTCAAATATGGCTCTTCAAAGAACTCATTTAGAGTTGAAAGCATCTCGAATGAATTAGCTTTCAAGAAAGAAAATAGATAGGGAAAAATTGTATCTTCATTATCAGCATGTAATTCTTCATTACTATTGGCTGGCCAAGTGATGGTTGTACTGCTGAAAAGTATATTACAAATGCTTTCCTTAATAGGAATATCCTTAAGACCATCGATAAATCTGTCAGTGGGATATTGTCTTCCAGTGAGCACAAAAGACATATAGCTATATGCTCTTAGATAATCTTCCTTCTTCATGAAATCTGGATTCCGGAAATCTTTAATAAAATCTACCAAAGGAGTCTCATAGTCATCCAACAAATAGTTCCAGATGTAAATCAAGCAGTCCCGAAGATTGTACTGGTTGCACAATTGTATTGTCAAGTCAATGTCTAATGTCCTTATATCAAGAACGCAAAGAATCTCGGTGAGCAACTCACCTCTTTCGCTCTTGACATAGTATTCTACAAGCTGCTTTAAAATGAGAGGGGGTAAAGATGAAATGCTTCCTGAAAGAGTATAACTCTCGAGAATTTCAAAGAAAACAGACTTGTCGTCTAATTTTTCAAATATCTTCTCTAGCAAATACAGAAGATCTTCCTTACTATCTTCGCGTATCAAATTGGATATGATATTGAAATAAGTTGTCAAGAAGAAATGCAGATTTTCATATCCATATGAAAAGAGGTGTGGTATGGACTCTTTCATAATTTGTATCAAATAAGGTCGGACAAGTTTAAATCGAGTGGAAGGGTCGTCTGGAAGTCCGACTAAAACCAATTTACCAGTATTCGCTGAATTGTAGAATTCATTGGCTGTGGACAATGCCTCAGCATACTTCCCACTAGATAGCAAACCAAGAAGAACATCCGCCCAACTGACCAGCCGTCCTATGTATACTTTTCTGACATTGTTAGAGTCTGTAAGCACAATTAGCCTATGTTTGAATACTTTTATGGAATTCTCGTAAGTTGTAAGGACAGTTTCTTCTGTGGTATTGACGGCTCTGGCACTGGAGGCTCCATACAATGAGCTGGTGAAGATATCTAGTCCCAATATCTTATCATTTCCGACACGTTTGAGATTACCATTCGAGAGATAGAGAGCTGCAACCTTGAGTGAACCTTGTGGCTGACTTCCTTCTTTAATGAAGACACAGATGATGTCTGAAGAGATCCATTTCACAGAAACAATGGAATCATGTTCATGTGAAGTATTCCAGCGACATAATTTCTTAATAGGTAACTTGGGAATCCCCTTATCCTTGTCTTTCAAGTCAGACACTACAGACAAGAGATTGGAAGGAAGAGAGTTATTATCCACCTCCAAGATGTTAAGTACGTTATTCCATGAGTATGCCAATTTGGCATTGATAGTTTTGTCATTGACAACCAAAGATGGAAACCAATCCAAGCAGGCCGCGATTGGTGTAGAATTTGCTACCTGTTTTGACTTTCCAATCTTGAAATGCTCGACTGTATGCATAGTATGTGAGTTGTTCAACGAGAGAGCTGAAACGATAATCAATATGTTACTGGTTATCACAGCAATTACTCCTAGCTGATCAGTGATTTGATGAGAAGAGCCCAAAGGAAGTAACGAACAACCGTAGATAAAGTATTTGCTATCGGTGATGTTGGCATCGTTCTTTCCCAAGATTTTCTGAGAGATGAAGTACTTCTGGAGGAACTTTTTGATACCATTATGATAGAAAGCCAATCCTGATATATCTACCGAGATTAACTGAATGTGCAGATCGGCTATAAACGATATCTGGTTGATACGGGCATTTCGCAAATGTCCCAGTTGGTTCTTGGTGAATCTTTCCTTCAACGTGATAGGGCTGATGGTGAAGTATGGACTAATAGTTCCAGGAAAAGCACTTGACAGCTTCGAAGACAAGTCCCAAAGTCTGATATGGCCACTGGTATACCCAGCAGCTAAAAAGATCGAATCAGAAGAAAAGGCAATAGTTGAAATTTCTGAGTTCTGCTGATGATGCTCCGGCTGTTCCTGAGACTCTCCACTATCTATTCCGAGAATGAACTCTACACCTTGGTGATAATTGAATACTACAATTCGTCCCTTGTTTGTTCCCAATGCTATGTATATGGACGAAGCCTCTGTATAGATTACTGAGCCATGACTGGCCATGAAATCACTCGAGTTAATGATTCCGGTGATTGTAGAAGTCTCAGACCATTTCAAGATCTCGTCAATATCCAGTTCTTTCAAATGTCGTGGAACATCCGCAGGGTCTTTGAAATGATGCGAATTGTTTGTCTGATGCGATTTGAGTGCTATGCTGATCTTGGTCTGGGATCTATCATCAAACCTCTGCTTTCTAAAAGGACTGGTGAGTGAAGAACGAGATGAAGTATTACTAGGAGTCGGTGACAGGAACGACCGAGCAGGCAAATCAAATAGGTTGCCTATAGACAGTTGTGACAGGTCAACTAGAGGAGACATTACTGCTAGATTTGTTGCAGCTACTACAATTGAAGCTGCTATTGAAGATGTAGGTAGAGAGTTAATCAGGGCAAATTATGGGTTATGCATGTTGGAGTGATTACATAAGCAACCTAACAGCGGGCCCAGTATATCAGTTTAGCTAGATAAACGAAACAAAAGGTTATTAAAATGATCCTAAAGCAAGGAATTATGTTAGCGAAGATTCAAATAAAAATACTACTTGTCTGTTGATTGTTTAAGTTAATATTCATAAAAACGTTTGCACCCTTTTTGCGTTTCAAATGCCGAGCTATGGCCGCAATTCAAATACTATTTTGTCCCTAATATACCTATCAGGACACCCCCAGGCAAGGTAATGGTTCTGTCACAAGATTCAATTCTTGATTCATGCACCAGATCCATTTATATCGCTGATGATGAAAATTGAATGTAATTGAAGCGGACTCAAAAAGTCAATCGGATACATTTATTTCTTCCCTTAGCAGTTCAAGCTTAGTTAATTCATGAACAATGTTCAAAGTATAGAACTGCCGGAATTGTAACTAAATACTGTTAGATAGAAGATATGCGGATCTATTATAACGTTTCAATTAACGAAAAATAGTTCTATGAAATGCAAAGTAGCTATGTACATATGAGATACAAGGTGAGATGGCAACAGCACTGTTAGACTGTATGGATAGCAATTGTTAGACGACGAGATTATGATACCTTTTGTTTGACGAAGAATCGCAGAAGTGACAAAAGCTGGTAGACACAAATTACACCAAGTGCTCCTAGCTGGATAACCAGCCAGCGGACTACAATCCCACAGGTGCTCTCTGAAAGGTCTCTGAAAACAGCTTCTTTCTCACGGATGAACTTCTGTTCTCGTTTGATGTCTGCGAGTTTATCATTGAGTCGGTTAACTTGTGAAACTAGAGTTTTGACTGACTGTGAGTGTTTGTAATCCGCACTAAGCTCGTCACTTATCAAAAAGTCGATTGTGATACGAGCGTGTTTGAACTTCAGGTCTTTTATATCGAACTGCTCGGCTTCTTCATCTTCGTGAGAATATCCGCCATTGCTGCCACCCCCATACCATTTGCTTTTCTTATTATAGAAGCTTCTGGGCGTTATACAGATTCGATGGTCACCCGATTCTAGAGCGCTAAATGTAAACTGACCTATGGCAGTGCCTTTCTGATGAACTACACGATGGTTGGAGTCAAACGTCTCCTCTACGTCTATAAGAGCTCCTATATTGTGTCGATTTCGTGGTGGATAGTAGATTTCTGAGTCTTCGTCACGGATCTCCACCTTGTATCTTCCTATAAGAAGCGATCTCTGACTGAGTTCCTTGTAGAAACAAGTGCGTACACCAGTAGCAGCGTAGAAATGGAGAAGCCCCAGTATGGGCGATGCTAGAAATAGTACCATCCATGGTATTATCGCCAAAACCATGGTACATGAGATGTGGAAATCGAGTTCGTCCAGTCCTTGTGCAATCAGTTGCGATACGAATCCGCTGTTAAAAATACGAGATAATGAACACTAAGAAGAATACCTTAGAAGTCTCAAATTAACGAATATCTGATGTACTTTCCTGGATACCTCTTAAGCTCAATCCTAATCAAGAGAACTGCGACGGTTATAAAATGTGGGGATTTCCAATAAAGTAGATTGAATGTAGTTTAATTTGTAGATTTCAAAAAACAACAGATTTATAAAAATAGAACCAGAAAAGCACACCCAGAAAAAACGAATGTAAGATCAATGGCACCGAGATAGAGAGGTCTTTGATTCTTTCAATTCAATTGTCCCAAGCAGAATATAGTTCTCCACTTTATACTATATCCATGTCTGTTTGAATCCCAGGAGTGAGTGATATCCACAAAAATCGGCTCTCTCGTCTATACGGCTGAAGCTCACTTTACACCAATTTTCTAATTTTTTGTATATTGTACAGATCTGTATTATAACATGAGCCTGTATATAGACGAGATAAGTTTAATGTATTCTTATGGTTAACTCTCGATTAGCATATAAAACTTCTTGCTTCTCCGGGGTAATCTCCTCTCCTTGTATATATAGAGTTTAAACTATCAATGGTCTGATTCTTTTTATTTTTTTCCACACTTACTTCACGTTCATTCAGGTCTTGCTTCTTCCTCATTTTTTAATCTATCATGCTGTAACTTCATCGACTATCAACCACTTTATGATATCTGCAGTCCCTTGGACAACAGTTTCATGGCAATGGTTTCGAACTGGTCACGATCGGGTGCTTCTTAAGGTCCATAGCATCATCGACATCCGAAGTGTAACCTGGCAGTGATGAACTGGCAATTAAATTCTGAGCTTTTCGAAGTCTATTTTTCAAATGCTTTTGAGACAGGATCAGCGTTATCTTTAGTGTTGGTGTGACGAATTCAAACTCAAGCTGATCAGATTTTCTGAAATTCACGAAGTAGCAGCCAAAACTTGTATATATCTTGAATCCGGCTTGCTTGGGACCGTATATGCTCTTTTGTGCTAACCAGCAGTCGTTGTCGACAGCATCATATCTGCACCGAGGCTCCAAATAAATCATATTAAGAGAAATAAGCTTAACATTGAGATAAGAGGATTGAATCTTAAGGTAGTGAATGGCTCAGTTGAAGTCGGAAGCAATTGCAGGATCCTAATAGCGACAAGGTTGACGACTGATTATCATCTTATTGAATCCAAGCTCCTCAATTTGACGAGATCCTTGAGCTACGAGCTCCCGTTTCTTCTTTGAAGGCGTGGAGCCAACAATTAGTCATATTTCAATTGTTTGAACCTGTGGCTCTTTAAATATGTTGGTGTAGGTGGTCGTTCGTGCATTGAGGTCATCAGTTTCATCTGACTTATTGATGTATGGATTGCAGTGATTCTTCTCTTGTGTAACCCTTTTGTTTGGTGGTGGCTTGGCATTGCTTTTCTCTAGCCTTTTCATTGATCCTCTCTCCTCATAAGATACTTCACACCAAATTCATATCGCGTTTATTTAAATGGTTCTTTTGCTATCTTAAACTTATCGTTTGCAGGCAACGCTTATCCAATTGGCAGTCTCCGTTCTCATGTATTTCATATACTAATGGCTAAGGCTTAACATCAAATTCGTGTTTGCAGCAAGGGGTATTAGCTAGGGCTACAGCTGAGTGAATGTAAACCAAAACAATAAAATACTCAAGGTGCAGACATTCTGGGACAAAGAACTCGCTAAGGTTTATTTTTTTCTTCCCTGAAATAAATTTCTCAATTTATACCAGCCTAAACTTTGGACAAACTGTGGGTCTTTCTTGAAACTTGAAGACAAAAAGTTGTTGAAATGAAAATGAAGTTCTGAATCAGTGGTGAGAGAACACTAGTGGAGAGTTGACTCGACGACAGTAATAGCTTATCTTTATCTCTGAAGTTGCAATTTTGGTCGTGTATCGACCACTTTATTGGATCAATTTCTAAATTAAAGTCGCGTACCTTCCGATGAAAATTGTGCATGAATACTGGAGAAGAGTGAATGGCTTATCCGATTCTATTTACTGACATAGTGAATTAATGTGCTTGTGGATTCCTCTTCTGAGAATTGAAAAGTCAAACCAATTTCAACCATTTTTTTCAATAAAACTTCCCGTCCAATAGAACCCAAAAATAAACTATTGACTATAATAAACAACTACTGCAATACACATTTTAGTACCAAACCAAATCCTGTTCTATCATCTATGTGTTGTGCTCTCGTTGCCCATATCTAAAATTGAAAAGACTTAGGAAACATTGGTTACCAAATAAAAATATTTCAATTCTCATAATAAACTAGCATTTTTAAGACTTGAATTCGATCTACTAATTTATCTATATCACTATTTCTTCATAAACATGAACTTAGCGCTCCAGGATCCTTTTGCTGTGGCAAAGGAGTATCCCGATACTTTGGCCAACACTCTTCATTACGGTCATTCGGTAGTGATTCAATTCAACCAGAAAGGTGACTATCTAGCTTCCGGACTCAGTGATGGCTCCATTCTCGTCTACGACTTGACCAGTAATGGTGGGGTAGTAGCGCATCTTCATGAAAACTCGCATATCCGACCAGTCACCTCCATCAGCTGGTCTAGATGTGGACGTTATATACTATCGTCGTCACAGGACTGGTCTTGTAAGCTCTGGGACTTGAACAAAGTAAACAGGGACGAAGTTGATGTAGAGTTGGACGATCTGCTGGCAGTAATCAGAACTGTGAAATTTGATGGTCCAATTTGGCTGGCATCAATGCATCCCAAGAATCCGTTCAAGTTTACAGCATCCTTGTTTGACGATCAGCCTGTATTCGTAGACCTTACTGATAAAGATAACATTGTGGTCAAGCAGTTAAGCACTATACCGTTGCAGGAACAAAAGATTACGGAAGAAGATATGGCGTCAACAGCAGAAGACGAGCCACGAAAGAAGAAGAAAGAAGAAAAGCACGTTACTTTGGTGACGACATTCACACCCAATGATGGCAGTTACATCTTTACAGGCACGAGTAAAGGTTGGCTCAATGTGCATTGCACACAGACGTTGCAGTTGGTTCATTCCGTCAAGATGGCCAATGCCAACATTAAGAACTTGGTGATATCTCCCAATGGGCGTAAACTAGCCATCAACTCGTCTGACAGAATTGTGCGACAGATTAGTTTGCCAGACTTGATAAACGTAGCAAATCCTGACGAATGGGAGTTTGAGATCGACCACAAGTACCAGGATGTTGTAAACAGGTTGCAATGGAATTCTGTAGCATTCAATCACAATGCCGAGTTCTTGGTAGCTTCTTCTTATGGTCAATCGTCACATGACTTATATATCTGGGAGACGTCCCTTGGTTCTTTAATCAAGATTCTTGAGGGAAGCAACGAAGAGTTGATAGACGTCAAGTGGAACTACTCGCGATGCACTATTGGTTCTACGGGTCTCGACAGTGGCATGATCTACTTGTGGCTGGTTCAGTTTCCGCAGAAATGGAGTGCGTTGGCACCCGATTTCGTAGAAATCGAAGAGAACATAGAGTATGACGAAAAAGAGGACGAGTTCGATATTATTGACGAGGTGGCTCTTAACAAGAAACGATTGGAAGAAGAAGATATGGTGGTGGATGTGATTACGTGCGAGAATGTCGATGCCCGTGGGTTCGACACAATGCAGCAGTCATTTGTGATTCCTATTAATTACGAGAAGACGGTATTGGAATAATGCAATACTAGAACAGATATAATGTACAAGGACGCAGGTATTAACTAAGGGTTTCGCAGAATGGATATGATGAGATTGAACTTCGATATCCAACTTCTCCAAGAGATAGCACAGAAGAGTATAATTCATGGTAATTTCTCCACAGAATTCTAGAAGCATACATAGAATAATAATTACTCGTGAGCACAATATCATTGGACGTATACGGAACAGTGCCCATGACCGATCATACTTAGATCACATCTAGAACCATTTTCCGACCTTAACTACTACGCTATTTACACCTGATTATTCTTAGCTTGTGCGTGCACATAAATCCGCACCAAAACAAAAACACAAATACAAATACAAAAAATTCTCTGTTATGTAAACAAAAAGTTGGCCCTGTTTTTTATCTCTTTATTATTATCTCCCATTCTGGAACCATTTAGGCTGCCAACCCCGTCCAACTGTGTTTTCCAGCTGACACCAGCGGCAGCTAATATACATTGCTGTACCCTGTAATTTGCAACCACTCGTGTGAACTACTGTCATTGTAGCACAATCTTACCGTAGTAACAGTAATTGTCACTAGCAATTTATTTCATACCTGACTATCTGGATTTTGTTCGAATCGCCGTCTTTTTTGTTGCTAAAAAGTGCGGAACCATCCAACAAACGTGCTGAACCCATTCAAGGCTTTATCGTATCCGTAACTCGATTTGTCGTCCCCTTACACCATCCGTTGTTGGTGTTCCCCTCCGCCAATCACGCTCCCCTGCAAATTTTTCCCGTACTTTTCAGCTGTACGCACTACGAAAAAAACCCGTGGAATACGCAAGTCTTCACAAACGCAAACAAAACAAACACCATCGAAAAACGACAATAACAGCTAAACCCACCCGAAACAGACCCAAGACTAGCAAAGCTTCCATAGAGAAATAATTAAATCGCGGTACTCACGTAATTACTTGATCACTTTCTCACCTCACATTTCGTTACTCTCTCTAATCTGTTCAAATTTCTCATAGCATGTCCACCACGTCGAGTCCGCGGAAACGTCCTCTCAGCGATGTGGACGACTCGGATCTCCCGACGTTCGATGACCCACAAGACCTCGTCAATGCCGTAATCTCGACTCTTCAAACCCCAACAGACTCTACCAACGTTGCAGAAACGTATGCCAACGATAAAAACTCCGCTACTGAAGTCCAGGCCTACGCCAAAATCGCCGGCAAAGACTGGACATTCTATGTCAAGTCGCTAGCAGTTTCTATCGGTCGTAACACCGACACCCAAAACCAGACTCAAGCGCAGAGCGTCGCCAACGCAGCTACCGATATCGACTTGGGCCCAGCCAAAGTTGTCTCTAGACAGCATGCTACTATCACATACAATTTAGACTTAAGATGTTGGGAATTAAAGGTGTTGGGCCGTAATGGTGCCCGCATAGATGGACAAAAAGTAGCTGTAGGTCCCGAACATGCACACTCGTTGCATTCGGGAGCTATCTTAGACATCGGAGGCACCCAGATGATGTTCATTTTGCCTGGGTCTCCTCCAACGATTCTGCCCAAGTTGTTGACAAAGAGTTTGCTAAAGTACAAAGAAACAGCCTCCAAATCTCGTAAGCTGTCTTTTGGACATAATATTGGAACGTCCCACATGAAGAGTTTTCAGATGTTTGACAAAGCTCTGTTACCCCAGTCTCCTTCTTCTCTTTCGGCTACATCTCTACAGAGTAATTTGGATCAGGACTTGTCGAAGGAAGAAGCTAAAGACATCAAGCCTCCTTATTCGTATGCAACAATGATCACCCAGGCTATTTTGTCCAATGCGGATGGCGTGATGTCATTGTCAGAAATATACAACTGGATCTCGTCCCATTATGCGTACTACAAATATTCCAAAACAGGATGGCAGAACTCGATTAGACACAACTTGTCTTTGAACAAGGCTTTTGAGAAAGTGCCCAGAAGACCTAATGAGCCTGGAAAGGGTATGAAATGGCAGATTAGCGAGTCGTACAAAGACGATTTCTTGAGTAAAATACAAAGCGGTTCGCTTCTGAAGACAAGAAGAGGCTCCTCCGTCTCCAGACAATTACACCTTCATTTGGCTACGCATAAGCAGTTGCCCGAATCTAAAAAGTACTATGACCAGCAACAGAAGGCGCTTCAAGATCTGCAACAGCACCATCTACAGCTTCAACCGCTGCAACAATTGCAAGTTCTGGAGCATCTGCAGCCTCCATACGGTCATCAGAGGCATAACTCCGTACCTAAATTGGGACAGGGTCAATTTCCGCCGGTTCCGTCCAATCCTATTCAGCCCAATCCGTTGTCATACATGGCTAGTGCACCCAATAACGGGTACATGATACCTCAGCAACGTGCTTTTGGTTATCTGAATTCAGCACCTCATATGATGTATGGCGGAGCCATAATGCATCAACAGAATCAGCAAAATATGATTCCCCAGCAGCAGATCCAACAGATACAGACGTTGCTGACGTTGCCTGCTACCAAAAGCGAGTTTTCTTCGCCCATTAGACAGATGAACGATATCAATAATAATGCCACTCCGAAGTTACCGAAAGTCTCTGGAAGTCATCTTTTTAATTTACCTCCACCTCCTCAGTCTCATAATCTTGGGACATCTGCTCCTGGGGCTCATCATTCGCGTCTGAACTCGTACAATTCGAACCAACTACCAGACTCGCAACTAAATTCGTACAGTACTTCTCTTCAGAACCATTCAGAGGATTCGTCTGTAAACAATAATCAAAACTCCACAGCACCCAGCAGTGGAGACCTTGGCCTTAATTTCACCAGTCCCAAAAAGATCGCGCCTCTCGAAGCTTTTACACCTGAAAGAGGCTCCAAATCTATAGGTGAAAACGGAAAACTAGGAGCTCCTAACGGTGCTAATACTAACCAGTCTTCGCCAGCGTTCTGGAACTTCGTTCAGTTCAGCACTCCAAATGGACAAACTCCAATGAGAAAGAATAGTGACGAGAACAGCCAGGGCAGTCCTACGTTGAGTAGAAAAATCCTCTCAGCCAATAACAATAACAGCAATGGCTACAATCATAAGGATGAAGGTAAAGGATTATCTCCGTTCAAATTGAAATCAGATCTTCTGTCTAACGGACAAGAAGAATTGACGAAATCTGAAAAGAATGTCTGACAGCTTCGTCGCAAATGTTGTACCTTAAATTCTTGTCGTCTTGAGTAGCTGTATTATTACCTTCCATTCTCTTGTCTTTCTTTGTTTTGCCTATCTTGGTTGATGGTTCATACTTAAACGTTGCATGGATTCGAACAGTTTGATTACTGTTCTGTGTATATTTCATAATCTCATCGTTCATTTTCAAGTCTGTGAGATCTGGTTTGAACAGTTGTGCCAGAGCTAGTGGCCCCTTGTTCAACTGGTGATATCTCTCTCTGCTTGTAAGTATATTTAAATCATACGCTCTGTACTTCTTATACTACATTGCACTGTACAATTGTGAACATAAATACAAATGAACATTAATGGTAATATGTAATACACGAACTAGAATGCAGATCGGTTTCGTAAGTCAGAGATTTTCTTCTCGACTTCTTTTGGTGTTCTATTCAACTCTCGGGCAATTCTTATCTTCAAGCTTTGGTTGAGCTCATTGTACTTCTCTATCAAATCCCCATCAATGACGTTCTTCACCGGATTATAATAGCTTCTGAATTTCAAATGATCCATACCAAGTAAATTGGAACCCTTTTGCTTTCTATCATAGTCATCAAAATTGTAATCGAATACTTGTCGCAACGATTGCTCCAAATTACTCATGAACTGCACTTCCAGTTTCGTTGAAAGAGGCAGGAGTAACCCCACAGTTCCTTGAATTCCAGTGTAGATGATGCAATCGTGTCCTCCAATCGTCATACTACCTTTAGTAAAAGAAGTTGGTGTATCCAGAAGGTAGAATTCACAGAGATTCTTTGTTCTACTTTGAGATCCATTCAAGAATGATTCCTGGGCCTTCATTAGACTCCAGTCTTCATCAGACTTTTTCGAAACGGACTCGGGAACACGACAAACGAAGACATTACCAAATTTGTCACCGCCAATAACAGTATCGTAATCTAATGTTGCGATCGCTGTGATTTGACGCTTCATTATATCGTCAGCAAATGGTACAAACCTGTTCTCCACTGAGTCAAACTTGGCAAAGACAATTGACGAATGAGCATCTCCAATGGCGATTCTCTCTCCTCCAGTATGTAAAAGGTTTACTATAGAATAAATGTAGTCAATACTTGTCGACGATTTACGGAGCAATTGGCGATGTCCGATATCATAAAGTCGTAAATATTTTCCCATGCCAACCAACAATTTTCCATTGAAAGGAATCATCACTGTAGGCGAACCATCTATTTCGGTCTTGTGAAGAAACTCTAGTCTTTTCTTATTGGATTTTCTGGTATTCTTCTGAATTTTAAATGTAAATAAGTAACTTTTCCCAACTGAATTTGTGAGAAGTTTCTTGTCTGTAGTTACTCCAACGATTAAGTGTTCCATATTCCCTTTTCCTGATGATAGAAAGTGCAACTTTGCCATGGATATAGCACTCTCGTTGCTGTAGAACTCGATAGTTTGAATTGTATTCTGAACTTCAAAATCCACGACTTGAATACATGATGCCCATTTGCCAACTTTCGTCTCATAGCCAAAAGCATCGTAATAATCTTGGTCTACATCATTTTCAATTTCATCTTCCGAATTCAAATTTGAGGGCGAGAATGGACTCTTTGTCCCGTATTCAGATTGTAAGGCATATATATAATTGATTTTAGAGCTCTTTCCATCATCATCTATAATTAATTGCCTGGGTGAATACCTCAAACGTAGTTTTTCAATGTTGACGTCCTGGTTGATATCGAACTCTACATCTTCCTTGCCAATAGTGAAGACGATTAAATTGTTGTCGGATAAAGCAACAATTCCTTCACCTCCTATATCCTCAGAATTGAAAGATGCTCCTTTCAAAATTTTGACGCCAAGAAGAGGAGTGACTTTGAACTCGCTCCTATTATAGTAACAAATCCAAGGTCTAGAGGAGATGGCCAAAATTGCTTTGCTACCATTTGGTAATTCGGTCACTGATAAGGTTACAGGTTTTGACCCAAGGTACTTTATGCGGGTATCTGATAAATTTCCACTGATTTCTTCAATAGAAGTTCTGACATAAAGTCCATTGTCCATTCCAATGTGAACCATTGTTGTATTGTCGTGCTGGAGCATCTGCAAAGAAGTGCTATTGGCTGAAAGTGCCTGCAACGATAATGTCTCAAGACAATTGTGTGGTTGTAATGACAACACCAGAATAGTTTCATCAGAACACCCAACAACAGCGAACAAGTTCTTTTTTCTGTTTGTCTCCTCGCATATGGCTATCGAAGTAATTGAGTTGGACATCTCTATTCTGTCCTGATACTCTATCAACTGGTCGTCTGTAGGGTCTACTTCAAAATAGCAAATCTCGGCATTTGAAAGAGCAATGATCACTTGCTCCTTGTGCGTACTAGCATTGACGATAGTAATACCAGCTGGTGGATACCAATCTGTGATGTTTCTGGATATAGACTGTTCTTGATCGTCAGTTCTGGTGTGCTTTACGTGTCGTATCCCATTTGTGTAGATCTGAACAACTGAAGAAGTTCCTACTTGTTGAACTGCAAGAGTCGGCTGGTCATCGACAAATTGAGAGTTCTCGACTTCTTCAACTACTTCGCCAATAGATAACACAAGAGTACGAGAAGCTACCGTGGATGATATGACCAAGTATTCATCGCTTCGAGAGTCTGCAAACAACTTCGTTGTAAGCACTCCAGTTGGTATAATAGGCAATGGTGAAGATACAAGAGTTGAAGTTTGAATTCCATGTACTAGCGATTTCAAATGTGAGTGTGAGGACGCGGTAATCATCGGTAGCAATGGGTCTGTTGTACCACTAGAAATCGACTCCACAATTCCCGCATCGGTTATCGGACTAAGTGATGTGAAAATCTCGACTAATGCTAAGTTGTCGAGGGCTTTTACTATAAAAGTTCTGTTGATTTTATCTTCTTGTTCAATAGACGCAATATCAGGATATCTAGATGCTTTCAACTGAATATTTTCGTCGACATCTCCCAACTTCTCAAACTGATAGTAGAGCTTGTCGTTGTTCAATACATTGGCAAAGAGAAATCCACTTTTCAAGATGTTCAACGACGATGCAATCGGAATGGTGTCAAAGTAGCTGATCTGTATATTTTCGATCAACTCTCTGTCGCTGTTGTATTCAAAAGTCACTTTGAATAAGTCACCCATAGACGATTGAAGCAAAACGAAGAAGTTGTTCTTTTTCAATTTATGAACCACATGATTCACTATAACAGTATACTCGCTGCCTTTTCTAAGTGGTAAAGGAAGATAGAGTCTTCCGAGATTTTTATGAAGGTTCTCATATATGATATAGTTTCTACAACAGATGATAACTCCACCAATATGGCTCGGCAATGGGATTAAATGCGTAGCCGACCAAGGAACTGTATTTGTAGACTTCTTTTTGATAATATGATTCAAACCCTGGTCAAGTTCGTAATAGTTGAGTTGAAGAGGTGTGGATTCTGGGTCGAACTCAGCCTTTCCATCACTGTGGTAGTTAGAATAATCGCACTCAATGGCTGCAAAAACAGGGTTGGCAAACTGAGTATCCAATGATACGGCGTTCAAGGTCAAAGTATGTTTGGACTGAGCCTCTAATGGAGAAGAAAGCTCAACTTTTCCTTCGGGGTTTGTCTCTACTTTGAAAATCAACTTATTTCTCTCTATTGCACTAAGAAAAACGCAGCGATTCTGGGGATCTATAGCAAGATATTCTCCTGGGTTTACTCTTCCAAATCCTGTTTTTGCATAGGGTTCTTGCAAAACAGGCACGAATCTATGCGAATCTAAGTCTAACTCTAGAAACACCAATTTTCCAGACTCTCCTACTACAACTGCTAGGTCTTTTTGGGTACCCACGATTCGGATCTTGTCAATTTTATGTATCACACAAAGAGCATTTTGACTAAGTACCACTTCTATTTTGCCAGTTTCGGCATTTGGACGTAACAATTGAAGCGTGCTAACAGATGATACTAGGATTTCCTGAGATTTCTTTTCGCCCAAAAACTGACCTAACACCGACTGTGTAAAATTGGAAGGAGCCCTTAGCGTTAGGTGGTAGAGAAAGAGCGAATCATCATCGATAGACATCCTTAAGTCTAGAGATATAACAATTCAATGTATATTTGTATCAAGTATTTGATAATTGAATAAAACATACTTCAAGTGAAATATTGGCATCGATGGACCTGTACATAAAATATGTATATTAAGATTCCAAATAGAATCGCGCCTATAGTGGACCATCTTTTATTGGAAGATAGGAAGTCAACTTTTATTGGAAGACAGGAAGTCCGCTTTTAGGTCTTGATTTTGTAGGCTACATGGCCACAATGACTAGTATATTTAATACGATTTTGTAAAATTAAAATGATTAAGTTTATATTATGGGGCACTCACATGAGCCCAAATGAAATGTATATATCAGAAATATAATTAAAAAACGCAACCATATATATTTATTATCACTGACTTAGACCTTGCTGTCAATGTTTTCTGGAAGGATCATAGAGTTAGGACCGTTGGATTTGACGGAGGTCAACTCGTCAGCATCTACAATCTTGTCCATTCCATCTTCTTCCGCTTCTGTGTGGTTGGTGATCTTGAAAAGAATCAATGGAGCAGCAATCACAAGCGAACCGTGAACCAAACCCCACGAAGAAGCAAACATGTCCATGTATGGAGTCTCAAAAGCATCTAATCTCCAGGCGATAGCAGCACCAGCTGATTGTATACCCTTGTAGAAACCAGCGTACAAGGCGGTCTTCTTTGGGTTGTTGGAAAGAGCACCAAGCGTCCACAAGATGAACGACTGGAAGATGGCATCGTAGACACCGTAGAAAATGTAGAGGAACATTGGTCCAATGTAACCACTGTCCTTGAAGTCGATTGGAGCAAGTCTTGGCATGGTGGCTGGTGCCTGGATAGTGACGTCTTTACGGGTGAATTGTTGTTGGAACTTCAAACCTCCACCCCAGATACCCATACCGAGAACAAAGATGATACCCCATCCGATTCTGGCTCTGTTAGCTCTGGTGAAGTACTTCAAATCCAAAATGGAACCGATGAACAAGGCACCAATCATCTGGGAGAACCAGTACAACAAAGAGTTTAAGGATCTGGTTCTGACGTTGAAACGGCCGGCATTGAAGTCGTTGAACTGGTAAGTGTAGAACCAGTTGGAAGCAAAAAACATAGGAAACATCAATAAGATCTTTGGTTCTCTCCACAACAACTTACCTAATCCAAACAACTCGTCCTTCCAGTATGGGTGCTTCTTGGTCATGACTCTGGTACCGTCGGACTTGTAGACCTTGGACATCGGCAACATGAAGTAGGCAATGACACTACCCAAGCACATCAAGATGATGAAGGCGATGAATGTACCGTCATTAACGGCAGAGCTCTTATTTTGTAAGTTGTCAGCCAAAGGAATGATGGCACCGACAACAGCACCGAAGTTAAAAATGAACCAGAAGACCATGATGGCTCTACCTTTAGTTCCTTCAGTTGGGTAAGACATGATAATGGTACCTTGAGCAGACCACAAGACAGAGGCACAAACACCCAAGTAAGCACCGGCAAAGATAACGAATCCTTTGTTTTCAGTGTGGTAGAAACATAAGAGAGAAGAAGCATACAAGGCATAACCCATTCCACCGAACATAAGAGAGGCTCTGACTCCGATGGTGTTACAGATGGTACCACCAAAGAAACCAACCGAGGCAAAAGTAGAGTATAAGGCAACATTAGCGTTATCGGAAGTCTTGACATCATTGATGGCAGCACCAATACCAGACAAGGCGTTGAACATACCTGGGGTCATGAACACGACAAACGACAACATGACGACTTGGGTCATGGCACTTGAGAAACGGAAACCATACTTTGTACCAAAGAAAGACACCTTCCTGTCGTACCAGTTGCCCGAGGACTCGATTTCGGCAGAAGTATGTCTCTTCAACTCGATGTGATCGTGGAAGTCGTCTGAAGCCTTGTTGACGGCATCGGACGAATCACCAGCTGTGGAGTTGATCTCTAATTGAGCTTGAGTTTTTTCGTCTGACATTATTGTGAATAGTCTAGGTTAGATAACGATTTTTCCAAGTTTTCAGTAGCAGATAAAAGTTTTAAATTAGGTTGTGAAAAGTTAGTTTCGGCGAGGCTGATGGAGCGCGATAAGGTTATCCGAACAACTAGATCCGAGATGGAAAGATCCGAGATGGAAGAGTGAGGAAGTGGTTGATGATAGAAAGGCTGAAAAAAAGTTTGGACAGAAACAGGGAAATAAATGAATATTTATAATGCTGGGTACATAAAGGGCAAGTGGTAGTCTGGAAGGTTTTGACACAGGATCTGGAGTAAAAAAGACCCAATCCAAACTATTATCAAAAGGTCATAGTGTAGATAGACGATCTAACCCCAAAGTAACAAAGAAATACGGGCCCGAAAACAAGGTAACACTGAAAAAGTCGTGAGGTTGTATTTTTAAAAATTGGTGGAACATCGTTGTGCCGATAAAATAATTTCTCCGCTGAAAAAATTCTAGTGGGTCAGCGCCTAAACTAAAATAATGTATCACGACCATTTTTTCCAGCCGCCATTACCAAAGTAACTTCTGGGAGCTTTTGGTGAGCTCTATGCACACTGAATAGACAAGAGAAGTGATTGCAAAAAAGCTTGAATGTTGGTGGTGCCAGCAAGTACCCGAGATCTTTGGCGAAAATTTTTTGAAAGCAGATAAGAGATTGTGTGTTGGAGCCGGTGGAGTTTGATAGCATTCGCGGTGCTTTTGCAAAAGATGCAAACAAAAATGACAAAGTTTGGTGGGATAGAAGTATTCTTTGTGCTAGTGTCCAACGTAATGGCCCGAAATCCAGGCTAACATATTGAGTCAAAAAGTCTTATCTTGAGAAACGCACTCCATTCCAACTCCACTGTTGCTTAGATACTACCACTTAGTCCTGGGACACATTTGTTAGATAGATGTTACATTTTTTTCATCCAGAAAATTGGCTATGTGCAGAGTTGGATCAATTTAATCTAATTGTTCCCTTTTGGGTAAGTGGGTCATAGACTTAAATGAATGGACTCGACTCTGGGGTTTGTTTTAACGGGGTAATAAAATACGATGGAAAACGGTTTTGGGTCGAATCAAGACGCATACAAGTGATATAGTTACTACCGTTCGAGTCAATGGATGTTTTAGACCATTGTGGCGGTGCGTGCTAAGTCACCAATTGCTAGTGCTTTCTTGTTCAGCCGCGTGCTGTCCGACAGAAGTTCCTTTTTTACGTTATGAGACTACACAGAGCAAATAAATACCAGACGATAAGAGAAGACAAGAGTATAGCACAGCCAAATTACTGAAAGAGACTAGAAGAATAGTAGATGTGTGGTGTCCCTGTACTTCGCGTGATGGTCTTGGTGGTGGCCGGGATTCCAAAGCTGGGAAGTGTCGTGAATTCCAGCTTTCTGTCGGTCCTCTCGTAAAACTTGCCCCAAGATTTTGTTACCATCGCGAAATGCGCAAAATGTGACACCACTATTACTTATATAAAAACTGGGGTGATCGAGAAGATTTTCCAGTCAACAAGCGTGCTAGTCCCACTCCAAGCCCAGTCCGAACGCACTTGTCTCGGTGACTAAATGAATATGCTGGATTATCCTACTGTAACTTCGATTTATCTTCACATCCAATTTAATACGGGCATCTCTGTATGGCTGGATACAGGATTCCAATATTCAATGCCGTACAACCTGAAAGGCGCCAGGTTTTGATGTAACATCGTCTGTGGGACTGCCTCCATGTAGGTTGCATACTTTTCCTTTTCCTAATAGATGTTATAATGTCTTCGGTGTCGTCAGTGGTGAATACCACTTAGACTGGTAATACGACTTGATAGTAGATTGAAAGCTGATTTAGTAATTAGTTTGATGAAGTAGACTGATAAAGCAGATCGCTATAATTGCCTTGATAAAGTGTTATTCGGCAAGGCTGTTAGGAAATATTATGGCAGTGAATGGACTATTGTTGAAAAGATAACCATTTCATTATCAACTCTTATCGTATTGTTAATATTAGCTAATGCGATTTTCTCTTTGTATTTCTATCTCACCTGCCTAATTAATATAATTAATATTGTTCGTATCGCTTCTGGCAGAGACTCTGATACCCAGCCTAAGGTACTGATCAGGATAAATATTGCTTCTGATCTTCATCCTGCTACCGATCTAGCTTGTCGTCGCCAAGCGGCCGAGTTGCACGCTGTTGCATGGTTTTGATGGTTTATCTCGCTATACTTTTATTTCGCTACATAATTTATCTCGCTACATACTTTGTCTCGCTAATTACTTTATCTCCTCGTAATCGATTTGCCATATCTAATTGATCCTTGTCATAGTTGCATATATGTTTGCAGTGGCTCTACCAGTGCAACCTTCTCTAGGTTTGTTTGTAGGTTTCACCAGATGCTATTATGCTCCTGATAAGGTCGTCCACAATCTCGTTGCTCAAAATAGGTGAGTTGAACACAACCCGGAAAAATTCACCCTTGTTATCGCTGCTGGTGGGATTGGGCGAGAAATCAACCAAATATTTTCCCTGTTTGTGTAATTCTCGCGAAATGTATCTAGTAATATTAGTGTTGTCCCCGTCGGAGTACAGACTAGGGCGGTAGTAGAAACAGACTTGTAAACACTGGGGCAAGTTCTCTGTGTTTCCGATGACCAATTCGAATCTCTTATCTCTGGCGACTTTTTCAACGAAATCACGAGCAATTGCAAAAGCATGGTCTACTCTGGATGCAAATCCCTCAAAGCCAAAATAGAGCCATGCCATGTAGAACTTGAACGAATCAGCCCTTCTGCCGCAGCCCATTGTGCCGTCAGCTAAGTCGTAGTTTTCATCCTCTTCTTCTTCACGCCCGTGGAAAAGGTATGGTGCCTTAAGCGACATTGATTCCTGGAAGTGACTCACATGAGGCACAAGCAAAAACGAACATGTATTGGGAACACCCAACATCTTGTGGGGATTAACTGTGATTGAATCAGCTTTTTCAACGCCTTCCAACTTCTTCTTGTGTGTGGCAGAGAAGATCACATTACCGCCCCAAGATCCGTCAACATGGAAGTGGACGTTGTATTTCTGGGCTATATGGGCGATCTTGTCAAAAGGGTCGTAGGAACCAAACACAGTCGTACCGGCAGTGGCATTGATGTAGAGCGGAGTGTACCCGTCCTTGATAGACTGGTCTATTTTATTTTCCAAGTCTTCAGCATCCATAGAACCATCAGCAAGAATGTTTACCTTGAACACGTTGGCTGAACCCAAGCCTAACAAGATAGCAGCCTTTTCCACCGAGTAGTGGCAATGCTTTGACGAATAAACGGCAAAGTTGTAGTTGCCGTTACCGTTTTCTTTGGTGTCTGGGAATCGCAAACTACGGGCCATTTGCAAACTGGTGATGTTGGACCATGAGCCACCTGAAAAGGTCAAGCCTCCACAGGTCTTGCGATGGTTGGTGAAAAAAAGAGATGCATACTTTCTACCAATATGGTTTTCAATAATGGACAACACGGGCGAAACAGTATATACATGCGAATTGGTGTTGAGCATTGATAGAATGATATCAGAGACGACACCAATGGGATTGTTGGAAGCATAAAGCTTATCCAAGAACCCCGGATTCCAGGTATTGACCGAGTATTCTAGCACTTTGTCTATGACTTCGAACAATTTCTCACTTCCGCCGACTCCATGAAACAACTCATCTTGAGGATCATTGCCAAGTATAGAAGCAGCCTGTGGTGGGTGGAAGAACTGACTCTTGAGAAATTGAGGTTCGTAGTAGTGGCCCAATGAGTTGACTTTGTAGTTCTTTGAGTCTCGGTCTGCCTTCTCTATGTATGACAAAAGCTTAGGTTTCAAGACCTTGAGAAGATGGTCCAATTCTTCCACGCGAGAAGTTTCGAGGTCAGAAGTAATTGACATGCTGTATGATCTATGCTCTATATCTATATGGATAGTTAAAGCCCCAGTAATTTGTTACCAAGAGGTTTAGTAAGTGAAGGTGAAAATTTTTCTATTTTCTCGATATACTAAATGCTCAAAGTGTGGGTGCATTGCGTAAAATCGGATGCTTCGTAACGGCTCCCACGCAAGGGTACCGGCCCTTGCAAAAAAGCTTAACGCTCAATGAATATTCTCTTCGCGGCCAGGGCTAATCTTCTTTAATTGGCTACATACGTCAATATAAACTATGAATATCTTGTATGACATAATTTCATTAGTACCCCATAATTCATATGTGTTGAGCATTACTTTTTATGGTAAACTATTCGTAAGTTAAATATAGAAAACTTCAAATTTAACTAAGGTTGCAAATCTCATATCTCTAAGCGGCTATTGTTCTATTAATTTTGATGCCAATTTGCATACTTCCGATATACCGTGGCTATCTTTTATTTCCTCTTCTGAATCATTACACATATATGCTAAGCCTATTTTATAGAATGGCTTCATTCAAAAACTTATTGGCATCCCCAGGTACTTTTTACAAAATTTGTATATTATCGACATTTTAATGTAAGTATGCATGCAATGTATAAATTAAATCTACTTAGAATAATGCTATTAATAAATGAATAGTCTACTTTTGGCTAGGACTAAGTACCTTCTCGTTTCTGTTGTCGCTAATGGACAGTGAGGATGACTTCTCCAAGTCTACGTCTTCTGCGATTTCCTTGCCGCTGTGGATCGCTCTCTTCTTGGCGCTCAACCAGTTGAATCCGACATAGTAAATCAATTCGTTGAACGCCTTCGTTGGGAAAATCTTCTCAACCCAAATGTTTGGAATAATTCTGATAACAAGACCGGCAGGAATCGAAATAAAACCACACAACATAGCAGTGGCCCACATTCCTGGTGTTTGTCTAGCAATACTGAAAGAAGCACCACCAACAAACATAATCAAGATTTGAGCACCTCCAATAATAACTGCAATGGTGATGAAGTACCAGTTTCTAAACAAATGCTGGAAGAAATCCAAGTTTTCACGGTTGATTCTACCTCTCACAGTGGTGACTTCATCCGCTTCGTCCAATTTTCTAGTAACAAACAACTTCCAGAATTGCAACCATACAAAAGTATTGAAAGTCATGGCATCCATCTGCTTGTCCTGGTGGTTGTCGGTAGTAGCGTTACCGAAGAACAACTGACTCCCAGCAAAATGCAAAATGAAAGTGATGATCAACTGAGTGGTAGATTGACCCAAAATCATCTTCCACATAGAGGTTGAAATCAAAGGAGCAGTTCTACCGGCAGGCTTTCTGTTCAAGAACGAGTCGTCAGGCTTATCAGTGGCCAAAGCAAGTGCTGCTAAGGTATCCATTATCAAGTTGACCCACAAAAGTTGGACGGCAGTCAATACGGATTGGTTTTCAGATGAAGCAACGGCCGAAACAAACGTCAAAACACAGGCAGTGATGTTGACAGTCAACTGGAACTGAATGAACTTCTTAATAGAGGTGGCGACAGTTCTACCCCATTTAATAGCTTGAACAATATCAGTGAAATCGTCAGTCATTAAGATGATATCTGAGGCTTCCCTGGCAACTTCAGTGCCTGCAATACCCATGGAAAAACCAACATCTGCCAATTTCAAAGCAGGAGCATCATTTGTACCATCACCAGTTACAGCAACAACTTCGCCCGACTTACGCAAGGTATCTACCAAAATTCTCTTGTCCTCAGGTGAAGATCTGGCCAAAACTCTCAATTGAGGAACAACCAAATTTCTTTCTTCTACTGACAACTTCCTGAATGCTGGACCTTCCATAAAGGCGTATTCATTAGACAAGTCGTCTGGAGTCAAGATGTTACATCCCTTAGAGATGGCCTTTGCGGTGATTAAGTTGTCACCAGTAACCATTCTAACAGTGACACCAGCGTGCTTACACTTCAAAACAGCTTCAGGAACACCTTGCTTTAACGGATCCTGAATACCAACCAAAGCATCCAAGACAAAAGGCTTGGAAGACTCGTTCGATGTAACGTAGACAAGTAAAGACGGGTCTATTTCGTTTTTGTTCTTTGCGCTAGCCAATTCAGCAGGTGGCCAGCTTTTGACACCAACGAAATCGCGATGACCCAAGGCAATAGCTCTCAATGCGTCGTTGGCAAACTCGTCAATCTTGCTTAAAGATAAGTCGCGCATATTTCTGTCCAAAGTGATCAAGTTACCTTCGTTGTTGAACTGGTAGCCACAGTTCTTGAACACGATTTCAGCTGCTCCTTTAACGTAGACACGGTAACCATTCTCGATTTTCATGACAATACCAGCCCATTTTCTGGACGATTCAAAGGGAATAACCTGAACAATGTCCTTTGCGCCATCTTGGCGATGTTGTTCCAAAGGCATGTCCTGGAATAAGCCGAATTTCTGCTTGGCCAAGATCAACAAGGCGGATTCAGTCTTGTTTCCCAAGTAAGGTTCAGAGCTCACGCCCAACTCTACTGGCTTGGTCTTATTTTTGGACAACAACTGTGAGAAAAACGATCTAGGCTTTGGCTTGGATCTGGCTAGTGATTCCTTAGCTTCATCATAGTCTGGGTTTACAAATGCAGTGGAGTTGAGAGTTATGTTGGTACAAAGGATCACCTTGAAGTCGTCAAACAACTTGCTGATGACCTCGGGAGACTTTGGCCCGCTGCCTTCGATCGTATCATCAAATTGTAAAGGAGAGTTGCTAGCAGCGTCCAACCCAAAGAAACCTTTAACGATTCTCATTCTGTTTTCGGTTAAAGTACCTGTTTTATCAGAACATATAGCAGTGGCGCCACCCATGGTTTCACACGACTTCAACACTCTGACCAAGTTACCGTTCTGGGCCATTCTAGTTGTAGCAAATGCCAATGCCAACGTTACAGCCAAAGGCAATCCCTCAGGAACAGCCACAACTACGATGGTAATGGCCGTAATCAAGATGTCCAAGAACTTCTTACCCTTCTCTGCGCTCTTGAGATCGCTGAACTTACGGTCACCAGATATATTGATACAGAATCTGATAAGCAAGATGAAGAACAACAACAAGGCAGCTAAGAAACCGTACTTGGAGATACCCTCAGCCAAGTTGTCTAAACGTTCCAGCAAGGGAGTAGATTCAGACTCGTGGCTCAAACTCATCATGGTTCTACCATGAATAGAGTTGACACCCACGGCTGTAACTATGGCATTTCCAAGACCGGAAAGCACCTTGGCTCCTGAGATCAAATAGGGATCCTTGAACTTAACAATGGTTGAACCTATATCTTCTTTAGTAGGTAATTGCAGGTTGTAAAATTCAATGGCTTCTTCGGCAGGTACCTTCTTTATGGTATGGGATTCACCAGTCAAAGCCGATTCGTCACATTCGACTTCACCTTGGAACAAAATAGAATCGGCAGGCACAACGTCACCAGTTTGCAAGTTTATGATGTCACCCACCAACAAGTCGTAGATAGAGATGAGCTTCTGCTGGCCATTTCGTATTACTATCAACTCACGGTCTTCCTTCTTTGCGTTCAAATGAGCAAACTGTCTTTCCTTTTGGTAGTCGTTGGCAGCACCAACCAACACTACAATGGCGACAGCCACTAAGATTGCAACACCTTCCACCCAGTCGACCTTGGGTATAGGTGTGCCTTCGTCGTCGTACATGGTGTCTTCACCAAAGGTCTCGTAGAGACCCAAGGCAAGCGAGACGACCGCTGCTATAGATAAGAGAATCAACACTTTGTCCTTCAATGCTTCAAAACATAAGCGGAAGAATGATCTCTGACGTTTAGTAGGCAATCTGTTGGCTCCCCAGTTACGTACACGGAAAGCAATATCGTTGGTGTCCAATTCGTTCAAACCACGGTAGGTATCCGTGTTCAAGAGCAATAAGAGTCTGTTGAATCCTCCGAAGTTATGGAGAGACTTGAGCGACTTGGGGTCATGCAAAGTGGTGAGTTCCTGATGCGATATGAGCGCCTGCTGGTCTCCACGTCTGGTGGAGGCAGACGTGAGTCTAGAGGTGAGCTTATGGAGAGGATCTGGGGGAGCTGCCTCGTGCTGTTGGGGTTCGTATGCTAAGTCAGCCTCATCGCGCAAGGGAGTTTCTGAGTTGACACTGGAAGCATCGATGTCTGCAGCAGAGACGTAGAGATGGTTTGCATCATGTATGTTTGTACTGTTGCTTGCGGTGGCTGTTAGATGAGTTAAGGTGGTGGACTTGGCCAACTTTTCGGCCGGAGTTATGGGAGACATGGAGTCTGTATGAGATGTGAGTGTATGGCTGTAGTAAACCTCTAGAAGGTTATAATCTGCAAAGAAATTTAATGACGGGAATAACGATAGATATCGTATTCTTATTTGAAGTTTTGTAAAGTAAGCTAGCTTGATGTTTCGGGTAAGTTAAGATCAGCTGACGCTTTCCTTTTGTAGATTTAATCTTGTGAGACACCTGAGACTAGCTGAGTATGATGGATTGCAAACAAGAGGCAATGACACCAGTTCAAAGAAATCTGACAAAGCCTGCTAACAAACTAAGAATCCGAACGGAGCGGAAAATTAATTTCAAATTTCGGTGATCTTGAAGTCTACATATACTAAGTTCGTAGCGAAATCTGTGTCTCTGAAATGGCTCCAAAAAAATAAACCACTGCGAAGATGGAAATACCGATAGAAGATAAATAATAAAATAATATCAAAATAAAATTATTAAAATTTAATCACCAATTGGCCACAGGACATACTATACATTAGGCAATGCTTCACCGGGGAATAGCACTAAATCACGTTTCAGTTCTGACTCCAGCGTCACTAGAGTTTTACTTGTGGATTTGGCTTCTGCCTTTTGCTATTGCCTTCACAGCTATAGCCATTTGCTGCGGTACCATGCTAGCCGCAGATGACTTGACTGGCTGCGCCAATTTTGCAATCGCTTAATGAGGCCAAAGTGATCGCATTTCAGCTTTTCCAGAGTCACACCTGTGACGCCAGCATTCTATCTCCCTGGCTGTAGACGTCGTTGGACAGACGCATCCCAGCGCTTCGTTTTTCTTGCTAAAGTCCACCTGCCAGTGAAATTCTCCAGACTCTTTTGCCTTACTCCAGCCTGGCGGTTCGTATAACTAGTTCAAGGAGAAGGTGGCTGTGCTGGTTGTGTGCAGGTAGCCACCTGCCTTGATGTTCATGATTGAGATTTTTTTGATAATGGAACTTTTCTTGGATGGAGCCGTTCGTTCAATGGCAAGGGCCAAAGGCAGCTCGAGCACACGGGCCAAATCGGCAACGCCAGCCAAAATTGGGTACCATGGGCTTTGTTACCATTGCATTGTAAGATTGTGTAGAGCTTCATTATTTCTGAACAGCCCCCAGAAAGAAAAGGCTTGTATAGGGCTGTTTTCCTCACTTGCACCCTTGCACCAACTTCACACGGACTCTTGGCAACAAATCCGTAGCAGCTGCTTATTTAGGAAAATCGTCTGCACTGCTAAGAGTTTTCGATGCGCCCAAATGGCCCTACCTTCCGTCGTGGGTGTCTACTCAGCCTTCCCGTTTGTCACAATTGGTACCGTCCGTTTCCACTACCATTCCGTACGGTTATCAAACGAAAAGTGAGATTCAATTTCTAAGGGCCTTTTTTCCCAATGGGGAAACTCGCGCGTGCCAGTTGCAGACGGAAAATTGAGACAGAACTTAATCACAGCGCTTAACTCAAGCGCCTAATTTCTCAGCCAGGGCATAATCTCACACAGCAAGACAATTCTACAAACTGTCCAATTCTGTTAGCCAATCACCTTGTGTTCTTCATTCCCCTCTTCCAATCACTTGCAGTCTTATCACTCGTCACATGATTTATATTCTCATCTTCTCATTCTATCCACCTCTTCCATTTCCCACGCACCTCCTGTCTGTTGCAACATTTGCCGCCTCATACTAAGAAAAAAAGAAACTAATATTTCGCAAACTTAGCTCTCAAATTAGGAAGCCTCATTACAAGCATGCTTTTCTCAGACTTCTCCGATAGCAAATACATTCAAACCTAATGCAAATCTGGTATGGAATAGCTTCCAAGAAAGTTTTATCGAATCCTTTGTATTTTGCTTTCCCGCCTTTTCTTCTATTTCTTCGCGGACCGTCCATTCCAAGCGTGCCACAGCCAGATCTTCACCTGGCGCAGCCACTCCTTCATGTCGATGTACACATCCTATGTTCAATCCCTGGATATCCTTCCATAACCCCGCCTGTAACTCTTCTTTCTGCCATGCTCAGTCTTACGGTCAACATATTTGACTTTTTCTTAGCGGTAACTTCTTAGTAGGCATGGGGAGTTAGGTATAATTGTCAATAGCACAGCCACCTTTGGTCTTGACATTGTAAGGCATCCTTCCTCCACAGATATTCTTTCTATTATTACATAGTTGCCAACTTCTGTTGCTAGCTCAAGAACCCGATGGAACTCCGAACTACAGTATGGTAGCGCTGTTAAGTTAGTTTAAAACTGAGGGCTGTGTCCACGACCTTGATAAAATTGATGCTGCATTGGTTCCTGCAGAAGAACAAATTTTCAATCAAACCTGCACTGCAAATACTGATCTTGTCTTTAGGTGAACGAACAGTGTCATTCTAGTTTCTTTTGAGATAGTCTGTAGTCTATGGCAGTCTGAATTCATGGAATGACTGAGGTTGCTCTTTAAAGTTTTAAAAAATGTGAATCTTCCATGTGATAATCAGATGTTTTCGAGTAAATCGCAGTTATTGCAAAAAACTTAACGAAACCTGTTTAGTTATTTGCATAATTTTCACACGCAAAGAAACGTTTCATATCTGCTGACCAAGGCTTAAGAATCTATTTCAGGCTATAAAATTCGCTGGGGAAGCCTCTTCAAACAATAATTGTCCAGCAACTAGCCAAATTTGCTACCAAATATACTTTCTTAGTCGGGCCTCTATCCCTAAGATTTGCGACAGTGTATTAGCGTCAGCAACATAGCCCAGGTGTTTGTGAAATGCTCCAAATCTATTCTGCTATTGTCTAAGTAAGCATGCCTTTCATGGGTCAAAATACCAGTTAATGCTGGGAAGTTCACTGGTAATACTCTATGTTACATTCTTTGTACAATGGAGCTACAATTCCCAGAATACTACATAACACCCTCCCATACTTTTATGACCACTCTAACTGTAATGCAGCTCTCATTTGACTAGAAAGCTTTTTTAATAGGACACCAAAGTTACACACATACTTCAAAAAAAAGTTACACCAAATGACAAAAAGAGGGAAATCCAACCTTTAAAATTGACAATAACAAGTAATTGATCCAAAAGAATGTAATGTTATCAATTTTGAGTAATAAAGAAGCCATTAACTGAAAAAAATTAACTTCAATTTTTTAAATATTGTGGTAAGGATGTATAAATTTGACTCAGTTAGCGCGAAAAAGTACATTTGTGAGTTACAAACATGCCCTGCTGGCCAAACGGTTAAGGCATCCGCCTCCTAAGCGGGAGACTCCGGGTTCGAGTCCCGGGTAGGGTTTGAAGAATTAAAAAAATCTAGTACTTTTTTTGCTTTCAATGAAATCGACAAAGAAAAGCGACTTCGTCAACCAGCCAAAACAAGTGGGCAATAATGTTGTTACCGTTTCTTCATTAATTCTGGAAAGACAGAGAACAAATTCAATTGTTTTTTTACATAAATTTTTAAGTAGATCGATCAACTATTTTCGTAAATTTTGAAAGAGCCCAGGAGAAAGATATCCTTCAGCTGGTAGCAAGTCGAGATCAGGAGAGGTGATAGAATAGAAGAACATTACTTTATCTCAAATGAAGTGTCACATTATTTGAGCCAAATCAATGACTCAGCTATATTTGCACTCAAATCTAATAACTCCGTTGGGAGTTCGCGTTTTGAACTTAATGTCCCGATCGAGAATGACCCAGTTATCATGACGGTGGGCACGTTGAACATACTAAATTGTTGAACCTCTAAAGAGTTTTTCTATGGTTCAAATTGATGATCATGCTGACTTTTAATTTTCCATGACTACGGCTACAGCAGAATGGACAAAGCTTTTCGCTTTTGTTCTTGCAAATCACACTTTTGGCGTGAAAATGGTTGCAAAATACGTCATACATCTTTTAGTTTAAGCACAGCATTAGCCCAGATTCGGCACCACACCAGATATGGCCGATAAGGTCAAGGACGGCTCTAATTTATGAGACTGGCTTGGAGTTATTGCTGCTGATTATGCTGGATAGAAATAAATAACCCACGATTTTTGCTTGTTATTGCTACTGAAACGAAATCATATATAAGGAGAAGACACCCAAGAGGTTTCCAATCTATCTCGCTTTTCTTCATCGCTCAAAAGAAATTAACTTTCGTATCTACTACACCACCTTAAGCTCTCCTTTACTTCACTCAATTCAATGCAAGTTTTTGTAATTGTGTTCGTCATTGTGGTTATCATCTTCGTCACCTGTGTCCTTCCTTGCGTATTCTGTTCGAAGAGATTCCCTGACGATACCAATCTGAATGATTACAGGAATGAAAATGACATAATAGTCAGTCTTGAGCCTTCTAGTAACATTACAAATATCAACTTTGGAAATCCGGACGGTCCAATGGCCACAACTGCTGGTGTGTCCAACGCTCAAGTCAACCCATACTTGATGTATCTCCAGTCCTACATGAATTTTGCAGGCCAAAGAATGCCAGACGAAGAAAACAGACTATCCGAAGCAGAATTAATTGTCGAAATCGAAAGATTGACTGAACAGCAAAGAGTTGCAGAAGCTCAAATATTGGCGGAAGCAAATAGAAACGGAACAATAACATCTCCTGAGCCTATCCATTTAAGAAGTTCGGGTAGTTTTCAACTTCCTGCTTACAAACCATAGATCAATGATATTCTTCAACATTCCTAGTATGATGTGACTTACAACTTCAAACCATCAGTTAATTATCAGAGACTCAATTCGACACCAGATTCTTTTTAGAAAAGCGTGATAGCTTTGCCTTACTAGAATACATTTGTTACTATATAAATAATACTATACCTATTACTAGACTAATTAGACTGCTGGCTGATACGTTTTTAATATTAAACACAGAAGAATTCAAAAAGAAAATTATACATCTATGTATATTAAGAAATTGACACCAAATCTTAAGTCAATGCCCGCCAAAGTGTTCAAATGAAGTTCCATATGAAATGCAACTTCAATTGATATTCAAAGGTACGTCAGCTAAAAATGCCTGGATACAATCCCTATCGTTAATATTATTTACCTACGTATACAAGACCAATCATTTCTTCCATCTGATAACTCCATTTTTCAGATTAATATATTCATGGTTGAAAATAGTGCTACTAAAAAGTAGATCTAGCTATTAGTTTATTTCGTCAGTGTTATTGTTGTATGTCTGGAAGATATCCGAAATTAGAATTTCAGGTCGCTATTGTTTGACTATGGAGGAAACTCCAGATACCGTGGGGACTACTTCACATTCTCTTCTTGAAATGAGAGAACTGGAGTTAACCAGAAGGACCATTATCGATAGGGGGATTTACAACAAAATGAGACGCAACAGGAAGGTAATAATAGAAAATTTACATTTCTTAGTGTGTATCATGATCCCCATTATATGTGCAATCTATTTTGTACCTGAGTTCATTAATCCGTTCACTATTGATGAGTTCAAGATTAATTTCAAGGTTATTCTTCTTCTGAGAACTTTCTGCGAAGTTCGGCCAGACGAGTGTGCCTTGTTACTTGATCCCAATTACGGGAACAAAGACTACTTGAAACGAAAGGTGTTTCAAAACTACGACCTAATCTATGTACGCCATCGTTCAGTAGAAATGTGGGATAATTTGATTTTGGCAGTTGTGACCTCTGTACCAGTTAAGAAGCTTGTGCAATTATTTCAGTTTGTCAGTTTGGAAAGTATCGACAATCCCGAAGTTTTCTGGTCAAAATGGGAGGAATCGATAGAGATCGTTCTTGCCATCATCAACTCAATGATGTTCCATACGATTAGAGGCCTCATAGTGTCTAGAATGTGGGTTTTCTTCGTCTTCTGCTTCACAATATCAGTGGGAGATTCGTGGGCTACAGTGTGCGAACAGCTCGCTCTAGTATTTCGTTCTTCAACGAACGTGTTTTAATACGTATAGGGTGCGAATACACCTAGAATCCAACTTGAATCCAACTAGAGCCACAAGAGTGATTACAATAAAACCCAATGTGTGTTAGTATAAATATATATAGACATTAACAACGAATTCATTATAATCCAGTTAGAACCCAAAGTTGAAGGAACTCATATCTGGTTCCTCGAATACACTCGGCGGAGGAGGAGTCTTGTTTACAAGTGCTTTAGCCTTGGAACCTGCAAACGAACTGTCGCTGAATGATTCAAAAATATTGGGAGAAGCTTGTATCGAATCCTCAATTGTAATAGGAGTGACAGCCTCTCCATTGATTTGTGTCTTAAAACTAACGTCAGCGTCAAAATTCGAAGTATTCGTATTGATAGTAGCCTGAGCGCTCTCCTTTCGGATAAATACGTAGTTTCTGATCAAGATTTCAGCAAGATAATCACATCCCATTCTGGTGTAGATCATGCATACCTTGATGATGAATTGAAACTCTTCACGAGGTGTGATATCCAAAGAACCTTTCAAATAGTTGATTCGCTTTTGTCTCAAATCATCGAAAAGAAGAATCAAAACTGGGTCGTCTTTCAAGAAACTCTGGCCAGAACTAGTAGTCGAGATATTCTTAATATACATGGAATTGCACAGTTCTGAAAACTTATCACAGTGCTTAATAACCATTTCGATAGGTGATTTAATCAAAGCTTGAATAGACAATTCCTTATAGTTCATTTGCCAGAAGATCCAGCTTGTAGTCCATCTATCACCATTCTGCACAGCATTGGGAAGTATGTAGTTCTCTACAATTGACACCAAACTTTGGTTCTTCTCCAGATCTCCAGCTGTACCTTCGTAGACCTTTGAAATAGCAATTGCAAGAGGGATGTCATCCACTTTTCCAGCAAGTGTAGCACAGCAATCTTTAACTGCATCTGCTAGCAAGAAAAAGTAAGCAGCATCAATATATCTGTGTTTTCCCAATAGAACAAAGGCATTTTTGAGTGAGGCTGATTTCCATCGCTTGCTTGTAAAGTCGTTACTCAAGAACTTCAACATTTTCTGCTGATCTGGATGACTCACAGTTCTCCACAATCCTATCAACATCTGCTTCTTCCTCAATGCTAAGAAGAACAAGGAAATCTTTCCTGACGGATCTCTGGTTTCACTGAATTCATTTCTAGCAGCTGCCTCTACAATTTTGATGAGCCTAGGAGTTTTCACCCAGTAGACTAGACCAGTTTGCTTGATATTCTCCCATTTCATTCTATTCTTGAAATGTTCGTCCACTGAAGTTAGCAACATTTCCTTATTATCAGAATGCAAAGCCCAATTGATATCTCTCAAAGACAACTTGGATTGCTTGCTAGACAACTGGAATAACTTGAATCCAATTAAGAACCTGATACCATTCTCATCAACGGAAATAACATACTCAGCTAAATCTTTGACAATTGAAACAAGCGAGATCAACGTGCTCTGCTGATGTCTGGTTAACAATGGTAAAGATATTTTCATTAATTTCTGGATCAATAAATCAGCCAATTCCTTATCGAATTTTTTGAACACCTCCAAATTATTGAAGGTCATTCTTCTGTCAAGCCTATGGAAATCAATTCTCGGTGCATTCTGACCATTTTTCTTAACATTGTTGACTTCGGTATTCATCACTTCCTTGGATATATCCAAATTCAAATCCCAGGAAATAGGCTCTCCTTTTCTGATGTCCAGAAATAATTTGACAAGAATATCTTGAATAAGTTGGTGCTGGTTCATAAAAAGGGCTTGAATCAAGAATTGCGGATGATAAACAGGAAGAGGACCATTAAGAACCCTAACCAAGTGAGAAATATCATAGATCAACTCATCCGTAGATTTGTCTATTCTCTGATAGCCAGCTCCATCGTATATACTCAGGTCATCTTGAACTCCTGTAGTGGTGTAACCTACCATCAACTGCCTGATGGTGGAATCGATACTGTTTGAACCCAACTTGATCCATTTGTCGTCAATGAAGAATTGATTTCCACTTCCGATAATCAAGTATCCATTGTTCAACCAGATCAGGTCTCCAATTTCATGTGAAGTGTAGTCTGAAATGTCTATTCTCTTTAACACAGCAAAGGTTGGAATGTTGTTCGTGTAATCGTAACGCAACTGCGTATACAACAATACAAAGCGACTAAACCCAACAGATAAGATAGCGTTTGAAGTCAGCGCACTATCTGTGGAATTGATAAAGGTCCAATCTAAATCTCGAACAGCACCATATTCTTTGGGATACGATTCTTCATATTCCAATACTCCCGTCTTGATATCCCATACTGAGAGATTCAATCCAGACTCATCCACCACCGCCATCTTGTTTATTATGGTAGCTCCATGAAGTTTTCTGGCTCTTTTGACATTGGTATGAATACTGTGAGTTTTTCTCCATTTAATTCCATTGTCAGAGAAATCAATGGCAAAACTACGAATCAAGCCATCTTCATTTATGACGGCTACTAGGCTTCTTGTTATCTGCGAAACAAATCTATCCACAGTTACAATCTGGAAGATATCTACGTCTTGTGGTAGTTGATCAATAGCCGTTGACTTTATTGTGAAAGATTGAACTTCTTGATTCATATTGTATGTTAAAGAAATTTTCCACGCCATGACAGAATCTTCCTCGAAGAACGATATTAAACAGTAGTCTCGAGAGCTTTCAGCTTTCTTGGGACATTCAGTTAATACAAATGCCTTCGGTTCCAGAACAATTCGGTCTCCTGTACTGTTTAGAACTTCTATCTTATTAATGAAACGTGCTGGCTTATCGTCGTTAACAGATCCGTTACAGTCCCAAAGACTGAGATTTCCCAACTTGTCAAAAGCGATAACCATATGCCTTCTCTTGTTGTCACCTTTGGGTGGTTCAATATCGTTCAAGATCACTGCTGTCCAGATTCCTTCTGGTGATTCTCCCTTCACATCTGAGACGTCTAGCTGAAAACGTTTGGTAATGGAAATCTTTGTAGTATTGACATCATTTAGCACAAAAGGTTCCCAGACGTAGTTGTCCTGAGGGAAGTTCAGAATCGAAAGCAAGATGTTGTCATCAGTAAACGCAGAGTTAGACTTAATGAGTTTACGAATCGACTTTGTTTGGCCTTGAAACTTGTTCAAAAGGATCGTTCCAAGAGGCTGAAGCTTCTCATCAGTTGGAGCAAGTAGAGACCTGAAATGTAGCAAGTCAAAACGTAACGTATTTTTGATTCTATCATGGAGAAGTAAACAAAGCGGCGAAAAATCACGTCCAGGAAACAAGTATCGTAACGAAGTGATATTCACCGGCTTTATGTTGTAAATGGTGTACTCTTCAGATTGAATGTACTCCTTGGTTAGAGGTACTCCTGGCAACTTGTGGTTGAACAGGTCTAGAGGAAAGGTGTTCACGTCGAATTGATAGGTGAAATCATTGACTTTCTCAAATTTGATATTGTTTGGAGGGCATGCGGTTATGTTCAGCACCGAATAGATGGCAACTTTGCCGCTCTTACTGACGATGTACAAGAGATCCATATCGTGTAGATCCTTGTCTTCAAAGATGCGAATATTGTACTTTTTTAGAGGTGGAATTAATGACATATGTAATAGATTGTTCTCTATTATCAACGTGAACGCCAAATCTTCGTCTGGAAATGCTAAATTCATGTCCATTTTCGCCCAGTTGGATATATGAGAATGACCGCTGAACTCATACGAAGCCCAGACATGCAAAATATGATCATTAGTCACCGTATAGATCACTTCACTCTTGTCGTCTCCAGGGTCTATATAGCCACGGATGTTCTTTATGTTGGCTAGAGATCCCTCTGCCAAAGTCTCTCTTCTGGCAAAATGCGGAGTTTCGTTATCTATACGTTTGTGAAAATCAATAATGAAGCTATTCTGTGGGTGCTGAAGATAACTAAGCTCAAAGATCGTATTGTCATCACCATAGTTGATCCGTGAAAATACCTTTAGCAATCGATCGTACGGACCACTGGTGCACATGATCTTGTTGCAATTCCTCGAAATTTTGAGGCTTGTGATCCCATTGGTTTGGTATGAGTACCATCTCTTGTTGTACTTAAGGGATCCGTATTCGTCGTAAACGTGATACAAAGTTAGCGATTCGCTTGAACCAATTACTATTTCGTCCTCTAGGGGTGCCCATCGAATGCAATTGATAACAGCTCCATCCTCATTAGGGAATTGTAGTGCCAAAGTCCACGTAGGTCTGGACATGAACTCGTTCAAAGGTTTGAAGATGAGAACTTCATTCTGTATAGTTATGGCTATATGCCCGTTGTCGGGATTGAAGTCTACAGCTAAAGGATCGGAGTCAAGGTATATCGTCTGGAGATGTTTCGACAAGTTCAGCTCTTGGACCTTACTGTTCTCATTGACTAATGTGCCTGAGGTGATGATGAGATTGTTCCCAGAGCCGTAAACAATAATATGGTGATTTTTCCAAGTTCCCTGCAGAACAGAACAGATCCCTCTATTGATTTCGCCTGGAACGAAGGTGATAGTCATGCGTGAAGGGTTGGAATTGGTGAAATGAATCACTTGAATTGAAGATTGCAATCTGTACTTAATTGGTATGGGCAGTTAATATGGGGTCATGGAGTGCATATACCACTCACGTGAGTACATCGAAGACAAGTTTCCACTACCGATGGGTCCATTTTGAAATAAGACCAGCCGTTTCGAAGTGTCGAAGGTGACTAAGAGAGGCAAAGTGAGAGCAAGTATATAGAAATTTGAGTTAACCTATAGTTGTGCTTTTTGAACCCGTTAAATGTACAACTTCCGCAGCGCTACCAATAACCAGCCCTATGCTCAGTCCACTTTTTTCCGTCTCATGCTTAACATCTAGTAGCTCAGTTGACTTCTTGCAAAACTGTTAACTGTGATGGGTGCTAGGTATGTATACTCGTGCATTTGGTCAGAGATTATGAGAGAATCTCTGAAAGCGTTTTATTTAAGAAAAATGTTTTTTGTATTTTTCGTCAATTTTCCTCAACTCAGAATACTGACCTCTATAGTTGCAAAGATCAGAAGAAGGCGTTGGCCATTTGTTTACAGAGATCGCCTTGTGTTCTAATTGAAAGAAACACCCCCAAAGATTGTCTCACTGACCCGAAGTTAAAGAAGGAGCTCCCAGAATTATGTGTAGCTAATTTCAAAGCATTTATGGATTGCAAAAATGGGATGTTCGATATGAGGAAGAGAATGAAAGGAAATGCTCCTCTTTCTACAGGAAAATACGATGAAATATATGACAACTTATCCAACGGCAACTTCAATGCCCACGATGAGATGAAGAAGTTGGAAGTGTTGAACAGAAACTTATCTAAACAGAGGTTGTTACAGGAAGAAAAGGAAAGAGCCAGACTCGCAGGAAACCTTTCAGAGTAAGGATCTAAACTGGATATAAAAAAGATAAATTGAAGAAAGGAATCGACAATATTAAGTCGACAATAGAAAAATAACATTCAGAAGAAGCGGTTATGACATGTACTACTGATACTGTCCATATGATATCACATGGCACGGCCATCCGTTCGATTACAGTTTATATGTAAAGTAAAGTTGTAAATAGTTTCAATACTCTATCGATACTGGAGTCAATTAAGTAGATATATCATACTATAGAAGCAGATAAACGTTTCATCTATCTAGATAGACCTATTTTGAATTCTCTTCTTTCAATACCGTCAATCGAGTTATGTACTTCCTGAATGGGCCCTGGAAGTTCTTTAAGTTCACAAATAAGGCACCGAGCTCGATGATATGGTCTATATGATCTAATATTTTCTGTTTATTACCTTCTTCTCCAGCTTCCAACTCGTTTCTGATGGAATCAAATGATGTGTTGAGCACATTTTGAAACTCTTCAACAGTGTAACTCGTCTTGCTTTCTCCACTGGTGCTGGAAAGTACGCCGTTCAAGAATTCGTAGAGGTGCAATACCTGTGTAAGGTTTTGTTTTACTTTTTTGAGCTGAATTAAGTCATTGATCGACTCGTTGTTGGTCAGTTTATCGTTTTCTTTACTTTGAGAAATGTCTTCGTTGATGGATTTCAATTCCCCCAGCAACGCTAGAATGCTATTATTCAATACATTCACATAGTACTGCAAACGTGTGAGGTTTGGCTCGCTGCTGTCATCTTTATTTCCTTGGAGAATGTCCAAATTGGAGTTATTGAGTGTCTGAAGTGTCTGTCGCAAGTTGTTATTGGACAATTCACTTGTGTAGTAATCGAGATGAGTCACCAAATGAGAGATATCATTGGAAAGTTTGCTCAATGAAGCTTTCGAGTATGCTGTTGACGGCACCGAGCTAGATGTTATGGTCTGAAAGAGTTTGTCTATGTAGTTGGAAGGATTGAAGTCTGGATCCATGAACATGGAAACTGAGTCCTCCGAAACCACCGGTACCGGAGTTCCCTCAATGGACTCTTCAACGGACATGATTTGCTGGAATAGAGGCTTTAAGATTATAAAACACCGGAAGGGCCTGTTGTATGGGATGAAAGTGACTCTATAAAGTGAAAAGTCAAGATTGTACTGGATATCGTGTTTTGAAGAAAATCACATGATCATGCGCGTGACTTACAAATTATTCGGGTACCCCACAGATTCAGAATTATCTAGGATAACCCGAAACTAAAGCACATAATAACAAATACACGCAGCTTACTTAGATAAATAGTTTCAGCAACGTACAAACACACATAGATGTAAATAGATATAAATTCAAAACTTATATATAAATATATGATCTCTTTTCCTGTGAAATATTGCCTATGTAATACTCCAAATTTGGGATCATTTTACAAACGTAGAACTCATAAAAACTCCACTTTACAATGTAGCATTGCTACCTACTTCATTGCATTCATGTCGTATTTTTCATACCCATTCAGTCAGACACAAATGTTCATTTATAGAATAAAATAATAGCAACAACGATCTGCAAGATGAGAATATCGCATAATGCATGTGATCAAACAGCTTCATCAAGACCATTCTAGCTTGGTACCGTCGTCATATAAATAAGGGAGATGGCTAGCATGCTTACAACTTTGCTCTTGGATCCAATGTCTTGAAGACACCCTCAATGGCGGTGGCCTTCATCATGTTACCCTTGACCTTCAACTTACCGTTCATGAACAACTTTTGACCGTTAGCCTTACCTTCGGCCAACTTGACAAAGTCAGCGTCCTTCAACAACAATTGTACGTCACCCTTTGGAGCAGAACCTTCAACCTTCTTAACGGTACCGGCATCCTTCAAGTCCAAGAGCCAAGACACTTCCTTGCCTTCCTTGTTCTTCAAGGTGATGACAATGACGGCCTTCACACCGGCAATGGCCTTCTTCTTAAGAGATTCGTCGGCCAAGCCAGAACCCAACAATTCGAACAATTGGGAAGCGTTAAATCCGTCAGCTGATAAAGACATTTTTTGTGTTGATTACTATAGGTAAGTGTATAAAAGTATACTGATAAAGGAGGAAAAGTAAAACTGGATTTTTCATGCACCAGGAGGAATGTGCTTTATATATATAATTTAAATAATATGGGGAAGTTTCTCGTGGCGGATCCACTATCGAAAATATTCACACTCCTACACTACTGCCAAAAATGTATTTTCAGAAAACCATCTTGCCCAAGGTACATGTGAATATTTCATCTTGGATACTTTGATTGTTAGCAGAGTAAACGAGCACGCTTACTTGTTTGGGTAATATTACTCAAAAATGCCAGATGTTCCTACAATCGGCCTCGGTTAATTGAAAAATCCTCCATCTCCATGCCAGACCCAGTTATCTATACAGAACTTCTTCACTATCAACTGGCTATAGGTGGGGAATTACATTAAGAGCTAGTGGCCGTTTCTGGTTGGACCCACCCAGTATCAGCATGCCAGGGCCTCGGATTTGTACTTGTCAAGAGTGGTTCTATTTTTCACTCTGAATACGAAACCAACATCAATTCCGCACCTGCTAGTCTCACCGACTTTCTCACCTGTGATCCATTTCACTATTCACTAAGACGTTAGAACGGTTTGAAAAATTTCACAGTCAAATCTGCCACAAACTAAAGAAATCTGACAACGAAATTTTCGTCAATATTAATTGCCTACTGCACTATTCATTCGTCCGCCCACATCTAAACAGACCTGCAAAATGCTACCATTCCGTGAGTCTACTCTCAGGTAACGAAGCCCGAGTACACCAATCAGCCAACCAAATGCCCATATCCAGCCCAGACTCATTCTCGGGCCATTTTTTCAATCGTCCTTCACGATCAGCTCAGTGGGGTATCCCCCTCATTCCTTATTGCAAATCCCCATGTTTTTTCTGGAAGCCTCTGCTCGTTATCCTATGCTGAACTGTCTGCAAGTGTCGGAGCCATGCTTTAGTGCCGAATCATGCCGGACTTCATCTTCCTGTGATGATGTTCCCCTGCATCGAGCTTTGCTTCACGTGACAGTTTCATCGGCCCATTGCCAGTTCCTTACCACTGGACTCCATCCTGGTGCCTTTAATTAGACAACTATATTGCTGTCGGAACTACGGTACGAGAATTAAAAGCCATAACCAACGCAAGCAAAAATTAATCGCCAAAGAGCTGACCAAATTGGTTTTACGAACCGAAACCACGTGACCACATCTCAAACTTCATTACTATGGACGGTTGTGAGTTGTGAAGCAGCAGTATCACTGGCAATGGAGATCATTTCAATGTCTCAATGGTCAAGTGCTGACAATTGTGAAAACCATCTCAAGAAATTCCGATTTCAAGCTCTTTGGAATGGATCTATTTCCTTCTTCTACTATCTGCTTTCCTAGTCCTCATCTTAAAGATTTGCAACTGCGCACGACCAGAATTTTTCAGACAAGCATCTCAAATTGCAACTCTAAAGGGCCAGAGATATCAAGAATCTTGAAAATAGGACATATATATAATTAAAGTCTGTAAAAGTACTTAGGAACTATTCACTGTATTGCTGAAGTTTGAGAGAAAATGGCGTTCAAATCTACTGCCTCTAAGCACCAGGCTCAGACTACAGTCAGCAAGCTCTTTTCTAATATCTTTCCTAATCACAGAATAGGCAATGACGAAGACAGACAGGAAAAATTGTCTTCCACACAGCTTCTTTCCAACCAGTTGAAACAACTGTCTGTTCCATTGAAGAAAGTAAAGAAGAAGACGAATGCCAAAATCAAAAAGTTAGCTGACCTGAATACTAAGTTCAAGAAGTTTGTCAAATATAACATCATCAAGAATCGCGAAGAGCACACAGTGGAAGAACAAAAATACTTGAAGAAGTTGGTGAAGCGTAACGTATCTCAGATTAAGAACTTATCCCACATAGACAACATCCAAATAGAGGAGGAGTTATCTGATGTGAGAGCCAGATTGATTGCCAAGATTGGAAAGCAAGAGAATAAGAGACTTAGAAAGACAAAGTTGACTTCGGCAAAGAACAGCAAGTTTGATGACTTTGATAATAAGGTCAAGAGAGGATTCATATCTGTTCCTGGCTTAACTCCAGGTTTGGCACCAATAGACTACAATGAATCTGATTCTGAGTAATTTAATTCGCATTTGCATAGACATACCAATATCATTCTTATCATCACACCATCATATATAAGTACTTGTATATTAATCTATAATAAATACAGGGTTTAATAATAGTTTTAGTCTAGGGTGTACAAGATTTGACGTAAGTCACAACTCAACTTACGTACGTTTCTTTTTTTGTCGTCCAACCCTGGCACCAAGCTGGAAAGTGTTTGCTTTCTAAACTTAGCTAAGTCTGTGTACTTCTCGAAGATAATAATGAGATTCAGTAACGCCAAAATCCTTATCTCCTCGGTGTTGACCAATTTCTTCTTGTAAAAGATCTTACCCGTTGCCAAGGTTAGCAATATTGGTATCAATTTGGCGAGAGACCCTTCCACAATGGATTGATCTTCCTCAATTATGATGTACAATGTATTCAACGAAGATCTTAATATAGTCAGATTAAGTCTGGATTTAGGCAACACCAAGCTGGTTAACACCAAAGGAAGGATCTCTTGCAAGTGGCTAACCAAGATAGAACGAGACAAATTTTTCAAGATCAACGACAACGAGTTCAAGTATATTTCGGAGTTCTCCGAGTTCTTGTGATTATCGACAAGCGCTGGCAATATGACTTCAAAGATACGTTGCTTGTAAAGCAACTTCACATTCAAATTAGTAACCCTTGAAATAACTTTCTTAATACCGGGAGTCTGGTTCGTGAATACCTTTAAATCAGTGAACAAAATCATCAAAGACTTTCCTACTAATTCTTTAGTTTCCAAGTTTGAAGAAGTCGTCAATAATTGCACCAAGCTATTGACATATTCAAATCCCAAGTTGTTGACCTTGAGTACCAAGGCTTTTACGGACCAAATAAGAATTTCAAAAGTGATGTATTCTCTCTGGGAAAGCTTGGAATCCAGTTTTAATTGGCTGAATTGGCGAATAAACTCTTCCAACTTCACTCCTGTAGAAGATTCATCTTCTGTAAACTTGTTGACAAAAATAGCCAACGTTTGCAAGTATTGTATTCTCAAGAACTCGTCATTCTCCACAGTGTAAATGACATCACAAAGCTTAGACAAAGTTTCTGCTGGCGAAAATGACTTCATCTTGACCGTTCTATCAACATTCGCAACAGCCTTATTGAATATGCCTATTGCAAAACCAGCCGAATCCAAAACATTTCCTTCGAATCCGATATTCTTGGACGTTCCGCTGGTGAAAAAGGCCACAATGAAATCATCGATTATATCCTGATGTTTTGATTGATCAATGAACTTCACAATCAAACCTACAAAATCACCACATAACTCAACGAGAACATAATCTGGATCTAAAGTCAATAATCTGAAAACACTATCGAAGAACTTGGGAAGGAAATTGTGATACCATGAGTTGGTCAAAAATTGCTTTGAAGTCTGAACATTTATAAACCATTTGGTCAAGGATTCCACTATATTTTGGAATAAGTTGACTTTATTCTCAATGTCTTTATCTGATTGGCTGATAGTAATCAACTTGTTCAACAACCTTACTGACAACATCTCTAAGATTCTATAATTAATGCACAAGTCACCAATAATGTCGAGGATTTTGTTGAATGCGACCAAATCCGTAGTATTATCAAGTAGATCGAGCAAATTTGTGATAATCAATCGAATCGCCAAATCAATCTTTTTATCATTATCAAGTGCGTGAATAGTACCAGAAATAGCTTCTTTCAAAACAATGTCCTTTTCCCAATTTAAAGTGTTACCTGAAATCACTCCCACAATAACATCTTTAAAGTAGCCGAATATCAATTCATATTCGTTTTGGTTCAGGAAAAGAGGGAGTGTAACTAATTTGGTCAACTGCTGAATAACTTTACATTTCAAAGTTTTCTCTATGTCTGAAGAGCTGGTCAAAAGTTGACCCAAAAAGATCAACAAATGGTCCTTGAAGTCAACCAATGCATTATTCTCTGCAAACATATTGACATCATTCTTGTCTAACTTCTCGAACAATTGTGTATAGGAAGTAAAAATAAAGCCAAGATTGTCGACCAAATCACGCTGCTTGGCTATGTTTAAAACCAAATCTTCGTTGGTGTCGATTTCTATAGCTTCAGCTTCAGTTGAAGGGTTTTCTACATTGACATATTTACCCCAGTTTTCGAAAGATAAAACAAATTCAACCACTTTGTTGAAAGAATGTACCGACTGAGATGCAATTGCAGCCAATATTAAAATCGACTGCTTGGATTTGTCTTTGATACTAATTAAATTTTCCTTCAAATCTTCAATGATAGTTTCCTGAATGGTCCTGGAACTTTCCTCGAGTTTTTGGAACAACTCCGAGATGATGACTAAAGTCAAGATCAAGGATTTGTTATCATCATTGTCGTCGATATTGGCTTCATACTCTGATGGAATAATTTCATTCAAATGAGACTTGAAAATGGATACATCATTGTGTAAGATTTCAAACTTCAATGCGTTCCAAAGTGTTAACCAGTACTCTTCTACAGTTTCACGTGAATAATTTTCCACACATTGAAGCAATGTTTTTAAGACGTCATTTCTGATGACAGGCTTGGTAGAGGTCAACTTTTCAATCAAATTTGAAAAGGAATCCTTAGCAAAGAGAGTCTGCGAACTTATGGTAGCTCTCAACTTCTCCTTCAACTGATGTGCTGTGATCCTGTATGGGTCATTATCAGGAGGAGTGAACGAGATGGGGAAGTAGCAGAAGGCCACGTCAAATAAATCAGTGAGGAATTCCTTGTGAAGTTCGTTCGATTCATCGAATGTGAAGATCTGGTTGATGGCCGTGTTCAACTCAAACGACATCAACAAGTTTCGCGGATCCTTTTCCCCAGAAGCTACATGAATGAAGTCCTTAACAAACAAATCAGCTAAATCCTGGTGAGCAGTCAAGTAATTCTTGTGTGCCGAAAGAGTGTTCGACAAGATATTGAACGATTCGTATCTGATTCTGGCCAAGTTTTTCTTGGGATCATATTCCGAGATAATGGCATTAAGCAACCGTTTCAAGTTGTCGTCCAAACTGGGAATAAAGTTGTGGAACTTGACCAAAGTTGAGAGTGCAGCTAACAGATGTTGCAAACATGCCTTATCATCTAACTTGGACAAGAGAAAATCTACGATGACATTGATATCCTGTTTCGTAAGTTTGCTGGAGCCGTTTAACAGACTCAATGTGGACGAAAGACAGTTGACAGATCTGGAACGGATGCCATCCGTGTCAGAAGTTAACGAGGGGCCCAACTTCTGGATAAACTGTAAAAGAGTAAGTTCTCCTTCTACTAAAAACTCTGCCAATTGGTCTGAATAAGTCGACGAAACCTGCAGATCTGTATCCACCGTCGCGATAAACTGGTTTATCAAAGTAGGGATGCTGTGTATGGATTCTACCATCACAAATAAGAGCCTATGGAGGATTAAGAGACGTATTGCTTTATTTACGTAGAAGCTGATGGAAACTTAGATCAAGCTCGATATCGATGAATAATCTCGATATCAGGATAGAGGTCACATGACTGACTGAAAAATTTATCGTGACGTTGATCACGTGAAAGATTTAATTCTTATCTTATCTTGTAGAAGTGGAACCAAGGGGTAAGAAGTCAATCATTGGATGTATTTGATGGATTCAAATGTGGATGTATACTCTCCACTGCTGTCATTGATTTTGATACTAAAGCAGATTTTGCCGCAAAAATTTGGTGAGGTTTTGGTGGAGGAATGAAGTGAGGTGCACACCGTATGGGAGTGTCTTATTCGTAGGGCAGTGTCAAACGTAAATGAAGGCAGAGCTATCAATGGCAACTACACACCGGGATTGTCTTGGGAAACTCATCAGCTTTCCTATTGAGGGAAGTGAGCTTGGAATGTTGGTGGAAGTGTATGGAACAGAATGAATTTATTCTAACAGTAACGACATCGAACAAAGAGTCCAGAACCTGACGTAGGCAAGAACATACAGAAGAGAGAAGAAAAAAATGAAGAAGAGAAGTGTTTAGAAAATGGAAGAATCAGGGAGGTGGAGAGTGTACTAAACTGGTATAAGTGACAAGTAAAGTGTATCGTCAGATCTGACCTTGCGCTCAATATAGTGCTTTCAGAGATGTGAGGAAGGGCAGGGTCCTGGGTAGACGATTTTATTTGACTCGATTAGTCTTAATCGCGACAGCTGCAACACTAATGGCCAAATCAATAGCTTTAGACTGCATTTGGAAGTACTAACAATGTGTATCAGAGTGCTGATGTAAATGGCAGAACAGCTCCTAGTAAGGCACACCAAATATTCCCAATATGGATGCACAAAGTGAGAATAGAATAAACGTGGACGATGTGAAATGAAGAGAATTAATGTGAAGAAAAAAGTCATGAGTTGATGTACCGAAATAGAATAGAATTAGAAAGTAGAATTGGTGAATGTGAAGAATAAATGTCAAGAGTTGAACGATACAGAAATACGACAGGAGAAAATTATAATAGAAGCAGAGTCGTCTTCTTCTTGAGCAATTTTCTACGTTTTCCTCTAAATTTTCTTCCACGGTTGCATTGTCAGTTTTCTATCCATTATCTTAGCCCAGCAATGTACTTTCTCTGTAGCCCCTACCTCGTCTGTTGCAGAGTAGCACTAGTGTCAAGCCTACAGCTCCCTTGCAATTATACGCGATTTGGCTATTGCTCCTTCATAAAGTTCTCACTTGCTGTGTAAGCGAAAAAAAGTTAATAACATCTGAGTAGGATAATAAAAGTAGTTGTTTCATTTCTGTCAATTTTCATTAGCTCCATTTTTGCCCGTTCCATCGCTGTTCTTCCGTCCTAGAACCTCTTATCGCAATGATAGAGATACCGGACTTGGACAACTTGACCGAGTATGCGCATGAAGGCATCGACAGAGGGGCGATCTCGCAAATCAATACAGACTTGATCTACCCAGAAATAGACGAAGACCCAGTGGCGATGCGATCAGCTCTACACCTGCTGGAGCAACTGTATCACAGCAGTATACATCCACATCCGCAGCCTGAAATACATCCTCAACACCCTCATCATAATTCTCATTCTAATGCTCAGTCCAATTCTCAATATGCTTCTCATTACCGACAACGTTTTCGAGCCCCACAAGAAATAGACCAATCGTATGCATCACAATATTCCCCTCAACAAGACTTGTTTGACCACCACCAGGCCTCCAGCACTCCTAACAACCGCTACGAAACAGACTTGGACAACTTGTCACAACATCCGGACTTCAACGTAGTAGACGACCCTGAGATCTTCAATGATACTAGCAACGAAACCAATGCACATGGCAATGGAAATACTGATGATATTGCTTCTTCCTTATTGGGCAACCAGCAGCCTGTGAAATCTCCTATATCTCCTGACTTCGGTTACTCCTTCAAGAACGGACCTAGTTTTCTCATGAGAACTCCTCCTCTTCCGCATTTTCCTGGTGAATCAGCACTGATTCTGGGCCGAAACTCCGAATACAGTCTCTCAGCCGTTCCCTCATATAATCCTGAAATTAACTCCAAGATATCGCTCGCATTGACGGAGCTTTCGTACGATCATACGATCCAAAACGACACTGACCATGTAGCTCCGCAACTTGTATCTTCCGAACAACACAGTTTAACAGCTTCTAGACCACAAAGTGCTGAAACAGAAATCCAGACAAACCCACCAATGGACCAATTAGCACAAGAATTTCTTGCTAACGAACCAAGTAAAGAATATTTGTTCAAGCTTCTGGATCCGCCAGCAATCCACAGTAAATTGTACCAACTGAGACAGCAGCAAAGGGCTTTCTCGGAAGACTCTCCCACAGCATCCAACCTCAAATTCAATAACGAAAAGGTGAAGAAACAGCCATCATCGTTGACTATGCAGTCCGAAACTGCAATTCTAGACCATATGGAGCCATCACCACAGCTTCCACCTCCTTTGTCTTCTACTACTGTACAGCGCTTGGACTTTTCCAACGGCGAGGATTTCATTTCTCTTCGTAAAGGGTTGGCCACAGATCTGAAGACTCCAGCGGAGTATACTTTGCATATAATATTCACTCAGTTTGTACGTCATGCTGAACGTAAGCTTAATTTGTGTTTAGATTATGCCCTTGAAGAAGAACCACCAATAATTGACTTATTGGCAGAAGGAGTGGATTCACAGTTTGACAAGATTGTAGAATCATTAGGTTATATCGCCAGAAGAAAACCAAAACCCGTCATCGACAGTGTCATGTTCTGGAGAAAATCCAAAAGCGAAGTAGCTTCTATGGCAGCAGCAGAGGTAGAAAGAACTTTATCCACTGCAAAAGTCAATTTGTTGAAGGCTACAAACAACACAAACGCACCAATTAGTCCTTCGCAGCCTGGAATCGCGAAGAATGCCAACGTGAATGGTCGTACTAAGCGGAGTTTGAGTCTTATTAGGACAAAGAGCTTCTCCAAAGTTTCTCACAGAAGAAACCAATCTGCATCATCAGCGGCTCCTACCAATGGCTCATCAATATCTGGTCCAGCATCACCGGGAACAGAAGCTAGCAGACGATACGAAAGTGAGTTCCTGAGACACAAGACATTTTATGATGAACAAATATCTCAAGCTAGAGAAACTGCTATTCAGGCTGATAGAAAGTCTTTGGCTTCCATTTACATTTTGTGCAGGGTATTAATAGAAGTAGTAAAACAGACTTCTAATGAAGTGATGGGAGAAGATCTCGAGGACAAATTGCAAGAGATCGTCTACACACAGTTGAAGACTACGGATCCCATAGGCATGAGTCAATCGTTAGTTAGAGCAGCAAACTGGAATTTATTTGCTCAGCTATTGGGATTCATGTCTGAAAAACGATTCCTCAGTGTTAGTGACTGTTTTATTGCTGATTTGGAAAAGATACCTGTTCATGTCAAACAAGACGATGAACCTAAGATACACCTTCTTATAAGTGGTATGAGGTATTTGAAACTTACAAACTATCCCTTGGATGTGTTTGAGGAAAGTGCAGAGTTTATGCAATCCTTGGCCAAGTTCTTTGCCAAGTCTCAAAACGAAACCATCATTTATGCCTATTGTGAAATTCTCAGCAGTTTGGTTCTACCACTTGCAAACATATTGACAGCAGAAGCTAACCATCCTACTTGGGTAGAAGCCGTGGAAAAGATCTTCTTCAAGGCTTACCAGATTTGGAAACAATCAACGAAGACTTCCAGTGGAAACAATCCTTCATCTGCCCTTTCAAGCTCATCTAGTAACACTACCAATGGTTCATCTAATGGATTACAGTCGGCTAGTCCGATATCTTTATCCAACAATGGATGGGCATATTCCTTACATTTGATGACATCTGTGTTATCTGTTTCGCATAAAGAATTGTTTTCGGATGTGTGGTTCAAAATTATAGAAGACAATAGCTTTAAACTAAAACCAAAAGTTGAAGTTGATGACAAGACGACATTTATTGTGTGTTTGACAAGATTAGTGTGGGTGTACATTTATAGATTGCCAGACACATTAAATAATACCATCAAAAAATTGGACGGTTTGTTTCAGATCTTACTCTTCAACAGCACAAATACCAGCAAGAAACATCAATGGATAACGTCAGACAACTTACTCTTGAGTTGTTTGGTAGAATTGCTAAGAATTGTTGGATTTAACCACCTCAACTATGTGCTCGATAATGTTTTTATCAAGTTGCTAAAGCTAAGTTTCAATGGAAGCAACCTAGAGGGTTTATCGTCTGAAAGATTGATTTTGACAATCAAAAGCTATTTGGCCATATTGGAGGATTATGAACTTGGCAGAAAACCAGCATTCCCTACTGACGAAGTATTCAACGAAAGAATATATAAAGTAAGCGACTCCAGCAATTCACATCCTAAAAATCTAGGAATGAAATCTGCCGAAATTACAAAGTACTCTGTGCGCTTAAATGAATTTTCATTCATTGCCAAAAACTCCAACAATGCGTTGTCTCATGAAGAAATTTGTAGAACATTCGCTTCCTTGTTTAAAATTTTGGATAGTCAGTATGGTGCTCACGTACGCGGATCTGAAAATGGCGGTCTGTTGAGTTCTTCTTCTAATGGTGGGTCAGCTAAAGCTCCTTCTCCCTTTTCGGGATTTCATTTTGGAATTGACTTCAACTACCAAATCACGAAGAATTTGCACATTGAACTATTTGCTACACTTATTGATGGTGTTCCTTGGACTTTAGTTCCCTTACACAATGAACAATCTTCAACATCTGGTATCAGCTTCAAACAGGTTATTGAAATTTTGACAAGAAATGCAGTTCACGAAAACTTTAGGGTCGCGAGTGCTTCAATCAATGCCTTGAAGAGATTGGCTTCCAGAAAGAATCCAAGCAGTTTAATAACAACTTTTGCAAAGATTGCTTTCCATTTTTCTGATAAACCAGGTCCTAGTTACGATTCTTCATATTTGATTTCAACAGAATTTAATCGATTATTGAAGATATATGTTGATTTATTGAACTGCTGGTTAAAGCAATTTCAAGAAATATTTGAAAACTCATTGCACGAAATTTCCACAAATCAACTTGCCCAAGACGATGAAATGATGAAGCTAGATGTTCTAAACGATTTATATCAGATTAATCATGTATCTGAAAACTTACCGAAACAAGATACACAGGAGAATGGTAACAAGTTGAATCTCAGTGACCAACTAGAATGGAAAACTATTATCACTGTTATCGAAGAGGTCGAGGGTAATGGCTTATTCTTTTTGTGTTCCCAAGATTCAAAAACTAGACATTATGGTATTACTATCTTGAAACTTGTAGAATTATTTGATCAAGAGATATATAAATTGACGGACAACATCCCTCAGAAAGAAATCAATAGCGATACTGATCTTTCCAAGAAGCACTCACGAAGCTCCTCAAAATTTGCTGCTGATGTTGGTACTAGATTAATTCACATTTTGGAGGATATTGATTTTTTAGAATTGATTAAACCATATAGAAAGGAGCTTAGTGTTCCGGAAAGAACGAGGTTGTCGAAGTTGAAAAACAGAAAGAATATCCTTGTCAGATTAGCCGAGTCCGATTATGGTATTGATTCTACTATTTGGTTCCGTTTATATCCACTGTTACTAGATATCTTTTTTGAGAGGTGCCCGATGCCAGTTGCAATGTGTCGTTCTATTGTTTGTGTTAATTTGGTTCAAATGCACGAGCTTGTTTTGGAGTATTCTGAAAGTTACAAATCCTACACTTCCTCATTGTTTTCGAGATCGTCTACAAATGCTCCACCTGAAGTATTAGTCAACCAATGGAAGTTATACTTAATATTTGCATGCTGTTCTTTGACATCTACCAGTGAGCAGAAGATTTCCTTCCCAAATCAACCAACGCACGGTAGAAAGAAGTCAATGCAAATGTTTATACAACATCAGAAGATTACTAGTGCTAAATCAGTTTTCAGAATGGTTTTACCACTTTTGAAGTCCCAACAGCTGATGGTTAGAGAGGCAATCATATCTGGTTTGAGCTGTATCAATATCAACATCTTCAAAACTCTTCTCGAGAATATTCCCGCCAGTATTAATGACTGGGAGATTGACAAGAAGAGAGACCCTGCAGAAGATAGATTGCGGATTGAAGTCATATACATTTTAAACAACATTACCCAGAGATTCAAGAAGGATGATTTGGTTTTTCATGATGACTGGATGATTGCAAATTTAATATCCATTGTTAAAAATGTTAAGTCATTCTTGTCCTTGCCCTCAACACAGATTGATATTGAATTCCAAAAGCTTCGTCGTTTCTTCTGCGGTTTTTTGGAAAATGTTTTTATTAGCTTGAACGAAAAGTCAGATTTGGATAAGTGGTTACCATTTGAAGCACGAATAGGTTGTTTCAATTTTTTGAAAGAATGGTGTGGGTATGGAGACGCGAACACAATAGCCGAGGATCGCTACAATGCTATGATGAAGAAGGTAGGGCACAATAAAGACGTCACCTCTGCAACTGCGATTTTGGAAGTAGAGAAAAAGGCTTTGCAATTTTCATCTCTAAGTTGCATGGCAGTACTTTGTTCTGGTCAAATAAAACAAGAAATTCAATTCCCAGGAAAGTTGGCAGTGATGTCATTTCATATTCCTGCTTTATTGAACTGGATCCATGCTTTATTTGCTTCAGAGGATGATCGAGCTCATGAAATTGGAAAAGTTGCATTGAGAAATATAATATCCCTTAATATGGACAACAATGACATCTATCAAGAGGTTATCAAGGAATGTTATACCTCTCAAGACAGTTTGAGAACAACTGAAAGTTATTTTACCATATTTGTGGATGTTTATTTGAAGTCAGCAAGTCCTGATGAGACTCCGTACGAATTAGTTTGTCTTGCTACTTTCTTAGTTGGCCATGATAATTATGAAGTGAGACTTGCTAGTATGAAATTGCTCAAGGCTCTAGAGAAAAAGTATTTTGGATCGTCAACAACATCAGAAAAGTTCACGGAGTCAGTTTGTAGTAAAACGAAGATCGTCTACAAGAAGGCATTGTTTGATATTTCTTCACATTTAGCGACTTTGGAAGCTGATGGATCGTTTATCAGAATAAGCTATATGACAAAGTATTTCAACTTAGTTGGAAACAGTTCTAGAAGGGACATTTTATCATGTTTGCTTCCTTGGGTTCAAAATGTGGTTTTGAAGTATATCCCTACAGAAGAGGTCACTGAAGGTAAAGAAAAGAAAGAGTCCATACACCAATTGGACTCTTCATCATTAATGGTGTTGAACAATCTCTTTGAAATTACAGTGAAATTCAGTTCCAAGATTTCCAATGAAGTTGAAGCGCTTTGGGTGACTTTTGCGAGCAACTCCAATAACTTTGACAAAATTGTTGACTTTATTATGCGTAATTGCTTGGAGAGGAAGAACCCCGTATTCGTAGAGTATTCAAGACAAATCATTGACTATTTATCTTTCTCTCAGACAGATCCACTAATTGTAATTGATAAATTGATTGACAATTTGCAGCCCAAGTTGATGGTTCCGCCTCAGCCCAGAGGAAACAATAGTGTTGCTCCAGATACGTCAGAGTTTCCTTATGTTGCAAACTTGTGGAAGATTATCCCCTTCCATGAAAAGGATGCTGCGTTTTCAGTTGGTCAAATTTCTATGGTGTTTTTAGTTGATCTTCTTACTGTCTCCAATGAAAGGATGATCGAGAAATTACCATTGTTGTTACATGTTACATTCTCTTTGCTCGATCACTACTTGTTTATTGTTCAAGAACTGGCTGGCGCATTGTTGATTCACTTGATTCAGACTTTGGCATCTAATGAACCTAAGTCTGCAACAACAATCGAGACTTTAAGACAGCGAGACCATTTCAAGCACTTGTGGGTATATGACGACTTAAACAATGATAAGAAGGGTGCCAGAACTCCTAAAAATATGGATCTTTTGGCTCGAAACATTTTGGAAATCTTTGTAAATGTAGCTCCAAAGCTCCAGGATGAGTGGAGTAGAGTATCTTTGAATTGGGCTACCACATGTGCAGTTCGTCATATTGCATGTCGTTCGTTCCAAATATTTAGATCCTTGCTTTCATTCTTGGACCAGAGTATGTTGAAGGACATGTTGCACCGTTTATCTAATACGATTTCAGATGAGACATTAGATATTCAAGGATTTGCAATGCAAATTCTTATGACGTTGAATGCCATCACTGCAGAATTAGACTCTGACAAACTTATCGACTTCCCTCAGCTTTTCTGGTCCAGTGTTGCATGTTTGAGTACAATCCACGAGCAGGAATTCATTGAAGTTCTTTCGACGATGAATAAATTTATTTCCAAGATTGACTTAGATGCACCTGACACTGTTTCATGTTTGATTTCCACCTTCCCTCCGAAATGGGAAGGAAAGTTCGAAGGATTGCAGCTGATTGTGCTCGTTGGTTTACGCTCATCAACGGCATGGGAACCTTCCATCAAGTTCCTTGATAAGTTGAATACACTTAAAGATAGTGAAATAATTGGAATGGGTGATTCAAGATTGTTGATGTCATTATTGGCGAACATGCCACGTTTCTTGCATGCATTGCATCAAAAGTCCATATCACCGGAAATTGAACGGGCTGCATCAGCATTAAGTAGTTTAGCTGAGAGTGCTGGTAAACCATCCCTTGCCAGAATAATGGAATCGTTATCCAAAAACAGATTTAGATCCAAGAAGGATTTCGTGGTGCAAACTCTTTCAACAATCAGAGATATCTTCTTCCCAGTCTACGAAGCTCAATCATTGGTGTTGTTGTTGGGTTTCCTTTCCAACAAGATTCCTTGGGTCAAAGTTGAGACTATGAGTCTTTTGAAACACATTTTTCCATTGGTGGATCTACAGTGTGACGAATTTGTAGGAGTTGGGGCGGATCTTATTTCTCCCTTATTGCGTCTTTTACTTACCGACTACGCCGAACAGGCTTTGGAAGTATTAGACGAGGCTGTTATCATTTCTGGTTCCCAACTGGATAGAGACGTCTTAAGAATGAGCTTGGGAAACACTAGTATCAAAAAAGAGTACGAAAAGACTGCTACATTATTTGGATTACCTGACGAAAATGGCTGGGCAATTCCGATGCCAGCTGTTACTGCTGCTAGTACGAGAAATAATGTTCATGCTGTCTTCTCCACTTGTGTTGTTCCTGCTCTTGTAGACGAGAATGAAGAACATCAAAAGGAGGAAGAGATTCAATTCCACTTTGAAGATTATTATGCCCCTGCTCCAGACTATGGCGACTCTGTATCTGTTGCTGTGGAAGAAGCTGATGCTTCTTTAAGCAATGTCTGGGCTGCATTAGATGATTTCGATTCTTTCTTTACAAAGGATACAGAGAACAAGGGAGTGGTTCCAGTTAATAATGCGTTGATAGAGCGCCAATCACATCTCCATAGTGCTTCAGTGGACACTAGGTACAGCAATTCCAGTGATGTCCTGGCGCCGATGGATTCAGCACCTAACATATATGATAAGAAGGTTTCTGTGATTTTGAATAGAAGTTTGGCAAGAACACAGTCCAATACTTCGTTCAAGACTAGTTTGGCTGATTCTATTGGTGCAGCTAACTATGGAAACCAAGCCACACTGATAATGACCAAGAGATCTTATATTCCGTTCAGAAATAGCAGAAGCACATTGAAATCAAAGAACGACAGCTTTACCACACCAGTTCTTCCAATGTCGCCTAATTTCGAGAACCAGTCTACCCCAACAGCCTTCAAAACTCCCACCACAATAACTCCTGCAGGATCATCGTACAATTTATCATCTACTTCACCTTCTGTTGGATCTCCTGGAGATATGCAAGCAGCAAGTAATTACGAAAATGCCACCAGGTTGGAACAATTATTGGGAGGAAGTAAAAAGAGATCTAAGAGAACATCTAAGCTCTCACCTAATGCCTCGAGTACGAATGTTTCTCCTAGCGTCCAGGGCCGCCACCTTTGGAAGCCCAATAGCAAGGGAAGTTTAGGTTCCCCTAGTTCACTTAGTACACCGCCAGCAACAGCGCAAAGCGTGGTTGCAACCACGCCCAAAACAAAAGATAAGAAAAGGAATTCACGAAAGTTATAGATTAGCATACTATTATGAATAATGTATCAATTTATATTATTTTGTTTTGATTGCATTTGGAATGAGTATATTAGGTCGGATTTTGCAACTAAAATGATTGCAAAAAACGGCAATATGCAGGTCGTTGAATACTTCATCTTCTATAACAGTAGCATATCTAGTAATGAGCTTAAGAGATATATACTAATATCTAAAGAAGCAAATAATCTGCTCTTATCATATATCTATGTTTAGAATGTCAACAATCGAGTCTTAGATCGACAACAAAATAGAAGATATTGGTACTTAGCAGTGGACCAGGTGTCACAAGTAATTTAGAAGCCACACCACCAAAATGTGAGAACCTTCACTTAAAAGCGTAAATAATTACTAATTGCATTCTGATATCTTAAATCTGTCAATTTCACCAATCTTACAAGCATGTACTAGTGTCACGGTTCTAGAAAGCAAAATAGAATACTATATCACCACGTGATCTCATGTTAATTCACGTGACTGATTACGGCTCAGCTGACTAGACGCACGCGCCTACATTAACGAAAAAAAGTTCAAAAAGATTCTTGATTTCTACGAAGTGAAGATGGAATAAGTACCATATTCAGCCCTGAACAGCTACCAGCAATGCCACCAAAGAAGAAGCAGCCACAGATTTCAGACAAGAACAAATCGAAGGCCAAGGCCAAGTCTGCGGACGATAAAACGTTCGGTTTGAAGAACAAGAACAAATCCAAGAAAGTGCAACAGCAGATTTCTCAGATCCAGGCAGGTATCGATGGAGGTATGGCCAAAAAGAGGGAGGCAGACGCAAAAAGACTAGCAGCTGAGAAGAAAGCAGCTGAAGACGCCAAAAAAGAGGCAGCTGCTCTTTTTGGCATTGTCCAGCAAAAAGTCCCTTTTGGTGTGGATCCCAAATCCGTGTTATGTGAATTTTTCAAGAAGGGTCTTTGTACTAAAGGTAACAAATGTAAGTTTTCGCACGATATTAATATTGGTAGAAAAGATGCCAAAAAGGACTTGTACACAGATGCCAGAGCTGAAAAAGAAGAAGATACCATGGACCATTGGGACGAAGAGAAATTACGTAAAGTTATTCTGTCCAAGCATGGTAATCCCAAAACTACCACTGACAAAGTATGTAAGCATTTCATTGATGCTGTGGAAAACGGAAAGTACGGTTGGTTCTGGGTGTGCCCCAATGGAGGTAACGAATGTAAGTACAGACACTCTTTACCTCCAGGATTTGTGTTGAAGACAAAAGAACAAAAAAGATTGGAAAGATTGGCTGCTGAGTCACAACCCAAGATTTCCTTGGAAGAGTTCCTTGAGCTTGAAAGAACGAAGTTGGACAGAAGCAAATTCACTCCTATCACCATCGAGACATTCCAGAAATGGAAAGCTATCCAGTTGAAGAAGAGAGAAGACGACAAAAAGAAGGACGAGAAGTCTGGCAAGCGACCCAGAACCGGTAAGGAAGTTATATTGGAGAAGTTCTCAGACAAGTATTACACTGAAGAAGATGAAGGAGACCAATGGGATTTGTCGCAGTTCAAGAGAGATCTTCCAGCCGACAGTGACGAGAATGTTAGAGACTACGGTGATGGTTCTTATGTTCAGGAGCTTTACTTGCAGAACGATGAATCTGAAAAACCAAAGGAATCTGAAGAACCAAATGAGCCAGTGCTTGAAACTATTGAAGCAGAGAGAGGTTCAGAATCTACTCCAGAGGCTGCTTCAGAAACAGCAGAAATCACGAAAGAAACAGAAGTTGATACTTCTTTTCAAGAGACGGTGTCCGAAGAAGGGCAGCCCATAGTCTCGTCGGCATAAGCTTTAATACATTTAAAGATTCTTGATCTCCAGATCCGAGACGAATTCATTTTCCTCCCTGATAGTGATCTCTAGCATTTTCACGTTTGTACCATATCTATATATACCTAAACTATATATATCACTATAACATTATTGAAATTTTCGCAACCATCAACTCTTCAAGTTTCGGAGGTCCTCAGTGCTGTTGACAAAGAACTGTTGGTCTCCATCAGAGAACAATCTGAGTTCTGTACCTGAGGCTTCTAGATCTTGTAACGATGTTATCACTCTGCGAATCCAATTGGCCCCTTTTCTATCCATTTCCTCAAGCTCGTAGAAATTTGGCGAATCGTAAATATTTTGCAAGTTGTCAAAAAGATTGGTCTCGTGTTGTGAAAAAGCTTCTTCGCTTTCGGTTTTAGCATGGTGCAAAACAGCTTCTGGTCTTTTGGGTAATGGTGGCAGTTCAATAATCGTTAACTCAGCCATAGAGCGTTTAGGGGCAAGTTCAGAATCGGTATGCGCTCTTGCCAAATAATCTCTTCTCGGTAAGGGTGGTTTTCTTTCAAGAGAATTTCCCATCAAATTAGTTGGTTTCTTTGGTATCATTGGTGGCAATTTGGCTCTTCTTTCTTCGGCCTGTGGTGTAGATACAGGGCTTTCGTCAGATAAGTCGATCAAATTAGGTATTTCCACCGGCTGTGGAGTTGTAGATGAAGATGCTACTCTTCTTTTCGTAGTCAAGATTCTTACAAGTTCGTTGAGGATCTTATTGTCGTCAACATCAGACAAAGAATCTTCTACCACACGAATATTGATGCTCAAAATGTGGCCCGGCTGAGATTTTGCCAAGTCTACATAAGCTTCAAGATCTGCTTCGCCCGAATCACCAATACATATAAACTTCTTTTCAGGGAAATCATTCAAGATTTTATCCAAAGATTTTTTTTTACGAGAAGAAGATGGCTCCATGAGGGAAGAAATAATATTTCCAGTGTAATGCTTAAGATGGAATGAACCATAAGGAAGCTTCACTGCACGAAAGTATTGTTCGATTGTACTGAACAATTGCCAGGGTGAGTTGGAAACATAATGGAACGAAACGTTGTCTAGTTTTTTGATGTTATCATACCAGCTAATCACGGGAGGAATGCTCCATGTAGTTACTTCTTTCAATAAAAGGTTTGTCATCAACTCTCTTTTGTCCCCTATAACACCAGTCAATTTGACAGTGTCGTCAATATCACTGATCACACCAATTCCTTCACCTGGTACAAACATAACGTCCTGAAACGAAAAGATGGTATCATCGGAGTTAGCTTTGACTTGTATTACTGAAGGAAGGTAGCTTGTCTGGACGGTTGTTTCAAAATTTCCACTGGCATCTGTAAAGACTTCCTTTTCTGCGATTTCAGACTGGACTAGATGAGAGCCTATGACGACAGTTAGTGCTGCGTTGGGGATTGATCTGGCGATAAACGATGCCAATCTCTCCTTCATCAACTCTTCGTTGTTTACAACAGACGGACCAGTTTGCAAAGATGAACTAGAGCTTGTGACGTTTCTAAGTTGGTCCGGGTTTGAGTCTTTAGAAGCTTCAGAATGGAAAGATTCTAAATCAGAAATATCATCCTGTAGCATATCCTGTTTCAATTTGTCGCTTTCCAACTGATAAATAGCCTGATCAGAGTTGGCCGAGTTGTACCGTGTAACTTGTCTAACTAACGAGAGGATCAATCTGTTTTTACGGGTCATGAGACCGGGACACGAGACCCAGCCCTTGATGTCTATGTAGTACTTGTCGCCTACTTGTCTGGTATACGAAGGGAACAAGGTAATGGAGGCATCTTTAGGGAAGATAACGTTTCCCTGTTCGTCATAAATATCACTTCCAGGTGTACCAAAAGCACGAGAAGCCCCGGAGGCTATCTGGGTGACTTGTCCAGTAATTCGTGGTATATAGTTGTCTCTGGTGGCTCTGGCTAGGCCCAAAAGTCTTTGTCTACGGGAAAGAGGCTGAGACAGATCTGAATCTAGAGTAGGAGAAGATGTTCTGCGATTGATGTTGGAATATTCAGAGGGACTGGTCATTTTGGCATAGTGTTTGCGGGAGAATCTTAGAAGCTCGGGCGAAACAGGGTAGTGCTTCTTGAGAGCGCGGTAGTCTCGATAGATATCCGCGATGAGTTTGAGCTTGGAGTTTTTGGCGGGAGGTTTAGCAGTGGGAGGGAGAAAGAAGCGTTTGAAGAGAAACCCCGAGACGAGTTTGACGAAGTTGGTACGTTTGCCTCTCAGTTTGGAAACTTAGGATGGGTTAGTCAGGTGGAGTCAACGATGGAATTATGGCAGCTGCTATACTGAGTGCTTTTACTATTGATTGCTATTGATGATAGTATTCGCAAATAGATAAGAGAATATTTCCAGATTATTCCATGTGATGATGAAACTATTTTATTTTGTACTGGAATTGATTTATTGAATCTCTAATGTTCACTTCTGTAGGGAAACAAGAAAGCCAGAGGAAACGACAACGTGTGAAAGATTCACTGAATTATATGAAATTATCTTGACAAAAGTGTGAAGCTAGACTCGTTTTGAAATTCACCTTTCTTGGTCGACTATAAGTGTGAACAATTGGATGTGGAATTGGATCTAAATTGAATTAGCAGTAATTCCCAGTAGCATTCTCTGGATGTGGTGCGGCTTTCGATCTGAGATTAAGTATGCGCAGTGGAAAATGTACTGAGCGAACTTTTCTTGATTATTGTGAGGATTCTGTTTCAAAGATTTTATAATCCATGAATATTGTTGGGATCTAAGGAAACGACTTGGTTTTACGTGACAAATCGCTACAATTTTCAATATATTTAATTATAAGTAAATAATTAATTCATGAAAAAGCAGCAAAACATGTTAACGACAATAAATATAAGAATGTGAATATAAAAAATCGTACCCGTCCCTAGAATTCTTAAGAATTCGCTGAAAAAAAATTCCAAATTTCCAAATACAATATCCGAACCACTAAGAAGCTGCCAAATACCACGAAGCCGCCAAAACCACGAAACCTGTATTTCATATTTTCTCATCAAACTTTTATTCATTTAGATCGATATACATTTTGCAACCTATGTCGCAAAGCTTGACAGGAGAAAATGTCGCGCGCAACTCAATATAACCACAAGGTTTATAGGAGTAGACAAGCCCCACAAATGTTCTCCAGGACGAACATAAAAAAACTACCAAATCCGCCAGAAAAACTGCTACACTTTGCAATTCAAGATGGCGGACGACTTGCATAACATTTCGATCGGAAACGAACTCAAAGACTCATACAAAGCAACATCTAAATGGATCAATAATGGGATCAACTGGCTCACAGACCTTGAAGAGTTCTATAGAGAAAGGGGAACGATAGAAAAGGAATACGCTGCGAAATTGAAGGAATTGAGCAAACGACACTTTGACAAAAAGTCCAAGCTATCGTCCCGGTTATCTGTTGGAGACGAACCTCAAATCACACCGGGTTCGTTGGAATGTGCTTCTTTGGTATTATGGACGGATATGTTAACCCAGACTGAGGCTATAGCCGATCGCAGATTGAAATTCGGTCAGGAGTTGAACATCAAGGTCGCCGACAACTTGAACATCTTGAAGGGGAAGTCAACCAGACTTGCACAGCAAGTTGACGTCATCAACGAATACCTCGCTTCAGAGAAACAGAAGATGGAAGATGACATCAACAAGTCCAAGAAACATTACGACACTTTGTGTGGAGCTACCGAAACGGCCAGAGACAAATGTGTGAAATCGGCTTCAGAAAAGTACAAACAAAAGCTTGAAGACAAGACTGTGGATATGAACGTAGGAAAAAACGATTACCTAATCAAGATCAACATAGCCAACAGATTGAAGGATAAGTACTATTTTCAAGATGTTCCGGAATTGCTTGACTACTTGCAGGAGTTGAATGAAAGCAGGGTAGGATTGGTCAACAAGCTTTTGAAAAATGCATCGATCATCGAACGCAATGCCAATGACGAAGTCAAGAATACTTTGCATCTCATTGATCAAACCATCGACCAGAATAATCCCAAGTTAGACACAGCTATGTTCATAAAACATAATGTTTCAGACTGGAAGGAACCCGCAGATTTCTACTTCATTCCCAGTTCAATCTGGCATGACGATGAGGAGTTGGTAACTAAGGAGCCGGAGTTCACCAATTTGAAGAAAAGGTTGTCTGAAGCACTTGGACGCCATTCACAGTTTGAAAGAGCCTGTATCGACTCAAAACAGAAACTCGAAGAATCCACCCAGGATCGTAACAAAGATTCAGAAAATTTGACCCTTAAGTTCGATGGAAAATTGCTGACATCGTTGAGCATTTTACTGTCATTCATGAAGGAAGATACCAAGCGAGTCCAGAACGAAGTGGAGATAGAAATCATCCAGAACTTCGCAGGAGACAAGGACTTGACATATGTAGAACAGACTAAGCAAAAGAAGTCTAAGTTCGGATTTATGAGAAGTGGAAGCAAGAAGGAAAGTACTACATCTCCTGACAACGGATCATCAGATACGCATTCGCTTCACACTGTTAAAACCAGCAATAGTCACCATACGTTCAGTTCTAACGTGTTTAGTTTGCGAAGAAACAAAACACAGACCAGCAGCTCTGGTGCTGGAGGTTCGGGTAGTGGAAGAGCTTTGTATGAGTACCTAGCTAAAGGTGACGATGAAGTCACTATTGCCGCAGGAGAGACATTCACGTTGATCGAAGAAGATTCTGGCAATGGCTGGACTTTAATCAGTCTATCCAATGGTGCACAGGGTTTAGCACCTACTTCGTATTTGGAAATATCCAAACTCATACAAGCAGACACCACAGGTGGCAGTTCGAAGAAAAAAGGTCCTTCTGTTGCACCCAGAAGAGGAGCCAAGAAGGTATCGTATGTGGAAGCGTTATATGACTATAATGCGGACGGAGACGACGAGATCTCCATTCGAGCCGGTGATAGGATCGTCTTGATCCAGGATGACACTGATGGCAGTGGCTGGACAGAGGGAGAGTTGAATGGACAAAGAGGGTTATTCCCCACGGAATATGCCAAGAAGATATAGATAGAGTTCTTTAGGCATAATTAGAACTGAAAGGAATGATCAGTATAGCGAACATCGCAGTTTTATACATGGTTCTATGATTCTACGTAGAGTGCATCGAATAGATTCTATTGTTTGCAGACTAATTGAAATTCAGAATACTATAGCAGGAAGAGATTAAGTACATACGGAAAGCAAAAACAAAATGTTAACATTAAATGATAATATATTAAAAATATGATTCTAATACACAAAATAAGACCTAACCTAAAACTTTCCGCATCTATCGAACATCAGTCTCTTTTCAGATCAGATCTTGGATGAAATGAGCGAGGACTCTTCATTTTACCGTTGGAACCCCCTGTTTCAATACTGAAGATTTACACAAGCTAAAATATGCGATATTTAGTAGACTTCACCTGGGATTTCAAAGACGACTTGCTTACCGGTCAACTTGGCGTATAATTGTTGGAAAGATTCCAACTTGTAGTCAACAGCAGTGGAGTCCTTGGAATCCAACAAGACCTTTTGGATCTTGTTACCACCAACCAAGTATCTGACTCTCTTACCGATGATTTCGGTTGGGAAAACCAAGTCTTCCAAGATCTTGTCGTGGACGGCAGTCAAGGTTCTGGATCTTGGTCTCTTTTGTTGTTGTCTGGCCTTTCTGGATGGCTTTGGCAAGATTCTTCTTTCAGCCAAGAAGACGACGTGGGAGTCTGGGAACTTCTTCTCTAACTCTCTGGTCAATCTGGTTTGGACCTTTCTGTAAGCACCGAGAGATGGAGGTGGGACCAAGACAGCGAGAGCCTTCTTACCACCGGAAACTTCGATTTCCTTGATGGACTTGAATTGCAAGGCTCTGAGGTCAGCCTTGAGGTCGGCTTGGGATTCCAAGTCAACGAAAGCTTGGGCAACCTTCAATTCCAATTCGGTTGGCTTTTCAGATAAGATCTTGTTGACAGCAGACATGGTGACAATTATGATATGTATGAACCGTTAGTTAATCTAAGAAGAGGTTTCCTTCAAGTAGCGTCCTTTTTTTTTCTTCCTGGTAGACGAATTTTTCGCTTTACAAAACGGGGATTCTTGCAGTTTAGGGAAGTAATCTGCAAAATAGAAGTTTGTATGGTGAAAAATTTGAAAAGTGCGACTTGCGACTGTAGTGCGGTGTGGATGTTGTATTTTCATGGAAATGCAACAGCGTGCAGATAGTGAAGAGTAAGATGGAAAGCGAAGCTCAAAAGGGGAGAACGTGCAAATCACGTGTGAACAGGACTGCTTTTTCAAAATGAGTATCACGTGGAAATATCTACAGTATCCGACACGACCAATCCATGCTTCATCTTAGCTCTTTACTTCTTCCACCTTCCTACCAATTTCGAAAGGGTACAATATAGAAATGGCTGTTAATTGTTTAAAGGGAATTGGAGCTACCATTTGAAAATGAAACTAGACAATTTCCATTGATACAAACATGATGGTATAGAAGTTGAGTTTGTAAGATCTCATCACCATACCTAATGCCTTTAGCTTTCTCTCTATATATTTGTAGGAACAATTTTGTTTCTACGAGTCGGGCAATGTCTGATCTTTTCCATATTTTCACGTGACTACCATGTGTAGGAGTATGTCCAATATCTGGAGTACATAGCTCCATCCCATGCTGTACCACCACAAATGTTGCTACCTCGTCAATTGTTCTTGTCTCGAGCTTGTCTGAACAGAATTCGTAGGATGTCGTCTCTCTCCCTTGTGGAACAAGCAAAGAAATCCGCGGCCTACCAGGCTGTGGATGAGAACTTTCCAGCCTCTGCCAAAGTTGTGGGCATTGGATCTGGCTCCACTGTCGTTTATGTAGCTGAGCGTATTGGTCAATTATCCAACAAGGATTCGTTTGTCTGTATTCCTACTGGATTCCAGTCAAAACAGTTAATCATAGACAATGGCTTGAAGTTAGGTGCTATTGAGCAGTTTCCAGACATCGACATTGCTTTTGATGGTGCTGATGAAGTCGACTCTTCCTTGAACTTGATTAAAGGTGGGGGTGCATGTTTATTCCAGGAAAAGTTGGTAGCAGCCAGTGCAAAGACGTTTGTAGTTGTGGCAGACTACCGTAAGAAATCTGACAACTTGGGTATCCAGTGGAAGCAGGGTGTTCCCATAGAAATCGTGCCCAACTCGTATGCCAAAGTCATCGACGACTTGAAAAAATTGGGTGCAACCTCCGTGAATCTCAGACAAGGAGGTTCGGCTAAGGCTGGTCCAATTATCACCGACAACAACAACTTCTTACTCGATGCCGATTTTGGTGCCATCAAGGACCCAAAGGCTTTGCATGACCAGATCAAGGCCCTTGTCGGTGTAGTTGAAACTGGTTTGTTCACGTCTATGGCTTCGAAGTCGTACTTTGGCGAACAGGACGGTCAGGTCAATGTGTGGTCTGTCTAGTGATCATACGCTGTACAATGATATTGCAATATACTATAAATACCTAGAGAAATAGAGTAACCGTAATGTAAGGTAATGTAAGGTAATGTAAGGTAATGTAAGGTAATGATGGAGATCAAGGAAATGTAGAGTTAAGAGGCGAATTTTAACTCAATTGATTAGTGTAAATGAAACTGTTTAAGTAAAATGTTTCGAATTGTAAAGGAGTAACAGATAATGGAATAATAACAGAGTTTATGGAATTGTAACGGAGTAATGGAATGGTGCAAGTAAAATTAGCATCAAGAATGTTCTGTCTGCTACAGTGTACTGGCTCCAAATGATCGTGCAATCATCAACGAATTGAACAAAGATATGCTAGCATGGTATCTATGAATGCCAGAGGGTTACATGTTGTGGTTAGTCCCTGCCTAATCACTTACTGTGACTAGATATCCAGTTCAAGGTTTCCACAAGACCCGTACCGTCAACAGCAATGGTTGGAATGACCGACCAGGTATGTTCGCCCGTCAATTTGTTTAACTCAAACCGTTCAATAAGCTCCGTAGGCTTGATGGCGTCATAGACATCCTGCTTGTTTGCCAAAACAATCAACAAGCAGTTGGCCAACTCCTTGTCGTTGATGACTCGCAACAACTCCTTCTTGGACTCGTCCAATCTTTTCAAGTCCGACGAATCTACAACGTATATTAGGGCGTTGGTGCCTGTGAAGTAGTGTCTCCACAAGGGTCTGATTCTTTCTTGTCCACCACAGTCCCAGACGGCAAACGAGATATTCTTATGTTTGACTGTTTCGACATTGAACCCAACAGTTGGAACCGTCTTGGATGTTTTGCCGAGCTTCAACTTGTAGAGAATGGTGGTTTTTCCAGCATTGTCCAAGCCAAGCATTAATATTCTCATTTCACGGTTCTTGAACAACCTCGATACTAAGAGGCCCATAGCGACGTTGTCTGGCGTGAACTCGGGGGTAGATAAATGAATGTGCTTCCAGGATTTGGAATTTGATCTGTCAAAATTTAGACGAGAAAAGGAGACTCAAGAACAAAACAGCGAAACGTGGATAGCGAGAATCAAGCCGTATCAACAATTAGTTCGCTGATCTGAAAAACAAATCTAATAATAATAGAAACAATCACAAAAAAAACGGGTAGCAGACAATAACACCAAGTAAGCGCCAGGCTTTAAGTTCTAACAAAATCAACTTTATTTTGAGTATTTATTATTTGCTGTAATCCATATGGAAAATGTTCACGAATAAATTGTACAGACAAATGATGTGCCGATGCCCAAAACAGAAAACGGGGGAAATCACGGTGACGTGTTGTGTGTGGTTTCAGCTACCGGAATTTTGAATCACCCTACAACCAGACGTGTAGTTGTCGCCCATTCTTGGGGCCTGAGCTAGATGGGTTTTGAGATCTGAAGCCATGGCCCTTCGGTGAAGCTGTTGGCGTTAGACGCGCTAGACACTTTTTATATGGAGCCGTACGACAACCTCGTAGGGCTCGACAGATAGTAGACTTTTCGTCTGAAATAAATAAGCAATCTTCTGGACAATGCAGCAGAGATTGATAGCATAGATTGAGGTATATACTCCAATAGAAGTCGTGGATGTACTATTAAAGAACGCTACAGGGCTCCTGAAATACATTATTTGGAGATAATTGTGCTTTAGTAAGGTAATACAAGCAGAGACAAATATAGAGGGAAAGTGTGGAGTTAATAAGGTACAAGTAAATCCCTTTAGAGTTCGCCTTTCGATTTCATTCGGCGGGTTATGGTTTGAAACTGGGGATAAGCTGATTTAAAAAGCCTATCCACTTTATTTTCACGCTCTATGAGCAAGTTTATGTATGTTTTGGCTATTATTTCTTAATTGTTTTCGTTCATGCATCAGAGCAGTTTTTTTTGGAAGACTACTTTTTTGTATGGCCATATTCTGCTTACCTATATCGCTTATTCCGTACGCGTCGAATTTGTTCCTTACAAAGGAATAGAAGAAAAAGGGATCTCTTGCAATTCAACAAACTTATAAAGAGCTCTCACACCTTTATGAATAGTATAGGGGATGCTCAAAAAGACGCGAAACTTCTTCAAGCATATTGTTAGGATGGTCTCATACACCAATCCACCTCAAAATTTGCGGGTAATAACTATTCCAGTTATACCAATGACTGATGTAGAATAGACGGCTGGAGTAAAAACTCCTGGCGGGAATTCTGGTCGTACCCCAATCGTATTATATCTATTAGATGCGTATCGCATAAAATAAAGAACCCCGGCGCTTAGTCAATGTACGACCTGTATGATGTTGTTTGCAGCCATCGCACAACAAGCTTTCCTTACATAAACCAACAGTATATGGAACAATATAATTTCAACAGTTCAAAAATTTTAATATTCGTTCTCCAACATTAACAAACAATCGTTGTCGTGTTATATCATGAATAACTTTTATAATTTTCTCTATTTCTTGCAACTGCTGAATCTGCTAATTTAATGTATTTATTCTATGGTACAGATGCTGTTATCTATGTATGTATGCCACCTAAGCCTTACTCTTTTTTGACTTCTTTTTCTCCTTTCTAGCACTCTTGTCTTCCAATTTCTTCATGGTATCCACTCTATCAATAACTCTTTCCAACGACAACTTCACGTCTCCTTTGCCGAAGTGGTCTAAGTTGTAGTACTTGGGTGCGAATTCAACCAACCACTCTGGTCTGACTGCGGTAACGGTCCTGATGTAGTTCTGACTTGTCAATACAAATTCGTTATAAATAACCCATTCACTTTCTGTTGCCAACACCGTCGAAGGATGAATCAATACTTCTTGATTATCCTTAATAGTAAGGTAACCCTTACCCGCCGACTTCTTCTTGGCCACTTGCATGAAGAAACCAGCAGCCAATGCCTTTCTGACATTAACGGCCCATGAAGGATCTTCAAATGGAGTGCTGTTTAAGTCTATGTCATTTCTCTCCATGATACGACGCAATTGTGCTCTAACACTCTTGGCAGAAGTTAATGATCTATAAGACAAAAAATTGTCACGACACCATTGGTGCACTCCAATACTTTGAGCATCATCAGAAATGAAACCAGCGTAGACATTAAGCAAAGTGACATGGTCACCGTCTTGATGGGCAAATGCCATCTTAGCATCATCTGCTCTCTTTCTGGCTGCGGCAGGTCTGACGAAGACATTTGGGACCGACAACAATGCTACAATAGTCAAAATGTCTTCAGAACAGTTGAAGGCAGATGAACCAATCAACATCACTGCCAACATTGGATCTAAAGGAAATTGTGAAGCCATACGACCCGCAGCGGTTAAATCACCTTCATCAGATAAACATTGCAAATAATTCAATTCCTCCAATGCTCTCATCATGGTTTCGGGTGCAGGTGGGTCCATAAAATCAAAGTGGACTAAGTCATCTATTCCCAATTTCTTCAATTCCAATACCGTTGATGCTAAGTTACTTCTCAAGATTTCAGGATATGACTGTTCTATTAACTCCTTTTGGAAAGCTTCTTCGGTGTACAATCTGAAACATTTACCTGGTCTGGTACGACCGGCACGACCAGCTCTTTGTTGAGCAGATGCCTTGGAAATTGGAGAAACCAACAATGACTCAACTCTGATTCTGGGATTATAAACCTTTTGTTTGGAGAAACCTGGATCAACCACATACACAATACCATCGATAGTCAAAGAGGTCTCAGCAATGTTGGTTGAGACAATGACCTTTCTTCCTGGTCTGCCATTTGGTTTTAATCTTTCTGGAGCAGGATCGAAAATCTTCTGCTGTTGGTGTGGAGGTAAGGAACCATATAATGGATAAACCTTGATAGGTCCACAGTCTTGTTCTCTGATCAATTCGTCCCCTTCCAAAGATATCTTTCTACAAGCGTCTTCAATTTCTTCCTCACCTGTCAAGAACAACAATATGTCACCTTCTTCTTCTGTGGCGTGGATTTGCAAAACTGTTCTGATAGCAGCATCTAAGTAGTCACGTTGGTACTCTGGAGTGTAGTAGATTTCTACTGGATGTGTTCTACCAGGAACTGCCAACAATGGGGCATCGTTGAAATATTTCTGGAATTTTTCAGCATCTAAAGTAGCCGACATGATGATGATCTTCAAATCTGGTCTTCTGACACTCACTTGTTTCAACAAACCCATTAAAATATCTGTAGCCAAGGTTCTTTCGTGCGCTTCATCTAGAATAATACAGGAGTATCTCTTCAAATCATGGTCCTCCATGGCTTCTCTAAGTAACATACCATCAGTCATGTACTTCAAAATAGTCTTGTTAGAAGTTTTGTTCTCAAAACGAATGCTGTAACCTACTTCTTCGCCTAGTTCAACATCCATTTCATCAGCTACTCTCTTGGCCACGGACATGGCTGCAACTCTTCTTGGTTGGGTACAGGCAACTTGGGTTCCAGCCAAATGTGGCATATCATCATACAAAACAAACTGGGGAATCTGTGTAGTCTTACCAGAACCAGTCTCACCTACAAAAACCATGATCTGGGTGTTCTGGAAAATTCGCAAAAACTCATCCCTCTGAGCATGCACCGGCAAGTCACGTCTAACCTTTAAAATATCGAAATACTGCTGGCTGAAATTGCCACCAGTGAAAGGATTGATCTTTGCTGACTCCAACTTCACGGCTTGTTGCGAAACCGTCTTGTGTCTAATCATTCCCGAGAACTCTCCAGCATCATGATGAACTAGAACTTCTGGAGCCATGAGATGAGGATGTAATCTTAACTTTTCTTCTGCTTCTTCAGCCACAATTTCGGCCTTGGATTCATCATCCAACTTCTGCTTCTTGAAAGCTCTTTCAGCAACCATGGTGAAACGAAAATTCAAAGGATAAGTAGATATAGTACTGCGATTGATAATTGATGTAGGAGCCTACAATTATTTCTAGAATCTATTTTTTTCAGATGAGTTGCACGTGATGCTTTTTTCGCAATTATTGGCTGCGAATTACCAGTGTGCAGAAACTAGTAAACACCAGAAACAGCACTAGATTCGCCATTTCAGTCATATACCAAGCAGGTCAGTCGTGGTCACAGAACCAACGAATTTAGTCTATACATTTTACTCTTGGTATAAGTTGGCGTAAGAGAAGCAAGCCGTAAGATTATTCTACATATAGGTACGCTTTGAAAAGCTCTATTGTATTAAATCGATGTGCGATTCTCTCTTCGCAGCAGTCGAGTGTTCGACACTTTGCAAACAAGTGTACCGAGAAACTTTTCCGATATCATACAGCATTGAGATTTGACTAATGGAACAAAAATTGAAGCTCAAACTGTCTACCATTGCACACTTCCAACGTGTAGCATAATCTTAAACATAAATCCACTACTCTTTTATTTATCAACTCCATGCATTTTGTCCTTGTCATTCTAGAGAGATGGAAAAGAAGAAACGGTTTTCTGCTAGTGAAATAGTTTTAGTTTGGAAATCTACATGTTGTAACGGACTCACACGTTGAATTGAGTATTCTTGTGTTGTCGCATAATAAATTATATTTCTGTATATTATTTTTGAAGTATATTAAATGTCAACATCTTTGCATATATGAAGGCAGTCGTATATATAGAGCGTGGTTATATTTTTAAGCGTTGATACCAAAATATCCGCTGTCGATAGAAAATGATTTTGAATGTAATTTTGTGAAGAGGCTAAATAATCAGGGAGGGCTTTTTTCACTAATGACTCACCAAGAAACAAATGCCGGAGTAGAGTAAGCAATTAGTTAATGAATCCCAACAGAAACTGATTTTGACATCCATTTCTACTTCAAATTTCATGAGAAACCATGTTCCACCCAAGTCAAACTTTTTAAGTACTATCGAGAAACACGAGCAGGGAAGAATAGATTAAATTGAAATTTTCCGATCGTCTATCTTAATATATTTTGTCCTTTTTTTTCTTGGGTGGAGGTTATTTGGTGAGCAGTTGAATATGTTTCTTACGAATTATAGGCTTTATGTTTTAGTTAGAAATAGGCGAGGTGTTAAAATCAACAGCGGGAAACTATTTTTTCCAGAGTACACACAGAAGATAAAGCGTGCGAATTTAATTTAATTTTATTTAGCAATGGCATGAAATTGAAGAAATTGTCATTGTTTAAAGGTACGTAAAATCATTTGATGAAAATTAGTATAAGGTATATTCAATAAAATATAATAAAATTTTTGAGGATGGTTCGGACTGCCCAATCTCCAGCTAATGTTCATAAACAGTTACGATTATCGACCAATTGGGCCCTTTTAAGTGAAAGAAGGATGTAGAGAAGTAAAAACCAGGGAATTGATTCTTGGGTGGTGTCTAAAATTTGGAAAACTTCTGTTGCTAAGGAAATGGATAAACATCACGTAGAAGCAGCATTCAGGAATAGCAAATAAGGACCGTCAGTTCAGAATCATCCTACAGTAATATTGCTGGGAATTAGAGAGAATTATTCATTACCTCATGCATAAATGTTAACACTTTCAAATACAGTCCCAAAATACAGAAATTCTCACACTATTAAACTTAGTCAAGGGTAAGTTAATGTAATTTCTCACCAAAATAAATATCCTACGACGAAATTGAAGAAATATTCGAAATGATTGGATCCCACTCAGAATCCAATAGGAACCAAAAAGAGCCACCATGTAGATGTTTCGAAATAAAATGAAAGATACTGTAATATTAAGTATTGGAGGCAGCTTCAAATGAAGTTTAAAATAGTCCATCAAAAATTTGATTCTTCAATCACTTTACTAATTGGCGAAGTGCCGCTACCATAAAATCCAACCATTTTGGGAATTGCTACAGGATCAACAACAGATTCTGGAGCCACTTCAGCAACATCGCTAGAAGCTGGGACATCAGATGAACTTGTTTGTTCAGTTGTATTTACAGGAGCTGCCTCAGTAGCAGATACACTATTTGCTTCAGGTTCAATACCAAGTGGAGCTGAGGCTAGTAAAACAAGTCCAATAGGTGCATGGCAAAGGCTTGTTGTTTGATTGCAAGACGAACAGTTACCGTTTGACCAGTAGTAGCTTTCGTCATGGATACACCAGGATATGCCTTGTATTACAGGAAGTTTTAGTTACAGTTGGGATAGGAACTAACACTGTCACGCGATTTGGATAACAATATCCCTTCTTTGCACAGAGTGACCCGGTAGTGGTAGTTACAACGGAATCAGTCCATGTCTTTGAGATTGTTGCGACAGTGGGATATAGAGGGTAATAATGTGGAGGATTGGGCTTGTCATTGGCAACGACAAAATTTGACCGTAATAGTAGTAGGGTTAGTAGCACAGGATGCATTCTTACTTTGCCTGGTTTAGTTGTCACAACTACTATTGAAATAGGACAAAGGTCGTATTTAAATAGTAAAATTCCGACTTTCGGCTTACTGGATAAAGTCATATCACAATAATACACTTGATCACACAACAAATAAATTATAAACTTGTGGAAAGGAGTTCGTCAAGAAAGGAGTATTATACAATTCACTTAGGAGCTTCAAAGTCTTCCAAAGTTGCATGATAACATATTCGTTTGATTAAATTTTTAGCTGATACATAACCGAGATTTTGGTGTAGAAAAATTTCCAAAAGGGAAGTACCATATCACTTGTTGGATTTAGCGAACGAGTAACTGAAATGGGTTATCCACGAGTCATCCGATAATGCTAATCAATGTAGGATAATAATTTACAAAATAACTTATGAAAAGTACAATGAGGTTTTATGTTTATCCATGATCGTTTGAAGTGGGTACAAGTGGGGAATAATTCTCAGTTTTGACCAAAGCCAAGACATTTTCATAAGTCTGTGCCACTACAAGTTAAACACGACGAACCTGAAGCATGGCGACAGCCTGAAGAGTACTTTAGAATGACTAACGGCTTAACGTTTACTTTATCATATTCAGTTGCAAAATAAATTATAAAGTTATCCCTTCAATTTTGATAAGAGCGAAAATGTTTAGAAAATTGGAAATTTAATGCATTCTGTTCAATTTCCTTTTCGGCAAAGGCTTGGTGAAACCGACCAATGTTCATTTACCATATTCTTTATCGACAAATTCTAATCCTAAAGTTGAAAAAAAATAGCAGACGAAAAATAATATTAACTAGACTACGCAATCAATCTTGGTACATATAAAACTGGCGACTCGATTTAAAATGCTTCCCTAAATGCCCAGTATATATATCTTGGACATGACCTTCGCCGCATCAGTATCTAACGAGGGTATTTCAGCTGGCGAGATCGCTCGTTTCGGTTAGTTGCACCCTATCGTGTATACTTTTACCAAGAAGTACATGCTTATAACAGCACGTCAACAGATGGCATGATCGCCAACGATGATTCGTTAATTCGGTAATCGACGTAGGGAATTTTCGAGATACATCATTCAAAGTATTAGTAAAGCTTGACAAAGGAGTAAATTTACGCATTTTAGTTGATGACCGTTTGCAATTCGTATCTCTTAGATTAGGTTATTTGCGGTGTTTGCACAAACACATTTTTACTCATATTATTGCAGAGATTTGGTTCCGGCCAGGCATCAGAGTGGATAAATTGATGCTTTCAAAAGCAATTTTACTTAATAAGTTGGATTGAAAAGATTGCAACTAAATATTCAGCGTTAATACTCACTATTTTCAATCTCATATATAGTATGGGTTAACTTGTGACAATGGTGTTCTGGAACCATGGCATTTTTTCAAATATCACATCTTTAGATGTTATGGAAAGTATTGCCGCAAAGGAGAAGAATACGAAGACGACAATATTATTTGGAAAGGATATCATGGATCAGTTTATGGTCCAGACTTGAAGCAATCACAAAAAAACGTAAATTTCGACCGACACCAGCTGAAGATGGATTCTGTACTAACACACTCCTATTTCCGATAGTTATGCCAAGCAGCCATGTATATCAGTATAGAACGGATTCCTTCATTTTATCATTTATTTGGTGAAGAGTTTTGGATGTCAATAATATTGTCAAGGGTCGCATTCAATTCTCCCTTTAAAATAGAAGCACCAATTGTGCAAAAAGGCAAATGCCTTTAACTCGAAGTTCTCAAGAAAATGAGAAGTATCACTATTCAATTTTTACTTTTCTGACACTACTTGCCTGACAACAAATTCGCATAATACATGACTCAGAAGCTTCCGTTAACAAAACCAACAATAGAGATTCATTTTTTCTTCAAATGCACATCAGATAGGAGTTTTATCGGTTTCATAACGATTTCGTAAATTAGTCTTTTTGAAAAGTCAGACGTTGTATCACTGTAAAACTGAGAATACCTGAACCATAGCTTGTTCGATATCCCCTACAGATTTGACATTCTGCTCAAGGCTTTTCTTTGGGACATCGGTTTCATTAAGTTTTCTTTCCTTGAGACTTACCCTTAGTCAACCAGCTCTACCATTTTAGAATTGTAACATCACAACGACGGTCCAGATTCATAACTCTGTTAGATGTTTACATGACTACCTCCAACGGCAAGCTATTCCGACCTTACAGATAAACTGTAAATTATCGGATCTCCGGTATCTATTTGATGTCAAATAGATTATGAATGTGCATGAATAAAATTTTTCATGGTTGTATAGTTGGAATTCTAAAAAGCCGTTGAAGCAGATTCATGCAATCCATAACTTCATGGTGTTGCTGGTGGATATATTTTATAGCAATAAAGAAGAACATCAATGTGGTTTATTATGTCCAAACAAGTACATTGACGCTGTTTCTTTTGTTGAGCTATTTCTAACACCAAAGTTATGATCCATTTGTAATACTCGAAAAATACGTTAATGTGTGGAAACAGGTAGATTAATTTTGACAAGATTTGATTTAAAATTTTGCACTAATGATGTCGTACAGACAAAATATCTTTATAGTCTAGATCCAAGTTGTTTGACTGGGATTTTTTCAAGCCACAGATGGAAACTGAAGGTGATTTGAGTTAATCTAACTGGAGATGCAGAACAAAGAGTTTTTCAGACGCTCACTGATCAAGGCTTGAGCAGTTTTCAGCAACCAACGTAATGTTGCAGGAAATAGCGTTGAATTATATACAGGAAATAAACCGTTGAATCCTAGTAAGGCTAAATGTTGAACAGACACACGAAGAAAGAAACCTAAAGATGGTAATGACAGAATGAAGATCTCAAATGGATGTTTGTTTAAGCTGTGGTTCTAGATAATTTAAAAAAAAACTGAACTTTTGGGTACAACTTTTATGACTAGTCTCCAATCAGTTCGGTTTTAGATTACCTATATACACAACATGACAAAAGCGCATTCGTTTCGTCATTGTTAATCGACTACTGCCAAATATGACGTGGTAACAGGGTCGACCCAGACGAGATTAGGGCCAACGAAAGGGACGACATCTAGTAGTAACCATTGGTGTTGTCCGAACTCGAAATTGGGCCGAAATATCGTGTGCACCGGCCCTAAAAGATCAACGCAAAGAAAAAAATATCTTCGCAAATCAACTCTATTAGCCGCCAAGTGCAACACTGGAATGGAAAAAAGGAAAAAAAAAACAAGAACCGATTTCATGACCAACCTGAGCAATCCTATTACCCTAGCTTTTCACTAGAATTTCGAGAAAGCGAGATAAAAAAACAGCCCTTAAACTATACAATACAAAAGACGAGGAAATTGTGCAAAACTGTGTCCACTCAAGAAAAGATAACAACACCAGTTCTGACAGAACCACGATGAGGGCTAAGTTTGTTTCATGTAGTTTTTGTCGTTTTGAACTGCATTAAAATTATGTTGTCTGATGTCGTGTTTTATGAATGTATCGTAAGTGTTTTGCTATTTTTTTGGTCTCATAGTTCAACTCACGGCAGAAACGATCAGCGCAGGTAAGAAAGTACTGCTGGTGAAACTTTTTTGCATTGATAACCAGGAGTCGATGTAACATATTGGGCTGGTGCAATTTGCTCTTTGTCGCGAATCGGACGCTAGCCAGCAATTAGCAGCGCTAGCGCCCCGGCGACAGGAGCATTCCACAAATTGGGCCACTAGCTGTAGGGAGAGCTTATTGTCACTTTTAGTAGCGAAGTTTTGTAGACGGCGTTGTAGCGTGCTGGGCACGGGTCGGATCTGGTCGGTGTAAGCAGATACTGGATGAGTATTGTTCCAGGCTGACGAGTTGTGAACAGAAGTGGAAGGAAAATATCTCAAAACGGAAATGCCGAGCTATATTAGACGCACCTCCGTCAGGAGTATTTTCCGGGGGCTTGGAAGCAGAGAAAACCGGGCGGATGTGAAAACCGAGGAACTCTATCAGATTATTGTACCAGTAATAGTAGTTAGTATGTATGCAATAACGTGCACTTGCAGGTGTCTATTGAGCTGCAAAGATAGCGACATTCAGAAAGATGAATAGTAGTACTTTGGCTATACAATTTTTGCAATTCCGCCGTTTTGATCTCAGAACCTTAATACATTCACCGCAAAACTTCCGAGGAAACGAGAATGCCACTAGCCTAAAGTTGGATAATGTTAACAAAGATCGGCCCCAAAAATACCTCCGCTAGCAATACCGAGAAGATGTCCTGCAAATGTCGGTGTACAGACTTCCGACTTTACAGTTTTGTGAATTTCACCGACTTCGCGTTTTTGTGGATATTTTTCAGCACTTTTGTTTATCTTTTGTCAGAGCCAGCCTCATAGTAAGCCAGGGATGGGCCCGACATGAAAACATTGCCTACCTCCTTGCAAAATATATTATGGCTTTAATATTCCCTTGTGGGAAGACTGGCCAAAAAATTGAGCCCTTGCTTCTTTTTAGCTACGCCCTGTTTTCGTCTCTTTCTTATATATCTCGGTTTATATATCCGTGGTGAAAAACACTCTTCGCTCCTTTCCTACTTACCGCAGTCGTTCCTTATCCTTAACTCAAGTTGTCCACTCCTTGGCATCCAACCGTATCATCTTACTGTTGCTATCATCATCACATTCATTGTATACGTTGTTTCATAATCTGAAACATCCCGATACCCATACTCATCTGAAGGTTTACATTCCAAGCTCCAAGCTAATAGTCTCGCTAGCTCTAATCTATAATCACATCGATATGAAGTTCACAACCGCCGCCTACTTGGCGATGTTGGCTACGGTAGCCTCCGTCCAGGCTAGCTGCTCGCTTCTGGATGGCAACTACTACTGTTCTCAAACTGACAAGATCATATACAGCGGCCTTGGCTACTCAGGGTCGTACCAGAACGTCGTCAGCATGGACGAGTCTACCGGCCAGTGTTCGCAAGAGGCTTACTCGTTCTCTGGTAACTTGTCGCCCTTAGACGAGGAGCTTTCCGTCCACTTCAGAGGTCCTTTGAATTTGAAGCAGTTTGGTGTCTACTACCCAGCCTCCAACTCTAAAAGAGAAGAAGCTGCTGAAGACTGCGTCAAGAGACACATCCATCACAAGCACAAGAGAGCTACCGAAATCTTTGAGGTCACACATACAGTTATCGTCGATGGTCAAGGTAACACCATTGCCAACGGTGGAGCCTCTTCCGTTGTAGCTGCTGCCCCAGTTGAAAGCTCTTCCGTTGTTCAAGACAAGGCATCCACTTCGGACATCTCTACCGATTCTGCTCCTACCGCTACTACAGGAGCACAAGTATCGCTTTCCTCTACGGGCTCTTCGGCTTCTTCCCCTGCTTCTTCTGCCTCTAGTGCTTCCTCTAGTTCTGCTACCGGAGACTGGGTCAGATCCTCCTACTACACTCCAGGCAGCGCTGACAACTGTGTCTTCTTGAACTACTACGGTGGGTCAGGTTCTGGAGTTTGGTCCTCTACGTTCGGTAACTCTTTGTCGTACGCAAACGCCGATGCCTCCGGTGGCTCTTCTTCAGCTGTTGCTCTTGATGACATCACTATCGCCTCGGATAACGAGTTCCTCATCATGTCGGGTAACGAATGTAGCGGTAGTGAGTGTGGATTCTACAGAGAGGGTATTCCAGCCTACCACGGATTCGATGGTGCTAACAAGATCTTTGTTTTTGAATTCGAGATGCCTAGTGCCGGTAGCGGTTCCGGTTACAATTTCGACATGCCAGCCATTTGGATGTTGAATGCTAAGATCCCCAGAACTTTGCAATATGGAAATGCCAATTGCTCTTGTTGGAAGACTGGTTGTGGTGAATTGGACTTGTTCGAAATCTTGAGTGCCGGTTCAGACAAATTGATCTCCCATTTGCACGACGGTCAAGGTTCTGGTACTGATGGCACCAGCTCCGGTGGCGGTGGTTCCCAGGACTACTTTGCCAGACCAACCTCTGATTCGTTGAAGGCTGCTGTGATCTTCACCGACTCAGCAGTTCACATTTTGGAAGTCAGTGAAGACTTTGACACTACGCTCTCCCAGGAAACTGTTGATGCCTGGATCAGCAAGGAGGGCTCCAGCGCTTCCATCGGCTACTAGATGGGACAAGCTCTTGTATTTTTAATATTTTCACTTAAAAGCAGTTAGTCTGTCATAGATTGTATTTTAATTGTCATGTTTAGTTTCAAAAAGTGTATATGTCAGCGTAGTTAATGTTACGAGTGTTTCACTGGCATTGGTCAACGACCAGTACTTACATCGTTATATACTATCTGAAATGCTACTGGTACTGTATTGATTACCCGGTAACCACTACCGATTCCGTGGTTTTACCGAAATGTTCTTGTTAGCAAGTATTATATAAGTATCTCAACTTGATATTGTTTCGTTTCTCTCTATAGGTTGTTCATAATCTACATTGCTACTGTATATTTTAAACAAAGTAGTCCTTTTCATCATTTTTTCACATTTTTCAGTTTTCTCAAGTGTACATCTCCAAGTCTAGAGTATATTTCTACATACAATAATATTTCTACAATATTGTTATCTTTTCAGTACACATTATGTTTACATGTTTCTATTTATATAATGGAAACCATCTCGCATACACACCGATGTCCTTAATCTTGAGTTGACATGGTTCAAGTAGTCCTTTTAGCTTATCTTCACCTGTACTTCTCAAATATAATCGTTATCAAAATTTCAGACAGGAACAAATTCGAAGATTTAAGTCTACTTTTAGTGGGGCAGACTTTAACTCATGACAGCAGTTGGTATAGACGTAGGAACTGGTTCTGTTCGAGTGTACTGTGAGGATGAAGATACTATCCAGACCTATGAAGCAGAAATATCCACAACTCACAATGCAAATTTCATAACTCAATCCTCAAATGAAATCTTTACCAAAATTCTAGACTTCTTTGCCAGACTCAATGCAGCCCATGTTTCCGGAATTGCAACTACAGCCACATGCTCAATGGTTGTTCTAGAGAAAACAGAAGTCAACGGTTCTGTATACTTGAAACCTTTCACACAAATAGCAGGAATTTCTGATGCTAATGAGTCAGTTCCAAACCAAGATGTCTTTCTATGGATGGACGGTAGAGCCTTCAAAGAGACAGACAAGTACAACCAAACACTTAGAGACACAAAATTCTCAGCAAGCATAGGAGGCAAATTTGTGCCTGAGTTGGGAGTACCAAAGCTTAAGTGGCTAAGTGACAATTTTCCAGGATCAAGTCTAGTCTGTTTTGAGCTCTACGATTGGATTAATTACCTTTTTTTAGTAGGTGGATTTCAGAAAAATGAACTCGTAGAATATAGACCTAGTAAGAAACATTTCCACAAAGATAGCTCGGCTATGGATGGCTCGATAAAGGGCTGGCCGAAGCAGACTTTAACGTCTGTGTTTGAGATCAATAATAACATCGAAATAGGAGGGGCAGATTTCGACCTGGTTGTAGAGTTCTTGCTTCCCATTGGCTATCCTTTGGGAAAAGTTCATAGTCTGTTTGATTTCAAAGAAGCTATAGTAGGAAACGGTTGCATAGACTGTTACGCAGGCTGGCTTTCTACGATTATAGCTCCAGAGAACCAACTTAGTCTTACCGGTGGACAATTGTCAATGATAGCCGGAACTTCCACCTGTTTTCTACTCGCATCTGAAAGTACTTCAGCTATTACTGGAGTTTGGGGCCCTTATAATCAGTTGCTTCCGGATGTACAAATGTATGAACTAGGCCAGCCTGCAACTGGAAAATTGTTTGAAAGACTCTTTTCTAAGTTTGACAAGTTAATCCAGAACAAACTTGGAGACAAAGCTAGCACTTCAGACATATTTGATTATATGGAAGAGGAGACTACCAGGCTACTGGACCCAACAATTACAAGAGTCATCCGCAACTATTTCTATTATGGCGATGTATTTGGCAATCGTAGCCCATTGAGTGATTTTACCATGAGTGAGATGCTTATAGACGGCTACAACTATGATTGCAAATTAGCACCGATAATCGACAGCTACGACAAAGTAGCCAGTTTGGTTATCCGCTACAACTTGATTCTAGAGTTTTTGTGTTTCCAGACCAAACACATCATTGAGGTCCTTTCGCAACCAGACCGGGTGAACATAACTGAGATTGTAGTTAGTGGGTCCCAAGCCTACAACAGGCGGTTTCTACAACTTCTCAGCGACGTCACCAATTTAAAAGTCACAAAACTAAGCGAGAAGTCGAAGTACTCTGTGGCCAAAGGTGCCTCAATCATGGCAGAAGCTGCGATAGGCTTGATGCAAGAGAAGAACGCGGCGAATATCGATGCAGATGCTTATGCACGAGTGCTAGGAGAGATTATCCGCAATACGACCGAACAAGAAGAGTTTGTTCCCACGAAAGTAGACGAGACATTGCTCGCCAAGAAGTACGAGATCTACAGGGACATGGCCAAAGTGCAAACCAAATATCGAGAGTTGATGAATAGCGATTGAATATCGGACAATGAAAATAGTAGACAGCTGCAGCAACTGGAGCTCAGAGATAAGACCATGTTAGACAGCAAGACAGCAAGACACCAACAAGAATAAGATCGAAGTTACGAAGAAGACTCCGTACAATCGTATATAGAAGATCATGAAGAGTTTGTCACACCAAGATACGAAGAAACTTCCATTGTATGCGGATAAGCTTCTCTACTATATTGCGGCAAGCGAATCAAGCTTTCGTCTATCTGTGGGTTTATGCCGCATGCTTTAGTCCAGCCGGACGTCGGCTGTACAAACGGTAGAATATCTAATCGTAGTTATCGTATACATAAATGTCCATTCTAGAGTATGTCAAATTTCAACCTAATTGTCCAAATTGCACATCTTGCAGATTTCGCCGGTTTCTTTCTCAGTTTTGTGGAAGCTTGTCCAGAAAGGAGAAGACTAATATTGAGGGAGGGAAGTCTTAGAGAGGAGATAATTGGGAAGTCCAAGTCGACAATTAAGTAATAATATGCAAGGTCCCGTGACATGCATTTGTCAGTATGCCCCCACTTCGGAATAACTAGCAGAAACGGATGGTAGAGACGAATATGTGTATGTGTCAAGAGGAATAAATTCCGAAAGGGGTAATAGTCCCACCATGCATTCTCCACCAACTAAAAGGGTACACTTCCTTCTTAAGGAAGACACACGAAGACCCCAACAGGAGCAATTATGGTGTTTGGGAAACGACCCCAGACAATACTGTACACAGAGAGAAAAGAAATCTATTGTTTGGAGGAGGAAAAAATTTTTAGCATGGAGTCTGACCCCACGCGCAAAAGCAATTGTGGGAGAAAAAGAAATAACCTGTCGAGTTCGAGATGATGGGTGAAGTTTATGAAAAGATCGAAGAAAGAGTTGGGAAGAGGAAGAGACAAAGACAACGACAAAGACAGAGTCATAGTTCAAGGCATGGAAAGATAAAGGCATCGCAATCGTAAGATGGGAGTTCTAAAATGGGGCTGAGAAACTGGTGAGGAGGAGGGTTTTCTGCCTTAGATTCAAGATGTAGAGTGTACTTGGCAATTCCCGAAACAGCATCGTTTCCACACCAATAAGGCAAATAAATCAAGCACACAATATACATACAAAGCAAGTCAGCGGGAAGTGAAGGAACCTGGGCCCTAAATAATAATATTATATAAATTTTAGTCCAGTATGGGCATTTTATTAATTCAATAATTTCACTAATAGGTGCCAAAAAAATTGGCACTAAACCAGAAGCCTTCATCATTCCTGATAATAAAACTGGAGGCCAACAATAATCGGCCATTCCTAGCAGCTGCCACGGTGAAGTTTTATTGTTGGAAGGATCAGACTGGAGCAGATCGCACGAAGACTTCCGGTCGGATTCCACGACTCGAAAGCTGTTCTGTTTCTGTTGAAGTAGACCGACGGTTGGACATTAATCCCCACTCTCGCCTGAGCCAGTTGCACTTGTCAGTCGCAGGCCGTTCCGAGAATGTCTCCTATTCATTCTGTGGAGAAAGCCGTTTGAAATAAGTAAGCAGTGGCGGAGGAACCTTCTTGCATTGTAGAGCAGCTTGTCACCCTTTTGTGTGCTGCAGCCGTAGTTTTCTGATTTCTGATTTCTCGTTCTTTTCAAGTTGTACACCTCGTTCGCAGAATCCTTCTATTTACACTAGTTTCTTTTCCTCAGCACAACTGGTTCTGTCACCGTGGACACATAGATCTCGCTGGATATCGCTCGTAGTCGGAAACGTGACTTCGTCTTGCACTCTGGTCCCCATCGTCGAAGTCCGTCCACTCTCATACAAAGTCATTGTCCCTTTGCTCCACCTAGCTACACATTTTTTGAAGTTTCCCTTTGCTTCTCCAACAGAACATCCCTAGACTCCGTGAAGCACAGACGGTCTGTACCATCAATACCTCCATAATATCCGTAATATCCGGCCTTTCACAGCACCCACATCGTCAGTGAACCTTGAGCCTTCAGCAATAACATTGCTCGCCAAAATCAAAAATCTCATCCCAGAAAAGCTCGAGTGTCCAGAGCACAATATTCTCATCTTCCTCAGTAACGTCACCGTGCCCTGACGATTCTATTGCTTGCTTTCTCAACACAATCTCGTCTAGATTGGTACCCTAATCCCACTGTTCTTGACCTAATGCCCACCCGTCAATATGATGTTCCAAAACGACTCCAAGTTCCCCAACGTTCCTACCACGGGGAACAAACACAATCTCGACTCCATGAGCCCCTTCGTCCATAATCACGGCTTCGATGGCTCCTCCCAAATCAACAACCATCCCTTCAACCCCAGCCTCCACAATATCACAGCCAACATATCGCGAAGCAGCTATAGTCCAGAGCCTCCCTCCAGCTCGGGTCTCGATTCTGCTGTGCCCAACTTGTTTTCGTCGGCCTCAAACATCTCCTCATCGTCGGCTTCAAAACCCGGCGTCGTCACCAACAAGCATGTGAACCCCAACGCTGTACCTTCTTCGAATAAAAAACGCAAGTCTAACGTAAGAGCCTGTGACGCCTGTGCCATCCGTAAAGTGAAGTGTGAAGCCCAGCGACCATGTAGCCACTGTGTTTCCAACAACTTGAACTGCACTCAACTCCGTGAAAGAAAGAAGTCCGGTCCAAAAAACTTGCACAGGAAGACCTTGGACTCGATTAACAGTTTGAGCGAGGTGATTGAGCTGAATAACGGGAAACCCACAGCGAAAAGACCGTCGCTTCTGGCCCATTCTAGTAGCAACAATATCTCGCCCATCAAAGAGTCTTCCAACGAAGTTGAAGACGATCAACTCCCTTCTCTCTCTAATGTACCTGTTCATGCCATTAACGGCACCATAGCCAGTAGTCTTCCCATGTCGGCCTCTGAAAGTGCAAATGCCACAGCTGAATACAAAGTAACACCGTATAATTTGATTGAAAACATCGCTTTGATTGGTGACGAGCCTATTGTATTTGAGTTGGTGAAACCTCTTACTGTCCAGTCATTGGTGATAAACTATATGAAGTTGATAGAGTTTGTAGCCACTAATTATCCCAACCTTCAGCATATTCCGAACAATCCTTTCCATTCTGAGCTTAATCTCATGGAACACCACGACGATTCTATCTTCCTATCAAAACTCTTGGTAGTATTGACGGAGAATTTGATCATTTGCGAGATCTTGATCAAGTTGAAGAAGCAGAAGTTTAGAAACTTTATCAAGTACCCAAAAAGGAACTTGTTGTTCAAGAATTTCAAGAACTATAAGAACTTGCTTCATTTCAAGTGTATTGAGATATTTATCTTAATCGAAAAGAACTCGATAGTGCCACCTATCACCCCCCAAAATTGCTCTAAAAACGCCAACAACCAGAGTCCCAATCCTTTGAACCAGTACCAAATCTTCTACAATTTGTCCTTGAGTTGTTTGCACTTGTGTAACTACTATCATATGTTGAACTTGACGAATACGCTCAACACAGCCAATTCCAGCGATAACAATTATGGTAATGAGGCCCAGGAACACCAGAAACTCATTAACTTGAGGAAAAGTATTGCCTACTTCCAACTAATCAATATCAAATCCAATGACAGCGCTGTGGTTGTTCAGCTCTACGAGTTGTTCGAAATCTTGTTCACCTTTGAAAGGTACTACATGGTGTACTCGTCCAACAACTACAATCTCAACTTAGTACGAAACAACGACGTCTTGGTCCAGTTGGACTCAAAACGATTCTTGAAGTATCATAGCGAAAACATCAACAACTCCTTCAACCTGAACTTCTTGTTTGAATTGATCAACACTGTTTCAGAGAGTAATGAAATGGATTCTGCGACTATCAGCAAGATCGTAAAGTTTTCTAACTTCAACGTCCAGCTCAAGAGTGGCGACACGATGTTATCTAAATATAATTCTTTTTCTACAAAGATCAGAACCTTGAGGAGCAGCGATGAAATTCTTGAAGTGATCAAAAATGTTTTTCTTTTCAAGTTGTTGATCACTTTTCCATTAGACATGGAAGATTCACGCCTGGAGTTGAAGCAAATAACAGCTGATTTGAACTACTCTTTAACTAAATCGAATTCGGATTTGTTCAAGCTTCAAGTTTCCAACTACCAGTTGTTACCTCATCTCTTACATTTGCTCAAAGTGTTGCTACAGGTGAAGGAAGAAGAGGTTCTGAACCGGATGGAGGATCAAATTACACAAGCTACCAAAATCGAAGACGCTCAGGAGCAGCAGGTTTACGTAGAATTCAGCGACAATTTGATCAAACACTTCCCATTCTTCAACAACATCAACAAGTTGATTCGATCTGAGAAGCTCTTGAACTCGTGGTACTTGAATCTCACCGAGAATAGAGCCAAGTTGAACGAGTTTAAGAAGATGTACGACCACAAACGGATACTTGAGAGAGAACTCACAAAGTCTCAGGGAAATATAGACGTTTCTATAAATCAACTTTTGGAAGAGTTGGATGCGACAAAGTTGATGATCCATTCCAGCGCCTCCTCTATTCCTAACTCAAATATGGTTACAACGTATCCTCTGCCAGAGAACCATGTCATAAAGCCGCCTTCTTATGGAAGCCTCAATGCTGAAGATCAGGACGAGGAAGATGAAGAAGACGATTTTTTTTCTATAAATCCGACTTCGCGTGTGCAGAGAACTTCTCCACCTCTCAACCAGGCCAAGTTTGCCTCTATGACAAGTCGAGCGTCGTCTTCTACTTCTACTTCTTCTTCTGTTTCTGCTACAGATGCTACCTCAATGAGCCAGAATACTAATCATGTGATCATACCACAGCCAATAGTACCGACTCCTAGTGGAGCACATCCTGCGAAACACGACGAAACTCCTGGTGCTATGACTATGAGTGCTAGCAGCTACAGTCTTTTTAACGACTTCTACGTTGGAGACACTTCAGGCTCGCTAACTAATTTGTTCCAGTTCAACAACACCTTTCTAGGCAGTGGTGGAAGTTCACTCCCGCCGCCCCCGCAACATCTCCAACAGCAGCAACATCAGCAGCAGCATAATAATCTACAACAGCATCAGAACCTGCAGCATCTGCTACCACCTCCGCAGCCTACTGTGTATGGTAGCAATCTCGTAGCTCCTTCTATTCGAGAGGAAGAAGTCAAGTTGACCCCCGGTCAGTTTATGTTTTGAACGAATTATACGACTGTTTTACTACTCTAATCACGACTTTTAAAAAGTTTTTGTCATTTCATATAGAAATGTAATAGATACAGCATTTGATGTAGTTGCAAATTTGGAACACTTATTGCCTAATTGGGAATATCACGTGAACGGAACACTGAAGGAAGAACAAGGTACAAGAAAGGGCAAAATGACCTGCTAGGAACATTGAAATGGTACTTTAGAGGAATCATAATACGGAGGCGTGGCAACTTGATTGAGATGCGAGCGAGCTGGAGCGTGGTCTAAGATCGATATGAGAGTAGAAATCCAGATATGAATGGAAATGAGTACTTCAATTGTAGCGGAGAGAGAAAGATAGATAAAGGTGTCAGCCTAGTGAGGCGGAGAGACGTCCAAACCTGAAGATAGTCTAAGTGAGTAGTGAGTAGCAAGTAGTAAATAGAACGTATCTTGAGATGTTCCAGAAGAACAGTAGATGGCCAACGGAAGCGATTGATCTCCTGTGTATAGCCCTGATTAGCGATGAAATTCTGGGTGGTTGATTTGGGATGGATAATAAATAGAAACAGGGCAGAACAATGGATGAAACGGACACTCGTAAAAGAAGAATCGTAGTCAAGATGGTTAAGAAAGAAGATAAGAACAATCGACCATTTGGCGACAAAAGTGGGCATTTAATGACAACAGTGGCTTCATCTACAACATTTTCGCCAAGTTTATATTACATAAGAATGGTGGAGAAGCGGCCAGCGAGGAAAGTGTGCCCACATTGGTAAATTGGTGGTGGCTGGTCACAAGATATTAGCGAGGATTCACCAGTAAATTCTCCCTAGAGTGAGTGTAGCGAAGAGGTGAGAAAATTAGCGAGAGCGATCCGATAAAGAAGACGTAATATGATTTTTTTTTTCGATTAGTCTAACAGCTACATTGAAGAGTCTTCAAATATTGTAGAATTGAGATCGTACAATTTATATGTATCGATATTCTGTCTTCATTACAATTAGTGGTGTCTCATATTTTCTTTTCGGCCAGTCTCTCGCTATTCTCACCGAGACTCGTTGGTCGAGAGTTAGCGAGACTTTGTGTGACAAACCATTTCATTTTTTCTGGTGGTCGTTGTTCACAGAAAAATCACAACTGAAAGGTACTCCTTGACTCGACACTTTTTCATTAATCATACTCCCGTCCATAACATTCTGTGGTTGTGCCATCGTATAGACGTGTTTATAATTGTCTGAAGCGTCGGTAACATTCTATTAGATAGAAATATTTCCAAAACTACTGTTCATATTCATACTATTCACATAATTGAATACCTACGCTGAATACTAGACAAGTTATCAATTGTATTCACAGTCCATAATTCAACTACCAATAGCTCTACTGCCAATTATCAACACACAGCCCTGCCACACTATAAACCTACCATATTTCACCACCATAATTCATACATTCTTGTTATTGCGCGAGAATCAACTCATCATACTTTTAGCATAATCTATTAGTACACTCCACTTTCCACAACAATAATCGAAAAATGGAATTAGACACAGACGTGCCCATGGAGGATGTCGAAGACTTGAAGCAGACCGAAACCGGATCTGGCCCGGACGACTCTCCCCACAACAACACCAGCAACAGTAATCGTAACAGTAATAATAGTAACACTACCACAGTCAAAAAGTCGGACTTGAATCCGTCCACTGTGGGCCAGTTGGATGAATGGATCGACAGGTTGTCGAAGTGTGAGCCTTTGTCGGAAACAGACGTCAAGAAGTTGTGCGACATGGCCATTGACGTATTGCAATTCGAGGAAAACGTCCAGCCTGTGCAAGTGCCTGTGACCATCTGCGGAGATGTCCATGGCCAGTTCCACGACTTGATCGAGTTGTTCAAGATTGGAGGACCCTGCCCCGACACGAACTACTTGTTTATGGGCGATTACGTAGACAGAGGTTACTACTCAGTGGAAACAGTGTCGTATTTGGTTTGCATGAAGGTCAGATACCCCAACAGAATCACCATTTTGAGAGGAAACCACGAGCTGAGACAAATCACACAAGTGTACGGTTTCTACGACGAGTGCTTGAGAAAGTACGGCTCGGCTACTGTGTGGAAATTGTTCACCGACTTGTTCGACTACTTCCCCATCACAGCTTTGGTGGACAACAAGGTGTTCTGTTTGCACGGAGGTTTGTCGCCAATGATCGAAACCATTGACCAGGTCAGAGAGTTGAACCGTATCCAGGAAGTGCCACATGAAGGACCCATGTGTGACTTGTTATGGTCAGACCCCGACGACCGTGGTGGATGGGGTATTTCTCCCAGAGGTGCCGGTTTCACGTTTGGACAAGACATCTCCGAGCAGTTCAACCACACTAACGACTTGAGTCTCATTGCCAGAGCGCACCAATTGGTAATGGAAGGTTTCAGCTGGTCGCATCAAGAGTCGGTGGTGACCATCTTCTCGGCGCCAAATTACTGCTATAGATGTGGGAACCAGGCAGCCATCATGGAGGTGGACGAACAACATAATAGACAATTCCTACAATACGATCCTTCCGTTAGACCTGGCGAGCCCACAGTGACTAGAAAGACGCCCGACTACTTTTTATGAGCCTAATGTTGTTTTCTGTTTTTGATTTTGTTATAGTAGTGTTTTTGTAATCTGCTATCAATGTTCTAATATATAATAAAAAGGATAACTGTAGTACGTGGATGGAGGTAGATTGATTCTAAGTAGTTATTCTATTTGCTTATATAGGTACAGTTAAGAAGTATTATGAACTAATGGAGATCTATACTTTACATCGTCATATAATCCATCTCGTATTTAACAGTTATCTTAGCTGAGGTCTCTATAGTTATGATATCTCATAGTTAAGTTAAGATGTGTCATAGTTGAGAGAGTTCTGTAGACTTGTTTTTGTACCATTTCTTCTCGGAAAAAAAGACAAACTAGATCATCTCTTACACATGATTGTCGGAATTCATGATTTTAAGCATATTTAGGCAATCTCAAGTCGAAACTTATTGCATTTCTTCCCTCGAATATTCTCTATTGGCTCTCTCTAAATTTCAGTCGCACCACTAATTCTCTAAGATATTTTCTCTCGCTAACCTTTTTTCTTCACGATTCGCACTAACCATCAATTTCCTGCACACTTCCAGCCAACCAGAAACGTCAATTTTCCAATTACTGAAAATCAATCAAACTGTCTACAACTACAAGCACAACTTCTCCAATACTCTTTCCCATTCACCCAGACTAACCCAACAACCTTTAACACACAGTCATGTTGAGCTCAGCCAAGTCTGCCAGACCATTAGTCCGTGTTTCCGGCTCGGCAGCCAGAACTCTCTACACCTCGATCTTGGAGTCCGACCTCAACATCACCAAGAACGGAAAAGTCAATGTATCTGTCGGTTCCGGTGGCCGTTCGTCGCGTACAGGCTACACGGCTACTGTATTCGGTGCAACCGGATTTTTAGGTCGCTACTTGACCTCTAAGCTTGCCAGGCACGGAACAACCACCATCGTTCCCTTCAGAGACGACATGAAGAAGCGTTTCTTGAAAGTCACCGGAGATTTGGGTGTCGTAAACTTTGTCGAGTTTGACGCCAGAAATGTTAAGTCAATTGCAGACTCCGTGGCCCATTCAGATATCGTATTCAACTGTATAGGTGCCGACTATGACACAAAGAATTTCTCTATGGCAGACATTAACATCTCCGTCACTGAGAGAATCGCCCAGGCCACTAAGGAAGCCGGTGTTCCCAGATACGTCCACGTATCGTCATACAACGCCAATCCCAAGTCCGAATCCATTTTCTACGCTACCAAGGGTATTGGCGAACAAGTCGTAAGAGACATCATCCCCAGCGCTACCATCGTGAGACCTTCACCCATGTATGGTAGAGAAGACAACTTATTGAACTACTTGGGGCCAAAGTTGAAGATGTGGACTCCAGGAAAAAACAGTAAAGAAATATACCCCACCTACGTGCTCGACGTCGCGAGAGCCTTGGAAAAGATTGGATACGACGACTCCACAGCTGGCCAGACCTATGAATTGTATGGACCGGAGAAGTTATCATTCTTAGAAATCAGGCAGATGATCCACGGTATTACCCAGGATTTTTCCAATGCCGGCCCCTTGTCATACAATTTTGCCGACTATAACTTGCCCTTGCCTATTGCCAAATTTGTAGCCCAGCTCAAGCAGTTGCCTTACTGGAAATTGACTAACCCAGATCAGGTCCAGAGACACGTCATCAACCAGGTTATCGATCCTTCGGCGAAGACATTTAAGGACTTAGGCATTGAAGACACCACCCAGTTGGCGGATGTCTTGTTCACATATGTCAAACACTGGAGACATCCTTTGATCGCCCAGAAGGGTGCTCCTTCCAAGAAGGAGTTGGCCAAGTTGCGTCAACTTGAGCATTTTACTTAATTCAATGAAAATTCAAATATTGGAAATTGGAAATTGAGAATTGATTGAAATGAAATATAATGAAATTGAATCAAGTTCAATACCTTCAATGTTGAATCAATCAAATTGAATTGAATTTCTCTATTGAAGTTCATACAACTTCATCAAATCATCTGATTAGAACTAGACAGCATAAATAAGATTGGTTCTAAAGTCCAATCTAAAGATCTACGTTTTCTTCGTACAAGTTTATATTTATATACATTGCATATCTTCATTTTGTTTATTAGTATTAATAATTTTACCTAGGTACTTCGTGTAATTGGTACTGTGGTTTTTGTATGGTGCAGCGCTCGGCGATTTCCGAGTCCCTGATAAGATCAACAAGCATACATATAAGAACGGATTTTTCAAAGTTCCAAAATTTCAGCATACCATTTTCTTCAGAAACTAATCCTTGTTTCTAACACAATGTTTCGGTTACCTTCTATATCGCTATTCCCGTCTCTCTCCAAAGAGGAAAAGGTGGAAATTCTAGCGCACTTGTTTGAAAGATGTGAGACTTTGACCGATTTGATTTTCTCCACAGTTCTCTACGATTCCAACACTACGTTCGCCACCTATACCCAATTGATAGAAGCAGTTAGGACAGCATTACGAGAATATCTTGCCGAAGCTGAAATAACAGCCGAGAATACGCAAACTGCCATCGATGCCAGAATCGCCAAAGTCATAGCGGCACATCCGCGGCTTGGTCAATCATCCAAAGCTAGTTCTGAGAAGTTATCAGAGCATTCTTCACTGGAACAAAAGTCGCTTCAGGCATCCTCCGCTGAAGAAGCACAACTTTTGCTTGCGCTCAATGACGAGTACGAATCTACTTTCCCGGGGTTGCGATACGTTGTCTTTGTCAATGGCAGATCCAGACCTGAAGTGATGGAAAATATGCGTTCTAGGATCGAAAGGAACGATATCCAGAAGGAGAGAGCCGAAGCATTTGAAGCTATGTGTGATATTGCGAACGATAGAGCAAATAAGTTGGTCGAGAAGATATAGAATATGCATGAGGCTACTGAAATATGGTCACTACAACCATGAATAGACTTCTATATAGAATTGAGATTGTGTAACACACACATATTGAATAGAAGTACTGTAAATATTCAAGTTTGTTAGTTATTCAAGTTCAACAATTTCTACGAGTCAAGTTAATTTAGTTAGAAACATCTGAAACATGCATGATATCAAATAGTTACAAGTAAACGAAATGTAATCTACTTATTCTTTTCTTATTCTCAGATCGCTATCTTAATTTTGCAACTAGACTCGCAGTAGTTCTCACTAAAATAAGTATACTCTAATTTACACTCTAGAACTAATTAAAGAAAGAAAGACTCTATCAACTTCACCAGTTCTCAACCGATAAAAGGCAAACTTCAGCATCGTATTGTAATCACTAATATCACCAATATGACCAAATTTCAGCAAAATTGCTCATCTGCTTCTCTTTATCATTACCTTTATCTCTACTGATAAGCTAGATAGTGAACGCTTTTTGGCCGGGTAATGTCTGTTCTTGATCCGCCCACGACCACTCCCAGCAGCAGAGAAACGAGGCATTAATAAAGCTTTCAGATTCTTATCCACCAGGTCCATTGTATAGCATAACCACCGTAAACCTGATATATTCGCTATGGTACGTATCTGATTGTGTGTGCGGATTCAATTGGCCCATATGGGATAAATATTAGATAAATTGTGTCGAAAATGGTGGGATTATTGTATGCCTTAGTGTGGGCATATGATACTCCGTTGATTAAGGATAGAAAGTGACTGAACATTGGACAATCAATAGATCCAACAATCTATAAACTACTTGATTATATCCACGTTATTACATTTGCCTACGCGTATTCTATTGGACATTGATCTTGTAAATTTCCTTATCATCAAAGGAGATAATCTGATTGACCAGCCAACTTTTTCCGACCTATCTGAGAAATCTCATTATTGAACAATTATATCATACAAATTTTGTTCATGCAAACTTCCCAGTTACATCAGTTATCAACTCACAGAAGTATTCGTCCACTATTCATTAATCACATCACAATTCTCATTGATGATGATAATCATGATCCAATTGAATAATCATATTCTAATACTAACATTATCAAGGCTGGTGCTTTAGAAAACGCTCGTAAAGAGATCAAAAAACTCTCGTTGGATGCCGATGAATCACTCTACGGGCAGATCTACTCCGTTTCCGGACCTGTGATCGTTGCTGAGAACATGATTGGTTGTGCCATGTACGAGTTGGTGAAGGTCGGCCATGATACCTTGGTTGGTGAAGTGATTCGTATCTCCGGTGACAAGGCCACAATTCAAGTCTACGAAGAGACAGCTGGTGTCACTGTCGGGGATCCAGTTTTGAGAACTGGTAAACCTTTGTCCGTTGAATTGGGTCCTGGGTTGATGGAAACTATCTATGATGGGATCCAGAGACCATTGAAGGCTATTAAAGAGCAATCGCAGTCTATTTATATCCCCAGAGGTATCGATGCTCCAGCCTTGTCAAGAACCGTCAACTACGACTTCACTCCAGGCTCATTAAAGGTAGGCGACCACATTACTGGTGGTGATATCTTTGGATCCATCTACGAGAACTCCTTGCTCGATGACCACAAGATTTTGTTGCCTCCTAGAGCCAGAGGTACAATCACCTCGATTGCTGAAGCTGGTTCGTACAATGTAGATGACAATGTGTTAGAAGTAGAATTCGACGGTAAAAAACATTCGTACTCCATGATGCACACCTGGCCCGTCAGAGTCCCAAGACCAGTAGCTGAAAAGTTAGCTGCCGACTACCCACTTTTGACCGGACAAAGAGTGTTGGACTCTTTGTTCCCCTGTGTTCAAGGTGGTACCACATGTATCCCCGGTGCTTTTGGCTGTGGAAAAACCGTTATCTCGCAATCGTTGTCCAAATTTTCAAATTCTGACGTTATTATCTATGTAGGATGTTTTGCCAAAGGAACAAAGGTCTTGATGGCAAACGGTGACGACAAGAACATTGAGGATATCGCAGTCGGTGAAGAAGTCTTGGGTAAGGATGGTCTTCCAAGAGAAGTTGTCGCTTTGCCAAGAGGTAAAGAAACTATGTATGAAGTGTCTGAGAAAACCCAACATACGGCTGAAACAGATTTTGGTACTGCTTCTTACACTTGTAATGCTACTCACAAGTTAGTTCTTCAAACTAGCCAAAGGGTTAGCATTTCGAACCACGTGATTAGAAATGAAGACCAAACTTCTGTTGCTTACTTCCAGATGACCACTACTGTCGCAGATGGTCGTACAATTGAATTTCCTAAATTGTGCACTAAGTTGTTTGAGCACAGCACTCATGGCAGAGAAAATGCCTGGAAGAAAGCTGAAACATTTGCGAACACAATTTCAAGAGAGCCAATCGACTGGACTATTGAAGCTCGTGATATTTCTCGTTTGGGATACCAAGTTCGTCGTGCTACTAGACAACTTTGGTCTCCTGTCCTTGTTGAAAAGGAAGTATTGGCACCAATGATTGCTAAGAGAGGTTTCGAAGAATCTATTGCCCCCTATATGGCCTATTTGATTGGTCTTTGGGTTGGTGATGGTTACGCGGACAGAGCTACCTTCTCGATTGACATTCAAGATGTTGAAATCCACGAACGTATTAAGGAATTTGCCAGCCATGCTGGATTGGTTCCTAGAGTGTCTTGCTTTAAGAAGTCTCGTGATGCCACTATTAGCTTGCATAACTCTGGAAAGCTCGAGAGTCTGAACACCAGTAACTTGTTGTGGAGTTTGCTTGCTGAAATTTGTGGTAATGGTAAGAACCAAAAGCTTTTCAAGCTGGTTCCTTCATTCCTTCGTTCAGAAAATATTGCTGTACGTGAATATTTTATTTCAGGTCTTGTTGATTCGGATGGTTATGTCAAGAGAGATGAAGCTGAAAAATGCTATAGTGCAACTGTCAAGACTATTTACCCAGCTGTTAGAGATGGACTTGTTGCTGTTGCTCGTTCTTTAGGTATTCAAACTTCAGTTAACGTTGAAGTGGCCAAGCATCAAGAAAGCTATTCTATTCATTTGGCTAATTCCTCTGCTTTGGATTCTGTTCTTTGTAAGTGTGCTGCACCACGCAAGAGAACAGAAGAGCCTGCTTTTGTTAATCGTGAACCACATCCTTACACATTCCACATGGTAGAGAAGGAAGAAGATGAATTCTACGGTGTCACTCTTTCTGAGGATTCCGATCATCAATTCTTGTTGTCGAACTTGGCTTTGGTTCATAATTGTGGAGAAAGAGGTAATGAAATGGCAGAAGTGCTTATGGAATTCCCAGAGTTATTTACTGAGATAAACGGCAGAAAGGAGCCTATTATGAAGCGTACAACTTTAGTGGCCAATACCTCTAACATGCCAGTAGCAGCTCGTGAAGCCTCTATTTATACTGGTATTACCTTAGCTGAATACTTCAGGGATCAAGGTAAGAACGTATCGATGATTGCCGATTCATCCTCACGTTGGGCTGAAGCTTTGAGAGAAATCTCAGGTAGATTGGGTGAAATGCCTGCTGACCAGGGTTTCCCAGCTTATTTGGGTGCAAAGTTGGCTTCTTTTTACGAACGTGCTGGTAAATCTGTAGCCTTGGGTTCTCCAGAAAGACTTGGATCTGTTTCAATTGTCGCTGCTGTTTCTCCCGCCGGTGGTGATTTCTCCGATCCAGTCACTACTTCTACTTTGGGTATTACTCAAGTTTTCTGGGGTTTAGACAAGAAGTTGGCTCAAAGAAAGCATTTCCCATCCATCAACACCTCAGTGTCTTACTCTAAGTACACCAACGTGTTGGACAAGTACTACGATGCCAACTATCCTGAGTTCCCAGCATTAAGGAACAAAATCAAGGAAATCTTGTCAGATGCTGAAGAATTGGAACAAGTGGTGCAATTGGTCGGTAAGTCTGCATTGTCTGACTCTGACAAGATCACCTTGGATGTCGCCAGTTTGATCAAGGAAGATTTCTTGCAACAGAACGGTTACTCCACATACGATGCATTCTGTCCTATCTGGAAGACTTTCGATATGATGAGAGCTTTCATCTCGTACCACGACGAAGCTCAAAAGGCTGTGGCCAACGGCGCCCAATGGTCTAAGTTGTCTGAGTCTACTTCTGACGTCAAGCATTCAGTTTCTTCTGCTAAGTTCTTTGAGCCATCCAGAGGTGAGGCTGAAGGCAAGGCCGAATTCAACACTTTGTTGACTTCGATTTCTGAAAGATTCGCCGAAGCTTCCGAGTAAGCTCAAACATTCTGATTCAATTCATCTGATTTGATTTTAAACTTATTTACTTTTTGTATTCACTTTGCTTATTTCCTTTAGATAACGATATCTACTAAGTTCAATATAAAGACTTTTAAAAGCTCGAAAGATTCTAAAACAGACATCCGGACACGAAGTTTGTAATACATTGCCACGATTGGCTGAAAAAGTCAAGGATGAAGTTGTCTACTCCCAGAATCAACTCTCGGACTTCTTGGTCCAACGAGTTGAAGATGGCATTGGAGTCTCTTCTTGCTTCATTGTTTCTGTCTTCCTTCTCGAAGTCTAGAAGATATTGGTTTAACGGCATCCCGTTTGGTGTATACAATGGTATTTCAGCTGCTGAAGGTTCGTTTACTACTATCGTTATATGTGAATGGTTGTCTCTCGTTTTTGTAGACGTTTTGGGAAGACAGGAAACGGAACTGTTCGGTTTGAATTGTACGTTGGAAAGAATGTCTCGATAGTCAGGAATATCCGACGATCTCTGTACAAGATGCAACTCGACTGGAGATTGTTGTAAGGAGCTGGTCTCCTCTGTATTGGGAACCGGGTGTTCTGTTGGAGGTACTGGCGTCTCTTTGTACATCCGTGAGAACCAAGTGCCAAAATTGGAGAACATTCCTCTGGATTGAGCTCTCAGCAAATTTACATCTTGTTGGTAGATATGATTACCATTTATTGATAATTCGTTGTTGTGCTGTGAATCACTGGGTCTCCATCTCACAAGTCTATCCTCCATGTATTCTTGCAAGTAGTCACCTGTGGGTAGTAAGTTGTGCTGGCGATTAGCCACTTCTTTTCTTATAGATGTCTCTTGGGCAAGGGTGATTGGCTCATATGGTGGCTCGTGAGGGCTCATAACTGAATTTTCAAGATGAGGAAATGGACTGTCACCACAGTAGTCGTCAGTTGGAGAGGCTGTATCAATCTCGAAACTCGACGAGGAGTCCGACTTCACAACTGTAGAACACTTTCTATAGAAGTCATTGTAAGGGAACTCTGCAGTTTGTGAATGTTTGGGCACAGATCGAAAGTTACCATTGGATCTTATAATTTTAAGCGACTTTCTAGGGAATAGATCCGTAGACTCAATGATCCTATCGGATTCCTGAGAGAGCATCTGGTTCAACGTTGGATGAACATCTTGTAAGTTGATCTTCTTCAGTGGCCTTAAGGGGGAAACTGTACTTGGAGGCCAAGTATCCACTTTAGAATGCCTTTCATCACGGGTCAGAATTGCTAGCGAGCCTGGTTCTGGACAGTTTTGCAGTTCAACTGATAGTTGCTGAGTCTGCAAGTCAACCTCTTGAACAAAATTGATTCTTCCTAATGCCGAAGCAGAATAGGATCGGAAATGACTGGGAACTTCATTTTTTGCCTCTCCAGACTGCCGGTCTGACCCCAAAGTCCGCCTAGGAAGGTCAATGGTTGTTGCCAGAGGCAACGATCTCAGATCCATGATAAATGCCCAGTAATCTCAACGCTTCCATACGGAATTCTGTGTTCAATAATTTCTTGTGCAAGTGTTGCAGCCATTTTTGGAGCGGCAAAAAATAGAGCTGAGCACAGCAGCACCTTTCCTATTAGGGAACCACTTTGTAAACATCCGTACCGCCACAAACAGAATACATTCTTAGCTCTGAAAATTGGAAAATACTTCCAGCCAAGGCTAGTCAACGAAAGCTACAATTCAATTTTATATACCTTAACGGCTTTTATTAACATATTTACGGACAATACATTTGATAAGTGCTCGAAAGCAGCTACTAAATGAAACGGTTACTAAGAACTAGAATAAAATCCAAAAGACCGAATCAACAATTCGGCAACATCAAAGATCGTCTTAACCCCACTAAATACTAGCAGGAAAACCAATAACCCATTGTTTGTACTTGGCTAACAAATTGCTTCATTGACTGGGCACACTCGTGTGTTATTACTTCTCTTAACTGTTATTGTTCGATATGGAGCTCTATTTCTCCCCAACGCTACTTTCTTGTAGACGTCAATTCAGCTTCTGTCCGTTTACTTGGATCTAGCTCTAACCTTCCGTCTCTTTCTCTTAAGTCTTCTAACTCTCTTCTTTCTCCACTTATTTCTCATTTTGGATGAATATAGTGTATGGTAGAAAGGAAAGCGAAAGGAAAAATATTGTTATTGGAAGAAGTGCAGTACTTTTTATAATACCAAGAGAGGAGTTGGTTGGTCAACGTCGAATGACTATGAAAAATGCTGTATACAGGCAGCGGTCCAACGGTTAACTATGGTGTGACGTTCATTTGAATCACGTGTGTTCAACTAGGGCTCCTTCATAGCCCTGTATCAAGATGATATGATTCGGCGCTACCATTAAAACTATCAGAAGTGGGTAGTTTAGTGGCGGAGGGAAAGTGGTTCGACAGGGGTGGAATTCGCTGGCCAATGGGTCAATTTGGAGATATGTTTGTAGTCGAGGGTTGAATTTATGTCAACGGCTATTAATGAAGATTTCTTAGACTTTTTTAGGTATAATTGGTTTAGCCCTAAAATTGTACTTTCTCATACTTAACTGAGTTTCAATAGCTGCGAGCAGCTGCGAATATATTTCCCTGCTTCTAAAAGGAAAATAGCACCAAGAAAGTTTAATATTGTCACAATGATTTGGTATTTTTATATGACTATCGTCATTGATAGAAGATGGATATTATAAGAATGCACTATGTATAACTACTGAATATGAACGCACGACAAAACTTACTCTACAGCGTCGTCTACTTTCAAGTTCTTGCTTAATCTGGCTGATTCCTGTTTCAATGCCTTCAACAAGTCGTCTTTTAAGTAGTCCAAGTTGAATTCTGAGCAGAGCTCGTCAATGATCTTCTCGGAGATAATGACTCTTTCCTCCTCTTGCACTGGTTCACCCAAGCTGTTGCGGATATTTCCCCTTCTGTAGATCTTGTCGAGTTCGTGCACAGCACTGAAAGACAAGTGTTTAGTATCGGAGATGGCCTTCTCGTCCGTAATTGTCTCTAACTTGACCTTTGGGTCTTCCTTAGTTGATTTATGTTCTCTTTTGGGCTCTGCTTCCAAAAGGTAGCTCAAGTGTTTGACTCCGAGTAGCGCCTTGACGTGGCAGTAGAATCGGTAGGCTATATAGAAACCAGGCACATTCGGGACTACAGGCACCAAGGCAAACGGCAACGAGAGAGGAATACCGATACCGCATATGATGGCATACTTGAAGTGTTTCAGTTGTGCGTTGTCTCTGAAGTTATACAATTGGTCCAAGATAGTTGTTGGTTGTTGGAACGAAGGATGCAATAACGGAATGGGTTTGATTTGGTGATGGGGGATATTGAGATCGTCAATCTGTGACAGAACCACAGCCGAGGCTGTCCCTTCAGAGTCCAACTTCTTGTTGACTTCATCCAATGACTCTTCGTTGATTTCTCGAATCATTGCTGTCTGCGATGGAAACGACTTCAAGCAGTTCTCCTCATAGGGAATAGTGTTAAGGAGCTTCTTGATGAAGTTAGTGATATTGACATTGTACGACTTTTTTGAAGTACTCAATGAAGTCCAGCCTTTAGTTGCTATTCCTGTGACTTTGGTCTCGATCTTGGTAACCAAGGGGAACTTCAGTTTCTGGCTCTTGTCTAGTATGCTAGGCTTGTGGTTACAGTAGATGTAAGACTTGTAGGTAGTGATGGGAATGGAAAGAACGAATATGGAGTCGTGGTTGATGATTTTGCTCTTATCTACGTGTGAGGATGATACGCATCGTCTCTGAACCGCAATCAAGTTGTTGATCCCGGACGCAATAGGCATACGACCCAATTGTCTTATCGTAACTCCATAGTTGGGCATAGTGAAAAATTCCAGTTGGATGGTCAACAGACGAAAAACGATGCAGATTAAGAAGTGAAACGATTAAAGGGATAATATTGTAGACTTGCTTATGTGTGTTACTATAGAAGGTGCCCAGTAGGTGTAAGAGCGATTGAACTGGATCTGTCCGCCGCCACTGGAGAGCCTAACTATGAAATAAAGTCCTCTGATAATGGCCATAGTTTTAGAACAACGTGTGTGCAGGTGTTGCGATGGTTGCACGATTCTGTACCAGCAGCCGTCATAGGTCATGAGGAACCGAGTCAGGTTGAGTAATCAAGATGTAGAAGAGTAGCATGTGCTTACTTTTATTAACAATTAAATGGAATTGGAGAAATTGTCAGAAAATTAGTAAATGATAATAAGAGAAATGGGAATTGAACGGAGCCTGTGTCTGATAAATGAAATCAGACAATGACTGAAGAATTGGTACTACAGCAGTCGGGAAATATACTAATAGTTGATGTGAATAACACTACTAGTAAATCCTACTATTCGTTATAAATATACTTTCCTCGTGTTTCCGATATTCAAATTGTTTAGCCTTTTGAATGTTTTAATCTCTGGAAAGTTTACTTAAAATTGAAATTTTCAAAATTCGCAGCCATATTCATGAAACAATATGAAACAAATGCCAAAAACTTTATATTCTCTATCTCCACAGTTTACTATCACAACACTTCATTTGAACTGTCTTCAGTCTCTATGTTCCTCTTTATTGCCCAATTTCTCTTTCACAGTTCTCATCCATCCTGCCATCTCTTTCCCCAGATAACATTTATGACATTGCATATATGCAGACCCAAAATTACCCTTTTGGCTGTATTTGTGTACTCAATTTCAATTATACGCAGCTTCTGAACTTCACCTTTGCGATTGTAGAGCCACCAGTTTACTTCAAGACTCTGGACCCTTCTAGAAATCACCAGAACTACAACCCCCCCATCACTTTCAGACAATGTCAGAACATCTAGAAGAAAACCCAATGTCCGGAGGATCATCCCAAACATATTCCAATTCTCAACCTAATTCCCACTCCTACTCCGACACCACCACCTCGAACACTAACACGGCTTCCAGCGCCAATACACACATAAACAACAACGGCTCACACAGCGGAGCTAGAAACCACAGCATTAAAGTTCAGATCCCGGAAAATCCGTTTGAACACACAGAAGTCAGGTCATATAAACATCAACCTAACACTGTCCCGCCATATGTACTAGATACGCTTTCTAAAGACCCTGTGGATATCCAGCAGACTGGTCATGGTTCCAGTATCACTGGACCGGACAACGAAGTAAATCCGCTGCTGAAGTCAACTCATTCGAAGCCTACTGATGAAGACCAGTTTCTCAGTTACGCTAACGATCCATTTATAAAGGCAATGGGACAGGATTGGAACAAGTTCTTGACCTCTGTGGAGCAGCCACAGAGTTATACTTCAGACAAGATTCTCATCGATAACGACTACTCATATGCGTGGAACTTGAACGGTGAATGGAAGGGCGATGAAAGGTTAAGAGATGAGCTAGAAGGGGCCTATTTCAAACAGAAGAGAAACGAAAACCAGGAACGAGCTGGTTTCTTCAAACGATTATTTGGTCTGAAGACTGTTAATGAAGATAAGGAGAGCCCTAGAGTCAGATCGACAGCTGGATATTGGATGTCTGGTGCTAACAAGCAGGACATTATCACCAACATCATCACCAGCTCTAAACGTATGCTTGTAAGAAACCCCCTCATTCCGTTGTTTTTGAGAATTCTCATTATTCTCTTCTCTGCATGTGCATTGTCACTAGCATGCAACATCTTTGTCAATTCCAAACGAAAGTACAACGGCACACCATTAGAAGAACAGCCCAGTACCATCATGGCTATCGTAGTGCAGTGTTGTGCAGTGTTGTATGTGATCTACATTGCTTATGATGAGTACCATGGTGAACCTCTAGGTCTTCGAGACCCTTTGGGTAAGATGAAGTTGATCATGCTAGACTTGTTGTTCATCATATTCTCTTCAGCCAATCTCTCGCTCACGTTGAATACATTGTACGATGACGAATGGGTTTGTAAATCAAACAACAAGCTCGAGAGTGTTGGCGTTTATTCTCCTGTCATTGGACCCATTTGTCGAAGACAGAGGGCACTTGCCGCATTTTTGTTTCTTGTATTGTGTTTGTGGGTGGTGACGTTTACAATAAGTATAATAAGAGTTGTGGACAGAGTGACTACCTCAGGACCAAGAAATGAGTAGATAATAAAAGATAATTAACGATAAGGATAATAGAAAGGACAACAAGAAATATTGAAGATATTAAAAGCAGAACTAATTACTAATGGATATAGAGTGATGTACATAAATGTAGTTGTAGACTGTGCTAGAAGAATAAAGAGAAGAAGAGTTGATAATGAGAATGGATATATTAAAATTACAAAACTTCTCCTAATGGAATCAACATATGAATTATGCATATTTTCCATAAGCTTACAGAATATATATTGAATACCGAGTTTTTCCTTTCCATTTATATGGCTGCAAGATAATGAATTTTATGGAATCTATAGCCTTAAGTATGGTGCGCGTTGTTGGTATATATAAAATGAAAAATTGAGAAATCATAATCAATTAGCAATAAATTAGCTCCCAATAATTCGCTATTTAGAATTCAATTGCTAGATTGCTTTGATCATATAGAATTCTCAACTTATCTACAAATCTCGTGTTACTCCATAACTTTAGTCTGCTTCGTCTTCATCACACCGTTAGAAAGTGGATCAAGCACTTAATTATGGCAATTTTGTAGGCGCACTACTGCTGCTCGGAAATACAACATAATACATTTGTCACAACTGCTTCTTCTTGATCCAGATCTCTACCGAGAAATTCAGCCGTTCCTTTTCATCGATTTGGTTTCACTCTTCCCGTGATTCTATATTGTCAATTCGTGGGACTATTCATTCATAGCAGACAGTAGAAGTTGTGATTGGCGCCAGATCAATTCGCACTACACGAATACTGTTGCTAAACACATCCAAACCAACGAGATCAAGATCAACTTCATCTAACAATTGTCAATTATCAATAACAACTATTGTTATATTGTCGTAATCGATAATTTGCACTCAACATATCACATTTCATTATTTTTCATTTTTCATATAGCAACATTCATTTCATATCAGTATGCCATTTCCGGTAGCCAGTGACTTGAACGCTACATGGGGTTTCATCCAGCCCGGCTTGGAGTTCATTTTGGGCGCCCAAGGCGATCAGGGTGTTACGCCCAAGATGTACATGAACTGTTACACTGCTGTTTACAACTACTGTGTTAACAAATCACGCCATGGGGCAACTGCGACGTCTATTGCTGCGTCCTCGGACTCCAACTCTTATTCATTGGCCGGAGCTGAGATCTACGCCAAATTGGACGTATATTTAACTCAATTCATCCGAGCATTGAAGAAGGAGCCCTCGGAGACGTTTCTCGAGTTCTATGTCCGAAAATGGACTCGTTTCACCATCGGCGCCGGCTACATGAATAACGTATTTGACTACATGAACCGGTATTGGGTTCAGAAGGAGCGTTCTGACGGAAGACGGGATGTTTTTGACGTAAACACACTTTCGCTCATTAAATGGAGATCGGAGATGTTCAACAACAACTCTGAGACGTTGATTACCGAAGTATTGGACTTGATTGAAATGCAGAGAAACAACGAAATCGTAGATACCTCTCTTATCTCAACCGCAATCAAGTCGCTAGTCTTTTTAGGAATCGATGTTCAAGACTTGAAAAAACCGAACTTGGTCGTCTATATCAGTTACTTTGAAAAGAACTTCTTAGAAAAGACAGGTGAATACTACAGCAGAGAAAGCTCGCAATATCTCCAGGAGCACAACGTCGTAGACTACATGAAGAAGTGTGAAGCCAGATTGGCTGAAGAAATCTCCAGATCAAACAATTATTTGGAGGACCACACTAAGAAGCACTTGTTGGACATCTTGAACAAGGTCTTGATAGAGGACCACGCCAACGAGATGTATAGCCAATTCCTATCCTTATTGGAACAGAACGAGACAGACCACATCCAAAGAATGTACAAGTTGTTGTACAGACTTCCTACAACATTGGGACCATTAGCTGATACCTTGGAGCAATACATTAAAGAACAGGCAGACAAGGCAATTGAAAAAGTAAAGTTAGCCTCAGAGTCTCAGGCTGAAGCCAAAATGGATGGTAAGCCTACCAAGAAGTCGGCTGCTGGAGCAGTAGATCCTAAGTCATATATCAACACTCTTATTGCCATCTATAACCAGTACAACGAGGTAGTGCACCAGGCATTCAACAAGGATACACGTTTCATCAAGTCCTTGGACAATGCCTGTCGTCATTTCATGAACAAGAACTCAATAGCCATTCCCACACCTAAGGCTAAATGTAAAACTCCAGAGCTTTTGGCTAGATATGCTGACAGCTTCTTGAGAGGAACCAGTAAAGAAGTTGATACTGTCGACATGAACCCCGAGAACTTGATGATTGTTTTCAAGTACTTGAACGACAAAGATGCTTTTGAAGAATACTACCGTCGTCTGTTAGCCAAGAGATTGATCAACGGTAACAGCAAGTCAGAGGAGTTGGAAGAAAGCATCATCCAAAGATTGCAGGAAGAAAACTCAATTGAGTACACTTCCAAGATGACCAAGATGTTCTCGGACATGAAAGCCTCAGAAGACTTGAAGGCTACCATCAAGGATCATGTTGCCGAGTCCATAGTCAAGGACTTCAACCCCTTAATTCTCGCCCAGAGTATGTGGCCATTTACACACATGGAAGATTACGATCTCAAGGTAGCTCCAGAATTGCAGGCTCCATTTGAAAAAGTAGTAGAGATCTACGGAGCCAAGCACAACGGTAGACAACTCAAATGGCTCTGGAATCATGGTAGAGCTGAATTAAGAGCCAATCTTTCCAAGAAAGGTAAGGCTCCTTTTGTATTCACAGTCAGTAATTTGCAGATGATGATTTTGATAGCCTTCAACAAGAAAAGTACGTACACTTTTCTGGAGTTGCACGAAATAGTGGGGGCTGCCAGACACACGTTCGAGTCCCATTTACTTCCATTTACCAAATACAAGTTGCTTGACCAGAATCCACCGGGACCAGAGAATACCGGCAACGGAGATACGACCTTTACAATCGTGGACGAATACAAGTCCAAGAAGCTCAAGGTCAACTTCACCAGCGTGATCAAAAACAACGAAGCTAAACAAGAAGAAGATGACGCCAATAAGGAGATCGACGAAACACGTAGAAACTATCTTTCAGCCTGTATTGTGAGAATCATGAAATCGCGAAAGACGGTCAAGCACAACGAATTGATAAACGAGGTATTGCCCCAGACGTTGTCGCGTTTCCATGCTAAGATCATCGACATTAAGCGAGTCATAGACCAATTGATAGAGAAGCAGTATATTCAGCGTATTGACAACAACACCTACGAATACTTGTCATAGGTAGATATAATATAAGTCGTTTAGGCTATAGTATTTTATATACTTTCATGTTCTATGGTATTCTTTTGTTCCATGATCTTTTTTTTACGCTATCGTTTTCGTTTCCTAGGTATTATCTTTGTATATTCTCTTATGTCATACTTCAAATTTCAAATTCTATACCATAATCTTGCCTATGCTTTGGTCTTTATGTGTATACTGTAGTTTTCGGCTCTACATTGTGATTCGGATGTCTATAGTGTTATTCTACGACTTCTATTTCATTGTATTTGAGTAATTTATCGTATGTCTTTTGCCTATTCCAGACTATACACTTTACGTAATAGCTATACTTCTCTTCTGTATACACCAGATATGCGCATCGAATTTGCAATTTGAATAATCGATAAATGAAATTCAATATCTCTAACTTCTAGTATTCTCTCCATTTCCAAGATGTCGTTGGTCAAGAGACATAAGCCCAACACAGGCCCGCCACAGTCGCTTATACGATCTCAACCAATTGGTAATGCCAATGGAAAAGCTCTATACAACGAAGCTGTAGTCCTAGAGGGACATCTGGGGGCAGTACTCTCAGGCAAGTTTAATAAGTCCGGCACTTCCATAGCATCTAGTGGCACTGATAAGCTCATACTACTATGGAATGCTCCAGTAAGTGAAAGTGATGAATCACCAAACTACGGAGTCTTGAGGGGACACAAATCTGCGGTGACCTCATTAGATTGGCTGGCTGATGGTGAAGTTATAGTTAGTTCTAGTGCTGACAACACTGTTGGATTCTGGGATGCCGAGACTGGAAAAAGAATACGAAAGTGTCTGGAACACAACTTGGTTGTCAATCAGGTAGCGATGTCGTCCCAGACGTTGAGTGCAAGTGTAGGAGACGATGGAAGTTCCTTTCTTTGGGATCCTCGCGAAAAGAACTCTGTAGGATGTGTTTCTACAGAATATCCTTTGATGACAACTACTTTCGACAAGATTGGTAACACCATATACCTTGCTGGAATAGACCCGACTATACGTGTTCATGATATAAGGAAGCTAGGGCTGCAATTATGGACTTGCCAGGGTCAAGTGGAAGCGATCACGTCTCTTTCTTTAAATAGTGACGATTCTGTTTTGCTCGCTCGCTCCATGGATGGAGTGTTGAAAACGTATATTGCCAAAGAGGTTGTCCCTGAAGGAATTTCGAGAACTAGTCCATTTACTTATGAAGGTGCTCCTTCTGGAGACGAGTACCAGTTGATCAGAGCAAATTTCTCAGACAACGATATCACTATCTTTTCCGGCTCAGAAGATCTGACAGTGACCGCTTGGGATTTTAGTACTCGCCAGATCACCAAAAAGTACACCGGCCATCGAGGCACAGTCATAGATGTAGATTATAACACAAATGGAAGACTACTCCTTTCTACTTCTACTGATGGATCCATCATCGTCAGAGAATTGAACGAGTAAATAGCATAACTATATAGCTATGGCCATAGCTGTATTATACATTGTTTTATTTCTATAAATCGTATCCCTATTTAAAATCTGACCTTCTTAGAAGGGAGATCATCATCTATTTTTATTGTGAGCCGTTTTCTCGTAGCTTTGATTGGTTTTGTCTCTGACTGAACAAATCGTTCCATGTAGAGCGATTCAACGTGTTCCTTCCGCGCCTTTTCAGCCTTGAGCTTGTTGAACTTCGTGAGATTGTCATTAGTGAAGAGAAACATATCCCAGTTATGTAGGAAACCATGTCTACTAGTTTCAACAACTAAGCCTCTATGATTGAGTAGCGAGAATTCCAGAACCTCTTCCTCGATGTCAACATTAGTATGCATCGTAGTAGGAGAAACAAAAGGAGCAAACTCAGTATCGGTAATGTTATAGTCTAGAAATCTATGTCTCAAAATGTACTCTTGCATTCCAGTATCGTCAATAACATATTTTCTTTTTGAACCTTCATGTTCTTCATTTTCATCTGTGGCGCTTGTTCTTCTCTTATAAATCTCCTCTTCCAAAGTTCCTCTAAGAACCAACGTCTCAACATGGACATCTTTAGTTTGTCCGATTCTATGCGCTCTTTTGATAGCCTGTGCTTCTATGGATCTTTGCCAAACTGGACTCATAAAATAGACATGCGTCGCTTCTACAATTGTCAATCCATGGGCCGCTAATCGTAGATCCATGATCAAAGTGACACCACCTTGTTCATCTGTGAGATATTCACTAAAAAGAGACAAATTTCTTGCCCTCTCTGCCGGGTTGATAAATGTAGCGTAAAGAATGTAGTTTACTCCCAAAACATCAAGTAATTCTGTCAAGTAGTAAGCGCTATCTTCGAATTCAAAAAAGATCAACGACTTTATCTTATTTCGTTGGTGTTCTAAGAGTCTACTTCCCAAGTATGACAACTTAGCAGAAGCAGTCCCTAGAATCTGAGCTTCTCTGATAGAAGCCCTGACATTTTCGTTTCTAATTGAAAATGTCGAGTGAACTTCTTTGGTGATAACCAATCCGCTCAAGCCATCTTGTGTTAGTTCATTTTTTGGACTGATCTGGGATTTCTTTAATCCTGAGTTTCTTCTAGGGGTTGAAAATTTAGCAGTATCTACTACGTATTCAGGAGTATAATCTCTGACAACATCAGGGACATTTATGGCGTTAGCTATAGATCCATTCTTTATATTAGATTCAAGATTTTGGTTTTGATCCTGCTTTTTGAACCTTTCATTATTTCTTCGAACGCTATCTATCCAGTAAGATGTCCAGAATGGTTTGGACGCAAACTCAAGCTTCAGTTTCAACAATTCTTCGTCTTCCATTTCTAAGAATCGGTTCTTATAGTAGAATTCCTGAATAGCATTCAAATGTGGAGCTCCAAACACCCCAATGTCATCATGTTCACCTTCTATTATTCTTTCCACCATTCCAGTTCCAAATGACTTGATAAAGGCATCCGGCAATCCAGTCACAAAGTAATTCATCTCGTGCAACAATGCAGATGTTCTCCATCTTGTATTGCTCAAAGCAAACTTGGCTGCCTCTAGAGACTTCGTAAGTAAATTCACATCGTAGCTGTCATACGCCGACTTTCCATTAGCTTTTCTTTTCTTCAAGGACACATTACAAATGTGAATGAGAGTTTCCACATCGTTCTGCTGAAACCCCGTCCAGTGAAATGTAGCTCTCTGCAAATTCGTAATCAAACGTCTGAGCTGTTGCCTATTAGACGGATGGAACATGTAATCAATATCCGTTCTTTCTGAAGAAACCGCATTTACGGCGAGCACAGCAGTGAATAAGTTTATAGAAATCTTATTATGATAGGATGGCTCAATATAGACAGCTTCATGGTGCAACTGTGGAAGTTTCAAATCACTTTCGATATCCTGAGAGTTATGCCTCACTACAATAGCATTGAGTAGATTGGATAAACTTACATCTGATCCATAGGCTTTTGACACCAACGGTTGAATGACCTCTTTACTCCATAACTTAGAACGTGAATGGAAGGGTTCAATCTTGAGGAAATTTCCAACTATAGTTCCAAGTTTCACCAAGTCCTCTTTCTCATTGAACAGCGTTTTCACAACATACTTACTTTTCTTCTTTGGACTATTCGTCGCCGATTCTGTCTCATTCTGCTCTTCATCCATATATAACTTGGTCAATCCAGATGTTGGTGTACCTGTAACTGCCCATCGTCGTTCAGCATGCATTACTTTACAGAGATTGCTTGTCTTGGAAGACTTGGAATTCATGCTATGTCCTTCATCTATGATTAACCTTTTCCAATAGATTTTGTTAAGAGGATTTTCTTCCAGCAGCAACTCACCAAACTGTCTAGCTAGATATGAATGTGTCATGATTACCAAATCAAATTTGATGAGCTCCCGAGGATCTTTCAGACTGACATTGGTGTATGTTCCTCTTGAAGTGCGAATCTCTTTGCGGAACTGATTTGAAATAAACAACTTCAGGAGAAACCCGGGCCGGATATGTTTATCCAATTCTGTATTCCACTGGTGGAACAAATTGTCTGGTACGATAATCAATGTTGTGTTACATAAAAACAAAGTCCTGAAATTGTATCCTTCTTCGAATTTCAGACTTTGTCTTGTAGAAGGTTTTCTCAGTCTTGGAGAGAATTGCGATTCGTACTCTTTATTGACCAATGGGATCTGAAAATAGCCAGGATCTTTTAGAAGGGCTTGAACAACTGATTGAGGAAGATCATTAGCGTAGTACCGCCATGGTAAAGAGTTTTGGTTTACGCATTGTTTACAGAGTTCGCTCAAAGATTTCACTTTCTGTGGGCGCGGAGCATTGATTGGTCTCAAGACGTCATGGTCATCTAGTACTAGCTCTTGCAATTCTGGCTCTTCCATAGGGTCATAAATCAATAAATCACTTGGAATTTGAGATATGTCATTCTTCGTTAAGCAAATAAGACTAAGACAAATGAGAGTTTTTCCAAGTCCCATATTTTCCGCCAATATTCCTCCTCTTGGCAAAGAGTAAATTTCTGGTTCACTGTGGATAAAGTAACTCTGTAAATTAAAGTAGAATTTAAAACCATTTGACGGAGACTTCAACTCTACAAAGTTAGGGGAAAGTGCTTTTTGCGGGAATACTTCCTTTTCATACATCTTGGCTATCGAACGGATTTGAAACATGTAGAGTTCTGTTTTGACACCGTCAATTTGCTGGCAATATGTTTTCACACCATTTATTAGTTGCACTAGCACTTCTTTTGAATTAGGCATAGTTGTTCTTCCTTTTACTGATTTCTTCTGGTAGACACTCACATCAGGAGACGATATTCCGTTGTAAATATCCTGAATTCGATCAGTTAGCGATGCGCTTTTATGAGTAACGTTGATTGTTGTTCGAAATGGCTCGCATTTGTTGTTGGAAGTCCATCTATGAATATGGTAGTTAATAGTCTCGACGGAAGCCAAGTCTACATTTGAACTTGTAGCGGCTCTCATATCTATCAAGACCAGATTCTGTTTGACAAACTGTCCAATGCCAACTTCGTACATGGGAATGTGCCATCCGGCTACTGAATAATCAAGATATTGAAGAACTGTGCTCCAGCACTTCTTGTACTTCTTTTCATTGAGAAGAACTCGAGGCTTACTGTTTCTCCATTCATGAATGTAGTGGAAACCTTTTACGTCTGAAGGTACACAGTAGAGTCGTACTTTGAAGATAGTCATGTATCTCTTACTCACCTTAACTTTGTAGGTATTGAAGGTAGCCATTACAAATCGATGCATTATAAGAAAGTGCAAACCATGTATAAGTGGATTCACGTCAATTCCACAACTCAGACACAAATAGAGGTAGAAACTGATATCCAACCATTTCCAATTTGATAACAGATAACAGTTATTTGTATAATTATTGCGATCTTTACTGTATTTGTCAGACTCTACTGGTAATCCTCCTAGATCTGAAATCTCTAGAGGCACATTGAAAAATGTCAATGTCCCTATCGAAACCAAATTTTCAATATCATTGGTGATTTCAACTACGTGTTGAAGTACAGATTTCTTTCTGTGATGTGATCGTGTCATCGAAATAGAGCATATTCCTTGTGTTATAAGGATACGGCCGAGAAACGAATTAGAAAGGTTACTTACTTTGCTTAACTATAGAGCCGAGATTAAATAGAAGACTGCAGATAGCACTCGCATTATCTATTGCGATGATAGAGGTTTTCTGGGAAGGGAGATAGCGAGTCAGACAAATGGAATATGTTTTGAGGATAAACAAATGATGATGAGTGTAATATTGCAACTGAAAGGGTTCGAAGGGTGCGTTCCAAGATTTGACTACTAATCATAGAGATTTAAATTGTTGGAAAGCGATTCGAATTCTTCAATGATATCTTAATTCAAGACTTCAATAGTGGAAACTACGAATACTGTAAAGTGTATGATGATCTCTTAAGTTCTGGAGAGGATTCTCTACTGTTAGTGCGTTTCCAAGATAGTCCACTCCTTTTCTTCCTAATTGTTCCTCCATCAACGTAGTCGAGCCCTCCCTAGGTTATGTTCATGAAAATTATAGATTTTCACGTGACTTTCTCCCTGGCATTTTAGCTACAGCCGTTACACAACTTCCAGAATACCTCCCGTTCTGGACCTAACTCCAGCCAGCTGACGTTTCACGACGGTGGGGGATTCTGACCAATGAGACGTACGCCTTACTGTTGGTCATCAACTGCTACGTTCAAATCTCTGCAGTCCACAAATGTAATCTAGCTATATACGGAGATAATTCCATTCTAGACTCGTCCAGAATTGATCCATTGATTTCAATACGACGACCTGATCCTCGTTTCAAACCAGAAATCCCCACTGAACTCCCAATTAGAAAGCTTCACCCAGCCGAAGTTTTCTGCCTTAATTCTGCTTCTAGGTAATGTGTCATGGTCGGAGCAAACACTTCGGATCCAAGGCCCAAATAGGAAAGAGATGAGTCAAGATTCGGCGGTATGGATCTGTCACATAATAAAGTCCTGCAGACAGTCAAATAATGCCCTATCCTTTTTGCACCATCTGAGCGTATGGCTGCTCTACCAACAATGACAAATTTGGCGTGGCTGCATTTGCAATCGTCATTTTTCACCCTTTCCGGTCGTGTAGGGAGCAAGCATGAAACCAACCAATAGGAGAGAGCTATTGCTGTGAGAGCGACGTTTGAACCCTCCTTTTAGAGTGATGTCTGCAGGAGAACTCGTCTCTTGTTGCTAATTTTAAAATCATGCTGTATAGATAAGCCGTAGCTGGACCACTTCTATCGTATGCATGTATGAAAAATACCTTAAATAGGGCTCAATCGCTGCCTGAAATATTCGGAAATCTATCCCAATTTGAATACAAGAATCTCCAACGTTAGTCCAAAGCATGTCTCAGCTAATATTGTCGTTGATAGATGGTATCGATATCAATAATGGTGTGGCCGGAAGTAGTACTGGAAACGGATCGATTCCAGACTCGCATGGTTGCAACTTGCTAGATTCTATATCGCGTCCATTGTACGATCCGCACCTGAATACCATCAACCCCTGCTTCCTAAGCTCTGTTAATGTGATATTCTCTGCCATCGTGGGTCTCTTTGTCATTTTCCAGATATTCGACATTCTCTGGAACAATAAACATGGTCCCTACAGAATCAAGTATTCGTTCGGTTCTCCTTTTGGACTCAAAAGCGTTGGAATTTACCATCTTGTGAAATTAAACTCAATCATTTTGCAATTCGTGTTGACCCTGCTGTTGGCCATTTTGACATATACAGCTCTTGAAAATATCAGGTCGTCTGGTCTAGTATTGACTACTTTCTTGCTCACAACCGTCATACTACCATTGCATATCGTGGAGGTAACCAGATCTGTCATACCGAGTGCCTCCTTGTTGCTCTACTGGGTCGGATCCACTTTCTATGATTTTGTCGTCGTACTCCAGGACTCTTTCTCTACGCAAAAGATTTACATTCCGTTAGACAATAAACCTCTAGCTTCTATCATTTACGTGATAGAACTCGCCATTTTATTGAATTCAGCTTTGGTTCTCGTATTTGAACTTGCGCTCTACAGGCCATCGGTAGAGTTGGCTGACTATTTCAACCTAAACGACTGGGATGTTTCATCCGTGAGAAACTTCTTCTCGGAATTGGGATTCTTCTGGTTAAGAGATACCATCCAGGACATCCACGAGACAAACACAGTTGCCTTTGACGATATCCCTCCAAGTCCTATCGTGCTCAAGAATGTGGTCACATACGCTAAGTTGTACAAATATTTCAATGCTGCAAAACTTAAAGCGGAACAGAAGAGAGACAGAAAACTCAAAAAAATTGTCAACCCTAGTGAAGATGACTTGAAGCTACCTCACTTCTCGATGTTCTTGCTCTTATTTAAAATTCACTGGGCCATATTGGTAAGAGGTTTCCTCGTCGATTCATTGGAAATGATGTTCAGCTTTGGACAAGCTTTCTTATTCCAAAGATTCATCTTATACTTCACCAATGCAAGTTCTGCAAACACCGAAAATGGTAAAGGTGAACCTCTTATTGTAGGATTTGCTATTGCTACTGCCATCTTCTTTTGTGCTGTAGGCAGATTCATCAGTTTCAACCAGTTCTTCGTTTGCTACTTTGTCGTTAGAAGTAAGTTGCAATCGTCTTTAATCGGGTTTGTCTATAACAAGGCTATTCGTTTATCCCAAGAATCTAGAAAAGGTAAATCTACCGGTGATATTGTTAACAATCTTTCTGTAGATGTCTTTGAAGTCGGTGAATTACCAAGACTTGTTGAAGCTGCCACAATGCCATTCAGATTAGTTTTCTCATTGCTTGCTTTATACAAAATCATGGGCCCCGCAAGTTATTCGGGTTTTGTTGTCGCTGCCATTTTGGTACCAATCAGTAGTAAAGTGAGTTCTTCTATCTGGACTCTTTACAACGAAAGTATGAAAATCAGAGATGAAAGAACTCGCTTGACAACTGAAATTTTGAACTCTATCAAAAGTATTAAGTTATACTCGTGGGAGAAGCCAATGTTGAGTAGATTATTTTCAATCAGAAATGATCGTGAGTTAGTCTACGCTAAGAAGATAGGTATTTTCAATGCTGCTGCTACATTCTTGTGGTCTTGTATCCCCTTCATGGTATCTTGTGCTTGTTTGGTAACTTTTGCTTTTCTTTCCAAGGCACCATTAGTTCCATCTGTTGTCTTCCCTGCTTTGACCTTATTTGAGATTTTGGCCGAACCAATCTTACTTCTTCCAGATCTCTTCTCTCAAGTCGTCGAAATGAACGTTTCCTTGAAGAGATTGAGAGAATTGTTCTTATTGGAGGAATTGAATGCTGAAATCATTGAAAGGACTGATAATACCCTTTCCAAAAATGACAGCGCCATTGAAATAAAGAATTCGACATTCCTTTGGAGCACGGTGCCAAAAATTGATAGTGCAGACCCAGAAAGCACCATTGAATCTGAAGGTCCTTCAAATATTGCCCTTGATAACATCAACTTTGAAGCAAAAAAGGGTCAATTGACTTGTATAGTGGGAAGAGTTGGAAGTGGAAAAACCACCCTTCTCAGATCAATTCTCGGAGAAGTTCCTGCTCAAAAGAATGATGATACCTCAATCAAAGTTAATGGCTCAATTGCATACTGTGCTCAAAGTCCTTGGATAATGAATGCTACCGTGAAAGCAAACATTTTATTTGGATGCAAATTTAACAAGGTTTTTTACGATCGTACAGTCGAAGCTTGTCAATTGACCAGCGATTTTGAGGTATTACCAGATGGGGATAGAACTGTCGTTGGTGAAAAAGGTATTTCCTTGAGTGGCGGCCAAAAGGCAAGAATCGCACTTGCAAGAGCCGTTTACTCCAGAGCCGATGTTTGCATTCTTGATGATGTTTTATCTGCTGTTGATGCTCATGTTGGTAAGAACATTACTAAGTTAGTTTTGGGACCTGAAGGCCTTTTGGCTTCTAAAACTGTGATTTTGGCTACCAATGCTGTTAATGTATTGCACCAAGCCCACGAAATTGTTCTCTTGAAGAAAGGAAAGATTACTGAAAGGGGAAACTATGATGAGGTTATGTCCAGAAAATCTGATTTGGCTGCTTTGATCGAAGAGTACGGGAAAAAGGAACACAAAGAAGAAGACGAAGAAGGCGATTCTATAGATGATATTAAGGGAACTCTGAATGTTCATGTGGCTCCGACAGATATGAACTCCTCTTTGTCAAGTAATGAAATTCTAGAGTATGCGCCAGAGAGCGAAACTGCCGTGAAAGATGACGAAGAACAAATGGAACATTTAGAGAGAATGGAAACTATAACAACTCTTCGAAGAGCTAGTTTTGTTTCCTTCACTCATAATTATGAGGACGATGAGGACGAGACGTTAATTAAGCGGACTGGTCAAGAAGCGGAAGTGGGGGCTAAAGGTGAAGTCAAATTGGGCGTCTACTTGGAATATTTCAAGGCTTGCAACTATTCATACGTGGCACTTTATGTCATTTGTTTTGCTTGTAATATTACTGCTAGTATTCTGGCCAATTATGTATTAAAGACATGGTCAGAACAGAACATGAGTGTCGGGCACAATGTCAATCCTGTTTTGTTCTTGTCCTTCTACGCAACTCTAGGTATCTCTGGTGGATTCTTCACTTTGTTGGGAGCTATGGTTATATGGACTTACTGTGTAGTTAGTGGTTCCAAGTATTTTCACGACAAGATGGCCAGAAGTGTATTAAGATCACCAATGTCATTCTTTGAGACAACTCCAACCGGTCGTATTATTAATAGATTTGCCGATGATATCAATGTTCTTGATCAACAGATTATTTGGTCTTGCATGGGTGCAGTCGAACATGTTCTTCAGGCATTTGGTTTAATTTCTGTTATTGTCTACAATCTTCCACTCATGTTTATTATAATTGCTGTCTTACTTTATGTTTATAACCAAGTAAGAGGTTATTTTATCCCATCTTCGAGAGAACTTAAGAGATTAGCAAGTGCAAAGAAGAGTCCTGTTTTCTCTCACTTGCAAGAATCCGTTAGTGGTGCTGAGACTATCAGAGCTTATGACCAAGAAGAAAGATTCAAGTACCAGAACACGAGCAATGTTGACAATTTGGTACGTGTCACATTCACGAACCTTTGCTGCAATCGATGGTTATCCATGAGATTGCAGAGTATTTCTGCAGTTATCGTGTACGCTTGTACGTTGCTTATTTTGGCTTCCTTAAGTGGCAAGAAACATTTAAGTTCTGGTTTGGTTGGTTTCATTATGATCAATGCCTTAAGTATCACTGGGGTTTTGAATGCTATTATTAGATATTGGGCTGACATAGAAACAAAATCGGTCTCTATTGAAAGAATCATTGAATACTGCAACTTAACCCCTGAAGCTGATGAAGTTGTCGAAGGAAATAGACCTCCTCAAGACTGGCCAGCAACTGGAGCTATCTCTTTTAAGAATTATACAACCAGATATAGAAAGAACTTAGATCCAGTTTTGAATGACATCACCATCGACATTAAAGCACAGGAAAAGATTGGCATTGTGGGCAGAACTGGAGCTGGTAAATCAACTCTCTCGTTGGCGATCTTCAGGATTATTGAAGCAGCTGGAGGTCATATCGAAATCGATGGTGTGAATACGAGCGAAATTGGTCTCTACGATTTACGTCATAAACTTAATATCATACCTCAGGATGCCCATGCTATTGAGGGATCTATCAGACTGAATTTGGATCCTTTTGACGAACATAGTGATGATGAACTCTGGAAAGTTTTGGAATTAGCACACTTGAAAGAACACGTCCAGTCTATGAAAACGAAGAAGGTAGTAGATGAAGTTGACAAGAAAGAAGAAACCCCCGAGAATGTTGATGACTACGATGTTGGACTTGCTGCTAAGGTGCAAGAAGGTGGCTCCAACTTATCTTCGGGTCAAAGACAACTTTTGGCCCTTGCAAGATCATTATTAAACCCTTCAAAGGTTCTTATTTTAGACGAGGCCACTGCTGCTGTTGATGTAGAAACGGATAAGATTATCCAGGAAACTATCCGATCAGAATTTAACAACAAAACTATTTTGACCATTGCTCATAGACTTGAAACTATCCTCGATAGTGATAGAGTTCTTGTTTTGGATAGAGGTAAAGTTAAGGAATTCGACTCTCCAAAAGCTTTGTTGTCAAATGAATCTTCAATCTTCTACTCTTTATGCAAGGAAGGAGGATATCTCAAGGATATTGATTTATAGTTAATTTCAGGAACCTCCAACGAATGGCAATTTAAAGCCATATACGAAATTACAATATTTATTCAGAAACACTTCATACAACATTATTATCATTTTACTGGTTGCAAAAAAACATTTTAGTACTATAGCAGAGATGATCTCTAAATACTATAAACAAAAATATTTCGTTCACGATATCTAGGTTACATATATCATTATATATGTTCTAGTAAGTTTGTAACTACCGTAGATTATATTTCCTTCTCTTTTGTTCCTATCTTCCATATTAATATAAAACAGGGGCAAGATGCTTGTTTAGGAATTTGGGTGCAAATTCTTGGTGAACAGTTTAAGAATTCTTGGACTCTAGTTTATTCTTCAAGATTTGAGCACATATGGTGGCTTAACTCTTATTGGTTTGTTTCATAGTTATTCGTCAAGACCTCTATAATAAATTGTAGTTGTCATAGTCTGTCCCCAGGAGTCCCCAAAGCCATATGCTTCAAAGATATGCTATTCCATTTGTTTTTTCTAACGTTTCAGTTTCACGGCAACAAAAGAATAATGTCTAACAATGCGTGGATAGTCAATCAGTGTCCCCACTCTGAGATTTGTATTTGTACAAATCTTCTTCTTCAGCTTCTTTACTCTCCTATTCAAGTCTATGAAGTTGCAACCCCTTCCGATACCTGCACTTTTCATTTATACACTCTTCGCATTGGGTGCGTGCCCCGTAAATTACAATCTCCATATTTAATCGCAGATATAAACGATTAAAAGGATCTTTTCTCATGCCAGAAAAACTACAAACTTAACAAAGCGGAACTAAATGAAAACTCATCTCATTGCAGTTCCCTCAAAGCGAACAGAGGAAGTAGATTGGTTAAAACCTTTGAGCAACTATTTGCTTTCCACTTACGGTTCCACCAGTGAATACATCGAGGACCTCACAGCCTTCAACAAGTTGAGACAGGACATCCGTGGGGTGAACGCTGATAACACGGGAATCAACCTCTACTACAAGTACTACAGCCAACTTGAGCTACTAGACTTGAGAGTGCCCTTCAATGTAGTTAACGGACAAAAGAAGATCAATTTCACGTGGTACGATGCCTTCCAACCCTCATTGGTTAATAAGCAAGGTGCCTTGCCGTTTGAAAAGGCTAACGTCTTATTCAACTTGGGAGCTCTATTGTCAGAATATGCCAAAGTGAGATACGAAGAATCGCAACGTAGTGTTGCTGGAACAGAGGAAGCTTCTACGAAAGGGGCAATTCAGCTTTTACAGCAGGCTGCTGGAATCTACCAGTTTTTGAACGAAAATTTCCTCCATGCTCCTTCTTTAGACTTGAATCAGTCAACAGTCAAATTTTTGGTCAAATTGATGTTGGCTCAGGCACAGGAAGTTTTTGTTTTGACGGTTATAACAGGTGATCTCGAAGGAAAGAAGAACTCATTGGTATCAAAGTTGTGTCGTAGTGCCTCGGTCCATTACGAAGAGTGCCACAACATGACTTCGTACATGTCCAGTTTGGGAAGCCACTTCGACAATTTTGAAGTGGTTGATTCAGAAGACTTAGAAGAAGATTTCTTGGATAAACCAGATGACTCTGATGAAACTTCAGAAGTGAGTACTTCTCATGTTCCAGCAAAGCTTGAAGCCTCATGGGTGGCTACAGTCACCTTGAAAATGCATTACTACAAGTCATTGTCTTACTACTACAATGCCATGAACTTGGAGGCAGGTAAAAAGTACGGTGATGCATTGGCATACTATACGAAATCACAGGATATTCTTCACGAGATAAAGAGTACTTTATTAAGGAATATATCCAAAACAGGGTCCAGCGAAGCTTACGAGGTTTTAGACAACTACAAGTACCAAAAAGATGCTGTAGCGATCAAATTAACTGATTTGACAAAGGATAATGACTTAATCTATCATGAAATAGTGCCATCTTTGGTAACTTTAGCAGACATCAAAACGTTGGATAGCACCAAGGTCATTCCTATTACTCAGAACTCGACGTTCCAGGAGATAAACGACCACAACTACAACAATTTCATGAATAATGTTGTTCCCGTAAATATCCACGAATTGTCCAGTTTTTACTCTGAAGAAAAGTCACAGTTCCTTAGAAACGAAATGGATGCTGTTGACGTATCTAACGAAGAGATTTCTTCAGTTTTAGAATATTTGAAATTGCCCAAAGCCTTGGTGACTATCAAAGAATTGATCACAAGCACAGATAATTCTGACACAGATTTAAGTGGAAGTCTTGTTGACCCCAAAATCGAAGGCATCGCAAACGAGATCTCGTCTGCATATGCAAGTGATCAATTGAATAGACAAAAAATTTCGCTGCTTAGAAAGGAAATCTATGATAATATTTCCCAGAGCGAAGAAATAGCTTCCAAGCAGGTATCGGAGTCGTTGACTACTTTTAAGATGGACCTTGTGAGGATCAAGAAATCGCTCTACGACGCTACCAAATCAGATAGCCAGCTTTTTGGATTAATCGACGACAACTCGCAAACTTTGTATGCTCTTTTGGGAAAGGGCCCGAAGTCCGAAGAGTTTAGGAATCTCTTCAAGTCTTCTTCCGACAAATCGCAAGCTGCCAAGCCGGATATCAGTTTATTAGACATGGTAGAGACAGAAGTCATATCACCCAAGGACCAGATTCTCTCGCAAATCAAGGTGTTGGAAGACATATTGCACGACTTAAATGTAATCAAAGCCAATAAAACCAAATTGATTGAAACATTGAAGAAGGAAATTCATAATGATGATATTTCTGATATTTTGATTTTGAATAGCAAGATGAAGTCTACGAACGAAATCAAAACGCTTATATTCCCAGAGGAGTTGAAAAAATTCCAGCCATACAACGAAGAGTTGGATAGATTGATACAGAAGGAAAAGTCCTTTGTCAATGATTTGAAAACTGAATGGAGCAAACTTTCTTCTGACCCTGAGATGAAGAACATCCAGTCATCGAAAGCACTCGAACATCAAGTGGTAGCTAGTCAAAGTGCAAAGATCACATCTTTTTACAGCGACTCTTGGAAAAGGTATTCATTGGGGTTAAAGAGGGGTTCTCAGTTTTATGCTAGTTTACTTGATTCGGCCATTAATTTGAGAGAAAATATCCAAAATGAGGCTGACAGTGCTGCTATTAAACCCAGGTCATCGTTGACTAGTAATTTCGATGGTTTGAGTTTGAACCAACAGCCGCCTCTACCACTTCAACAACATTTTCAGCAGCAACCTCAACAACATATACCAGCAGGAGCTCCGGGTCAATATGAATACTTTGATCGTTACTCAACCACTCAAAGCCAGAATACACAGCCTTTGGCTACAGGTTCAGTCAACCAGTATTCGATGACATCGCACAATGCGCCTAGCCGTCAGAATTCTCAGCCTATGGTTACGCCTCCATATAACCAATATGGCCAATCATTGGCTCTGAACCAGAATCACCCTCAACAATCACAGCAACCTCAACAGCCACAACAACTTCAACAAAGACCACAATATGGCCAATCTACAAATTCGTACAATCTGCAGAATCAATATTACAACACCACCCCAAACGTGTCTTTGCCTGCGCCCGGCGCCACTTACGAAACCACACCACAAGCTCCACTGCGTAGTTCAACTGGAGGTAGTTTTGCTGGCTATTCAGAAATTGAGTCTACTGGTGCATACCATAGACCCCCTCCTGTTCCACCCAAGAATATCGAGCAGCAACAGCTTGGTGGCCGCTCAGCTCCTCCTTTACCTCCACAGATTCCTCACCAGGGCCAACAGTCACAATTCCAGTCTTACGGACAACCTCAGCCTGGCAATGACTATAACCAAGGACGACCTTCCCAGCCACCTCAGCCTTATCTGCAATCTTCGAATCAACAACCTTACCAGCTGCAACCTTCTCAGGGCAATGGAGGTGAAAACAACCCCAACAACACCAATGGCAGCAACTTGATTTACGACCAGCCTTCGAAGTACCTGCCAAATATGTACAATTTCTTCTCCAACAATTAGTAGCGACACAACTGCGTGTACATCATAAAATCGAAGTACAATGTGTGGGTCATGAGGTCTACAAAGAGATGGACACTTAGATGAAGTGAAGTCTATTTAGAAATCAAATGAATGCAATATATAAAAAGAAAAAACCCAAAGCAATATACATACTAGAGGAGTATTCTAATATATATATTCATTTAGATGATATTACTACCTCGCCATTAATCTACTAGACATACTTAATGCAATTTGTAGATGTCGTGTATACACACCTGCATATGACCGCATAATGACGGGAACTAATACTAAACTTTAACTATATAGAATTACATAATGGAGAATTTATGAATAACGGAGCAAAGATAGACTCCAAATTGGGATAGGTCGAAGATCATACATTAGAGAACCTCCACGCGACTGAGAGCTGTGATTTGCTTTTCCATATTTGGCTGTTTCTGAAAAGCAATTTGAGCACCTCCTTTTTCATACACGGTCGTAAATTCGTTCCATAACCTTTCCGTTTTGGGAAAAATGTCAATATATTTATACACCTACATAAATGTCGCGATCCAGTTGTCGAGAATCAAAACCAAAGCCTTGCGTGTTTTTGCAATAAAAATCCGATTCATTCTGCGACATTAGACTTTTTTTATTGCAAAAAACCCAAGGCTTTGGTTTTGATTCTCGACCACTGGATCGCGACATTTATATAGGTGTATAAATATATTGACATCTTCTAGCAAAATTTTGTTTTTGGTTTATGATTTTTCGTCTACTGTCATTCCTATTGCCATCTTTCTTTCACTATTACCCCACAGTAGTAGTGAACTTTGTTTCCATTCGCTAGCAAAGTTTCTGAGATCGTTAGATCAGATTCACTACAGTCGTTTTCCAGACTACTATCTGAAACATCTACTCATACTACCACATCATAGCATAACCACCAATACCAACATAGCCATAATTGGCCATAAGTACTAATTGATATACTGTATAATATCATCCGCTTTGCTTTTAACATAATCTTCATCTTCTTCGTCTACTACTGTTACTTTGTTACTTTAAACTCCCAGAAGTTCATAATGTTCTTTTCCAACACATCTAAATTGGGCCTTGTGTCCTTGTTGATGTTCCTCATATCGAGCACCATGGCTGTCTCCACCTGTAACGAAACTGTTTCGTGTCCAGAATCAGCTCCTTGTTGTTCCCAGTACGGTGAATGTGGTACTGGTGCCTACTGTTTGGGTGGTTGCGATATTCGTTTCTCGTTCAACTTGTCGTCATGTATGCCGATGCCCAGAATGGGATCGTTTGAAACCAACTTCACCGACATAGACAAGGTGGAAGTCCAGACTGAGTACTTCGGAAATTCAACTGAGTCTAACTGGATATACACCGGTTATGCCGCTATTCATGACGACTCTCTCTTGTTGCAAATGCCTGCGAACTCGACTGGTACCGTTGTTTCCTCTACCAAATACTTGTGGTACGGTAAGGTTTCCGCTACTCTCAAAAGTTCTCATGACAAAGGTGTGGTTACTGCCTTCATTTTGTACTCAGATGTCAAAGATGAAATCGATTATGAATTCGTTGGTTACAACTTGACCAGTCCCCAAACTAACTTCTATGCCTTGGGTATCTTGAACTATACCAACGCAGCTAATGCTACAACTACTGACACTTTTGAAAATTGGCACGAATATGAATTGGACTGGAAAGAAGAGTCGATTACCTGGTCCATTGATGGTGAAGTAGTTCGTGTGTTGAATAGGAATGACACCTGGAACGAAACTTCCGAGAGATACAACTTCCCCCAGACCCCTTCAAGAATCCAGATGTCGTTATGGCCCGCTGGTAGTGACAGTAACGGTGTCGGTACAATTGCATGGGCCGGTGGTGCCATCGACTGGGACTCCGATGATATCCAAAATTACGGCTACTATTACGCCTATTTGAAGTCTGTCACCGTTGAAGCTTACGATTTGCCTGATGGAGTCGAGCTGGACAGTTCTAAAAAGGATAGTGATCTTCATGCCTTCCTCTACAATGATACTGGTCTTGTCAACGAAAGCAACGTCTATTTGACTAGTAAGAAAACCTGGTTGGGAAGCGACAATGCTACTGGTTTTGATCCCCAAAACGATAATGATTCAGAAGTAGTCTCGGCCAAGAACAAGACCACCACCATTGTCAGCACCAGCGGATCTGTCAAGATCACGAAGACCACTACTATTAAGGACTCCACCACTTCAACTAAAGCCAATGTACCAGAGGCTTCAACCGAAGCTAATACCGCATCTGCTGGAACAGAAACCACTGACTACACAGGTGGATTCGTTCAGAACTCAGAGAAAACGTCTACATCTTCTGCAGACTCCAAAACCTCTTCTGGCTCTGGCTCGTCGTCTAATGACTCTCCAACTACGACCTACAAGAGCATATTTGGATTGACCATGGGACTCGCTGCTGGTTTTGTAGCTTTCATGGCTTGAACTGTTATATAGAAAAAAATGGATAAGGATAAAATTTGCGAATTGTCATTTTACAAATCAAAGAAATTTATAAAAATTAAAAGTAAATGTACGCAATGGTAGAAATTGTAAAGAATGACTTATAGGAAGAGTGTTCGAATTTGAATAATATTAGCGAAGATTTCCACATATAGACCTTAACAAAAATCAAAATTCCTGAAAATCGAGAAAGTTTCAGAAAGCTCTGAAAGATACTAAAAAGAATTAGAAGAAAAGTTAGGGGAAATGAATATCTATTATGGCTATTTAGAATATTGGCCATTTTTGGATCTGATAAATGTAACACAAAGACACTGTCTTAATAATTTATGGAATACCACAGGCAGTTTTCACCACAGAAGCAATTGATTAGAATCGGAATTGAAATACCACAAATAGAGTTGAGTGATTTACTCCCTTAGCATATGTCAAACTACCTCTAGCACTGATATACAATTTCCACTGTATTATAATTGATCGTAGATCACCAGTCACGTGACAATTTGAAAAATTAGGCGTGTCTTTGAGATTTCGTGAGAACAACAAATTGACCACCGAATACTTTTTCAACCTTCCACTATTTGTTTACCATCGATTTCTGGCAGCTGGATAGTGATCATAACAATTGATCTCCTCTAGACTCTATAGAAAGTTGCAAGATCGTAGTGACACTTTTTCGAATATTTCGGATTTTTCAAGTTTACGATTTCGATTTTTCAGTTTCTGTGTGTCCAGATCTATTGAGCTAGTAGACATCATGAAGATGCTCACCAAGTTTGAGTCCAAGTCCTCCCGGGCTAAGGGAGTGGCTTTCCACCCCAAAAGACCGTGGGTTTTAGTCTCATTGCACTCTTCGACCATTCAGTTATGGGATTACCGTATGGGAACTTTGATTGACCGGTTCGAGGATCACGTTGGGCCAGTTAGATGTGTAGACTTCCATCCGACACAGCCTTTATTTGTTTCTGGTGGTGATGATTATTCAATTAAGGTCTGGTCCTTGAATACGCGTAAGTGTATCTTCACGTTGAACGGCCATTTAGACTATATCCGTACCGTTTCGTTCCATCACGACTTGCCCTGGATTATTTCGTGTTCTGATGACCAGACGATCCGAATCTGGAACTGGCAGAACCGTCAGGAAATCGCCTGCTTGACTGGTCACAACCACTATGTGATGTCAGCGCAGTTTCATCCAACAGAAGATTTGATTGTGTCAGCATCGTTGGATCAAACTGTTAGAGTCTGGGACATCTCAGGTTTGCGCAAGAAGCACTCTGCTCCTACGTCATCTATGAGATCGTTTGAAGACCAGTTGCAGAGGCAGCAGTTACCTCAGCAAGATATTTTTGGCAACGTGAATGCTATCGTGAAGTACGTGTTGGAAGGTCACGACAAGGGCGTCAATTTCGCCTCCTTTCATCCTACGTTGCCTTTGATTGTTTCTGCTGGCGATGATCGCGTCGTAAAGTTGTGGAGAATGAGCGACACCAAAGCGTGGGAAGTCGATACCTGTCGTGGTCATACTGGCAACGTCTTGAGTGCTGTCTTCCATCCCCACGAAGATTTGATTCTCTCTGTTTCAGACGATAAGACTATTAGAGTCTGGGATTTGAACAAGAGAGTGCCTATCAAGCAGTTCAGAAGAGAGCTGGATAGATTCTGGTTGATTGCTTCCCACCCCACTATCAACTTATTTGCTGCCTGTCATGATTCTGGAGTCATGGTGTTCAAGTTGGAAAGAGAAAGACCAGCTCATACCATCTCTCAGAACAAGCTCTTGTATGTTAATGCCGAGAAACAGGTTCAATCATACGACTTCCAGAGAAACGAAAACTCGTTGCCCATGTTGTCGTTGAAGAAGATCGGTAAAGCCTGGTCCTTCATGAGAACCATGTCATATAACCAGTCTGACAACTCTATCTTGGTGACCCACGGCGAGGGAGACAACTCGAACTACGCTTTAATCACTTTGCCTAAACACGTGACTGGTGCTATTGAACCAACAGATATCAGACAAGGTGAAGGTAACTTCGCATGTTTTATCACCAGGAACAGATTCATCAGTTTCATCAAGTCGTCGAAGACTTTACATGTCAAAGATATGAACAATAACATCACCAAAACCATTCAATTAGACTCGTCAGTAACTGATGTATTGTATGGTGGTCCCGGCAGAGTTTTGTTGGTGAAGAGCCACTCGATCACTAACTATGATGTTCAGCAGAGAAAGGAATTATCTGAACTCAGTGTTAACAACGTCAAATACGTCTCATGGTCTAATGATAGCCAATACTTGGCATTGCTATCCAAACATACTATCACCATCGTCAACAAGGACTTGAAATTGATAACCTCCATGCATGAAACCATCAGAATTAAGAGTGCTGCATGGGATGACTCCGGAGTTTTGTTGTACTCCACGTTGAACCATATCAAGTACACCTTGTTGAATGGTGACAACGGTATCATCAAGACGTTGGAAAACACCTTGTACATCACCAAGATCGTACAAAGGCAGGTCTACTGTTTGAACCGTAGTGGTGAAGTTGAGGTTATCGCCATTGACCCAACTGAATACAGGTTCAAGAAGTCTTTGGTCAACAAGAACTTCAACGAGGTGTTGAGAATTATTAAGAACTCCAACTTGGTTGGTCAAAACATCATTGCCTACTTGCAGAAGAAGGGATACCCTGAAGTTGCATTGCAGTTTGTTCAAGACCCTGAAACCAGATTTGAATTAGCCTTGGAATGTAGCAATTTACAAGTAGCTCTTGAACAGGCCAAGATCTTGAACAACAACACCATCTGGGAGAAGTTGGGTGATGAGGCATTGAATCAAGGTAACTTTGAAGTAGTAGAGTTTGTATACCAACAGTTACATTTGTTTGACAAGTTGTCGTTCTTATACACGTACAAAGGTGATAAGGAAAGGTTGAGCAAGATGTCCACTATTGCCGAACACCGTGGAGACTACTCTGCCTTGATTCAAAACACATTGTACAACAACGATATTAAAAAGCGATGCGAAGTGTATATTCAAGGCGGTATGTTGCCATTGGCTTATGTATTGGCCAAGTCTAACGGACTAGTTGAATTGGCTAAACAAATCTTGGAAGAAGCTGGTGTAGAAGAAAAGGACGTACAATTACCGGAGATTGGTGAAGTAGTTCCATTGCCTGAACCCCTTGCTGAGCCTATAGGTAACTGGCCGTTGAAGGAGTCGTCTTTGTCATTCTTTGAGAATGCTCTTTTGAATGGTCAAGTGGAGAACTTGTCGATTGAAGAAGACAAAGCTGTGGAGCAATATGAAGACGCTTCTGGTTCTATTGCGGACTTCAATGATGAAGACGAAGTCTTTGAGGATGATGCTGGAGCCTGGGATTTGGACGATGATTTAGACATACCCGAAGGCGAAGCTCCTATTATCGATTCATCCTTCCCAACAGCAACTGCTGCCGAAGGAGAAATAGGCTACTGGCTCCGCAACGTCAAAACTGCTGGTGGTTACGCTGCTGCAGGTGCTTTTGACCAGACAGCTTCATTGTTGAACAAACAATTGGGAGTGGTGAATTTCGAGCCATTGCGTAAGAAGTTTTTTGAAGTGTACTCATCTTCAAAGTTGTACTTGCCAGGTATCGATGACTTGCCACCTATGAAGAATTACATCAGACAAGACAATGATGAAGATAATCCAAGCAAGTTTAAGCCCTTTGTTCCTGGATATGACAAGTTGGAAGAGCGTTTGGCTGTAGGCTTCAAGCACTTCAACGCCAACAACTTGGAAGATGCCATCGCTCAGTTCAGGGACATTATCTACAGCATTGTATTGATAACCGTTGAAGATGATGAACAAGAAGCTAAGTGTAGAGAGGTGTTGACATTGTGTCGTGAATACATCTTGGGATTGTCGATTGAATTGGCCCGTCGTGCTTTGGGTGCTGACGACATCCAGCGTAACTTGGAGTTGGCCGCGTACTTCACCAGAGCTGAGCTTCGGAATCCTCACAAGCTCAATGCCTTGCAAGTAGCCATGACACAAGCATTTAAGAACAAGAACTTTGCCAGTGCATCATACTTCGCAGATGAAATCTTAAAGCTTTCTCCTTCTGGCGCCAGAGCCGAACGTGCACAAAAGGTCAAGACTAGAGCCGACACCATTGCCAGCGATGCTGTTGACATCAACTTTGACCCCTATGCCGAATTCGACATTTGTGCTGCTACTTACACTCCTATCTTCCGTGGCGAGCCTTCTGTTACTGAGGAGTTGGTTGGTGCAAAGTACAAGCCTGAATACAAGGGTACACTCTGTAAGATTACCGGTATTACTCAGGTCGGAGCCCAAGCATCAGGCTTGCGTATAATAGGGTAGACTATGTTGTTTGATTTTTAAAAGCTATTTTATATACATTTAAGTGATCGAGAGCTGTAGAGAAGTAGTGTAAGGTATAAAGATATTGTAGTTGGACACGGCAGATATGGGTTATGAAACGAAAATGTATATTTGAATACCTACGATGAAGAATATAGATGTTTTTTTTGATCTAGATCAAATTTATAGAAAAGATATTTCTTAGGAATCGGAGATTTTTTTCGAAGGCATACAGATGTGGATTTAGATAGAGTGTACAATAATTCACATCAAGTACAAAGAAGAATATGACACTATTGAAAAGCAGAAGAAGAGAATCTACAGCTATAAATATAGTAGAAGGAAAGTATGTAGAATGTACAATTTGAAGTAATTTCTACCAAATTGCAAAACAGGCTTCTTTAGGAAATAGATCACGTGCAGCGCCTGTAAATCTTTTTTCCAGACTTTCTTTTTCCAAAAGCCAGCTAAATACACGAACTAAAATCAAGACTTGCGGATGAAAAATTGATGAAATATCTCGATCGACTTTCCAGAGAAGATATTGTAGACTTAAAAAATGACGAACAAGGAGGAGGCTTTGAAGCTCAAAGATCAGGGCAATGCGCTTTTGAAAGAACATAAATTTGACCAGGCTATTGGAGCCTACACCCGGGCCATTGAGTTGGATCCAACCAACGCTATCTTCTACTCGAACAGAGCTCAAGTCAACATCAAGATGGAAAACTATGGCTCGGCCATTATTGACTGTGACAAAGCCTTAGAGGTTGATCCCAACATGATGAAGGCATACTACAGAAAGGGAGTTTCCCAGATGGCTATATTGAAACACAAGGAAGCCCAAGGCAACTTCAAGATCATCTTGAAAAAGTTGCCCAACGACAAGTTGACGTTGGAAAATTACAAACAGTGTACCAACTACTTGAAACGTCAGGCATTTGAAAGAGCCATTGCTGGCGACACAAAGACCTCCGTCATCAATAGTATTGACTACGAAGGAATCCAGATTGAAAAGTCCTGGACTGGTCCCAGCTTGAGTATACATTCCACGAAGCCCAAGGGCGAAGACTCGGATGTCCAAGTAGATATCGAGGGATTGGACGTCGCATACTTGAAGTATATGATCCACTTGTTCAAGAAGGACGGCAGGTTGCCTAAGAAACATGTTTTTGCAATCATTGCTAAGGTGCACGAACTCTTCAAAAACGAAAAGTCCATGGTTGAAATATCTTTGCCACATCCAGAATTGGTCGGGGAAGGCTCTGAAGAGGAGATTTTGCTAGAGAACGGTAAGAAGTTGACTGTAGTAGGCGATACTCATGGACAGTTCTACGACGTTTTGAACTTGTTCCAGAAGTTTGGTCATGTAGGGGAAGATCATATCTACTTGTTTAATGGTGATTTTGTAGATAGAGGATCGTGGTCTTGTGAGGTCGCTTTGTACTTGTATGTCTTAAAGATAATATTCCCTCGATCCGTGTACATAAATAGAGGGAACCACGAAACCAGCGACATGAACAAGACGTACGGGTTTACTGATGAATGTGAATTTAAGTACAACAAAAAGATATTTGAAGCCTTCTCTGAATCTTTTGGAGCTTTACCTTTGGCAACTCTCATCAATCGTTCGTACTTGTGCATGCACGGAGGTCTTTTCTCTAACGACCATGTCACCTTGAATGATCTCAAAAACATCAACAGATTCCCCAGTTCAGGTTCTTCTCAACCGCCTAGAGAAGGTCTAGCCATGGAATTATTGTGGACAGACCCTCAACCATCCAATGGCCGTGCTCCTTCTAAGAGAGGTATTGGTATGCAATTTGGACCGGATATCACCGAGAGATTCTGCTTGAACAATAGGATCAGAAAGGTGTTGAGATCACATGAAGTGAGAATGCGTGGAGTAGAGCTGGAACACAACGGAAGATTGATCACAGTATTCAGTGCTCCTAACTACTGCGACTCCACAGGTAACTTGGGAGGTGTGGTTCATTTCACGGTCAACAAGGACTATGATTCCGAAAAGGACAATGGCGAAGGATTTAGAGAAATCGAAGAAACCAACTGTCCCTGGACTTTGGAAACAGACACATTTGATGCTGTGCCCCATCCAGACATCAAGCCCATGGCATACTCCAAGGGAGGCTTTGGCTTCTAACTGTATTATGTATTATAATGATAGAGTAGACTGTAACATATAATGATAGCAACATTGAAAGCAAAGATAGTAAGCAATAATATTTTCAATTTAAGAAACAAATCACTCCACCAAATCACTCCACCAAATCGTTGTGAAATGGAACTTGAAATGGGTGCAAATTTTATGTAATATAAGTAAATAATATATACAGGATACCCTTCTAGTATGGTAGCTAGAAATTGCTCTATTTTTCAATTCAAAAATGAACAACTGATCTTTTCTTTACAGAAAGATGCAACCAGAGAGAACAAACACCACTGACGAGGAAGATGATGATGAACCGGATGAATGGGATCAGCGTATTATGAGCACCGGCTGTCACGAACAAAATTTGGCTTTGCAACTCTGTCATGCTGATACTGGAGACTGGAGACAATGTACTAAAGAGATGGAAGCTTTCAGAAAGTGCTGGGCAGTCAATAATAACAACAAGAGAACTATGACTGTTGATAATGATGAGCAGCAATGAAAAATGTACAAACTTGCTTTGCTTGAACAACTACAACCTGTAAATAGTTATGACCTACAATGTGTGCCAAAGATAGAATCTATAATGTAAGAATCCAAGACGATTAACAATTTGATTGATACAATGATGTAGTTTTTGAAAGTTCCCTGAAGGTCTACAATGTTTTCATATTCCGAATAAGATATATGGTCTATTTCCTATCAATTCCTGTAGTTCTTTATTTCAAAGTGCTTGCTCTGGGATAAAACTTGTAACATCTAGTGTTCATAGTCTTGAGAAAGGTTTTGGATTTACTTAGAATGCTGTTGGATTTCTGCAAGATTTGCCTCAAGGTTTTCTTTCGCCTTGAATCTCGAGTTGGGAACTATCTCTTCCGAGATAACTTTGTCGTTGCCCGAGTTAAAATGGTGTCGTTATTGTTCTGAGTTCGTTTTCTCTGATTAATCTTTGCTCAGACCCAGCTCGTTGTATTTGCTTTGTTTGTGATAAAACTGACATGGTCAATGAACTCTTCCGGGCTGTAGAAGTTAATATGACTACAATTTGTTTAAGTGATATACTTAATGTAGACTTGCCATTGATTACTTATGGCTTCGGGTCTTGATATTTCCACACCAACCCCAGAAGATTTTACACCACGAGGAGATTCAATTTTCTTCGTCACTTCTTGCGAACAGAGGAATTCTATATGAAAACATGTACGAAGATATTCAATAGTATGCCGAATAAGAAATCAACAGAGAACTGCTGATTCGTATTAATTGGAAATCAATTAAGTTCAGTTTTGCATACTGAAAATTGACTTGCTGGTGCGATAAACAAATATTTTATAAATAATAGATCTGCTAAAATTCAAACTAATTACAATTGTTCTTTTTTTCAAAAACAATATTTAAATTGACTATTGAAGATTACAAATGACAGATGGCAGATGTTTCAGATTCACTTTCGGATCTGAGTCCAACTTCCAGCTTTTCGCTTTCTGAGATCTTTCCTGATACTCGCTATGAACCACAGCAAATGGAATCGCTGATTGCACTTGAGTCTGAGTCTGAGTCTGAATTGTCAGACCAGGAAAGACTGCTTGGTAGTCTACACCGTGATGGCCGAGTTTACCATGACGAAAGTGAATTTCAAGAAGAACTCCATAAACTCAAGAAGAAAAGTTCCCAAAAGTTCAGAACTAAATGGGAGGAAATACTAGCTAAGTACTCCTCCATAGACGATGAGAAGGAAAGTGACGAAATAGATCTAGCTACGGGGAAAATTGTAGTAGATAACGGCCATTTGAGATCCTTACACAATGGAAACGGACGAATGGGAAACGTCAATATTGACGGTAATATCTGGGCCATATCTTACGATATCGATAAGGACTTCTCACGAATAAGGAAACGAGAAGTATCAGAAAAGGTAAGGAAGCGAGAATTGAAACTTAGACTCAAACAACAAGATTTGTTTCATATCCATAGTAATGGCGATTACAATTACGAATGTGGTTCAAGCAGTCTCAAACGAGCGCCCTTGGAAGACAACCTCCTCCAGTTGAATCCATCGCCTACAAAGAAGTCAAAGTCCATGCCAGCCTTCGCGTCACAACTGTCAAGCCCACTTAGAAGCGAATATGAATCTCCCACAAAAAAAATAATACCTTCGTATGTGACGCATTTAGACTCTTCATATCCAAAACCACAAGCAATTAAGCGTAGTTCTTACTTTGAGTTATCGCCAACCAGGCAGAATGCCAGGAATGGATTTGTTATTGCTTCGCGTACAGCTTCCGTGGAAACAGAGCTTTCCTTTGTCCACACTGACGATGATCTTGAAAGTGAAACATCCGAAACTTCACACGTAGAATCAGTGGAGAATGACCTTGTCAATGGATTTCATAACGAGCACATACCGTCATATAATCAGAAAATTCTTTCCGATTCAGAACGACATGAAGAAGAAGAAGAACGTTCAGATTCGGAAAGTTTTGATGATGAATATCTGATAATCTATGAGCCTTACTTTCTCAAACAGCAAAATGAACAGGGTACTATTTATGAGTGTGCTTTTGTTGGCTGCTCATATTGTTCAGGGAACATACTCTTATATCAGAGTCATCTATTATTGAAACATTCCCAAGAATTGCATCTGCTAGGATACCCTGTAGAAATTCAAGAATCTAATAGAAGAAACTTAACAATATCAACTGACGAACGTGACAAAGTTTTCGGGCATTTCCCCATTACATACAATATTCCTCCTCTTCCATATTCCAGCAATGGCCAAGTTTTTAGATGTTCAAGGGTTGACAGTGACAAGAAGTGTCAACGTTTCTTTCTTAATGAAGAAGACCTTGCGGAACATATGACTGCTGAATTTAGTCAATGTTCCTGGCGAACCCAAGTACTATTGTGTCCTTTATTGGGCTGTGGGTATATAACAGAGGGTGGATATTTGGAGTGGAGAGCACATTTCATTAAAGAAGGACATCACTTAAAGCCAGAAACGGGATTTAAGTTCAGTGAACATAGAAATGATACGGACGCAAAACCAAGCAACTGTATTAAACGAGATCATTATGATACAAAGTCATTTGATGATAGTATGATTATCAGTGATGATATTAACGAATTATTCAGCGATGATAGTGATGAGTTTAAAAATCTAGTAGATGATGGAAATACAGATGATGAAAAAACAGACGATGAAGAAACAAGTCGCGAAGAATCAGTTGACCAAGAAACAAGCGATGAAGAACCTATTGACCAAGAAACAGGTGATGATGAAACAGGTGATGAAGAAATCAAAGAAGTCAATTATGAACATAATGAGACGCTATGCTCATCACCTGTAAAACATGCAAGACAAGTAACCATCATTCAAATACCTAAGTTTGACCATTCAACAGGAGTTTCGGATTTGGCCCCAGAGATTAGTTTTGAGGGATATGAATCCATAGAAGAATTGTTTTCAGACTAGATACAAAAAGTGTATAAATGTATATATATGTAATGATATTTTACATGATAATTAGAAATGTACTAATATTGTCTATTTACAGGGACATTTCGAATATATTCGAATATTTAAGCAGCGGCTTCGTTGTCGTTCAACTCATACTTCTTGCCCTTGGGCAGTGGTCTGCCTTTGAAGGCATCAGTTCCCTTGATGTACTTGTCAAAAGCATCGTTTCTTTCGGCAAAGGGGCGTGGTCCCACCAATCTAATCATATCTTCTCTGGTTAACACTTCCTTCTTGTACAACTCTTCAGCAACTTTGTCTACTAAGTCAATCTTTTCTGTCAATAATTTGTGACAGGCAACGTAAGCTTCATCAATGAAACTCTTGATTTCAGTGTCAATTAATCTGGCAGTAGACTCAGAATAGCTGTTGTGAACTTTGAAGCCATTTCCGTCATCGCCAGATTCATAGCAGATGTTTCCAAGACTCTCAGACATTCCCAATTTCAACACCATCTGCTGAGCCATTTGTGTGACTTTTTTGAAGTCGTCGGAAGCTCCGCTTGTAACCGTCTCAAAGTGGAGTTCTTCACTGACTCTTCCGCCCAAAGCCATCGTCATTCTATGCATAAACTGTTCCTTAGAAACCAAATACTGGTCCTTTGGAAGGTACTGGGCATATCCCAATGCTCCTTGGCCCCTGGGAATAATCGAAACCTTTACTAAAGGATCAGCGAACTCTAAGAACCAACCACATATAGCATGACCAGCTTCATGGTATGCAACAGTCTTTTTTTCTTCCAAACTGAGAACACGAGATTTTCTTTCTAAGCCAGCAACCACTCTCTCAATGGCTTGTTCAAAATGGTACACATCTACAGAAGTGGCATCTTCTCTGGCTGCAATCAAAGCTCCTTCGTTGCAACAGTTGGCGATATCAGCACCAGCAAATCCTGGAGTCAATGCACTCAATCTTCCAGCCAAGTCATCAATAGACTTGGATTTCAATTCTTGATATTTAGCAAAATCAATATCCTTTTGAGTAGCCTTGATGTCTTCATCACATTTCAACGTCAACTTAGCCAAATGGACCTTAAATATTTGCTTACGTCCATCAATATCTGGAGTGTCGATAGAGATATGTCTATCGAATCTTCCTGGTCTCAACAAGGCTTTATCCAAAATATCTGGGCGATTAGTACCAGCTAAGACAACTACATGGTCTCCGCTTTCAAAACCATCCATTTCCACTAACAACTGGTTCAAGGTGTTTTCTCTCTCGTCATTACCTCCGATCTTTCCGTTGCCTCTTTCCTTACCAATAGCGTCAATTTCATCTACGAAAATAATCGAAGGAGCCATTTCTCTAGCAGTCTTGAACAAATCACGAACACGTGAAGCTCCTACACCTACGAACATTTCCACAAATTCAGAACCAGAAACAGATAAAAATGGTACTCCGGCTTCTCCAGCGGTAGCTTTAGCCAAAAGAGTCTTACCAGTACCTGGTGGACCAGACAAAATGGCACCTCTAGGAATCTTTGCACCCAATCTCTCATACTTTTTGGGATCTTGCAAGAACTTGACGAATTCCATGATTTCTTCCTTAGACTCGTCACAGCCAGCTACGTCTTTAAACTTGATTTTGACATCAGTTTCCTGGTTAAATAACTTAGCCTTAGACTTTCCGATCTTGAAGATGCCACCAGGACCACCAGCTCCTCCGTTCTGAGTGGTTCTTCTCATCGTTAAATAATACAAGCCGCCAATTAACAAGACTGTTGGCAAAATGGGCAAGATATAGTTAATCCACGAGCCTCTTTCCTCGTATACAATTGGTAATCGCTCGTTTACTGAGATTCCAAGTTTGTCCTGAACTATTTTCATTTCTTCCTCAAAAAATTCGACAGAGCCGATAGTGAAGACTACAGCTGGAGCTCCACCCAAAGTTTGAAAAGTTTGATCAGAAACGGCCCCCGCAATCAATTCAGCTTCCACCGCAAATCTGTTGATGACAGTTAACTTGGTCACGAGTCCTCTTTCAAGATAATTTGTCTTAAAGTCCTGGAACGATAACTCATTCTTTTCACGATCACCTGAAAGAACGAAAAGAGTGACCGCCACAGTGAAGATTGTCGACAAGATTGCATAACGAGCGATAGTGTTGTTGTCTAACTGGAATATTTTTATATTGATAGGGTCTATTTTAGGGTTCTCTTTCTTCAACCTTTCCTTGATTTCCTCACGCAAATCTTTTTCCTCTTTATCCATTTCTTTCTTCTTTGGCTTTTCATCTTTTTTGTCGTCACCCTCTTGGTCTTTTCGAGTAGTCTGAGAGTTCCTGAATAGCAAATGGCTGTTCATCGATGAGAAGGGCCTCACATGCGAATTTTTCACTATGGAAATTGGTTTGTGAACTTTACTCAAAACATCACCTCTTGTGCTACTAGAAAGCAAACGACATGAGGCGACATTCAAAGACCGCACTAGCACTGAAGAACTCTTGCCTCTTATTACGCGAACGGAATTGCTTATCAACATGACATACGAAACTCAATGGTGAATGATCTAAATGGAAAATGAAAAATAGAATATGAATACAGTTATTAAAAAGCTGGAAAATCGTCTTTTTCTTATGACAATATGTATAAACCGTTGTAGAACAAGCTCGACTCTGCTACCGTTGTAAGAAATAGGAAATGTTTCTTCTAGCCTTTCCAGGTTGAGGAGAACAGAATACTTTCACGGACGGTTTAGATTCGAAGATTCTCAATTTTGTCGCCATCAAGTGTGTACTGCATGTAATACAACGGAGCTTCTAACATTTAGTATAAGTTTCTGTAGGCTAATCGAACTTGCAATTGTATGAGTAAATTATTCACGATGGGTATCTGAGAATATGATAACTTGCTCTATCTCTCGTAATGTTCAATTCATACATAATTGATTATACAATAAACTCATGTTGTAGTCCGATCTCTTCTCAATTCCTCAATAAGTACTTTCTACTGCACTTTTTGCACCCATTTATTCTACACTCATCTCAGCACTGCTCCAAAATTCATTAAATCTTAAAAACATATATCCAGCTGCTCGTGATATATCATCATATTCAATATCTTACAACAATTAGGTCTGCTTTCTGCTATTGACGAACTTGTCCCAGCTGGTCTCACAGATACGGAGAAATTTATCTTTTTCCTTCGCCAACCAATCACTGGAAGTGTCTTCATTCTCTACTTCACGACTATCTCTGTTTTTTGCTTTCTGATCAGAGCCAGAAGCTTCAGTTAAAGTTTCCTTTTCGTTTTCAATTGCTGGGATTTTGCCTTCACTAGACTTTTTAGTATCTTCCTCGTTATCAGCTTCAGCTTCTTTGGCTTTAGGATTGAAGATACGAAAATTGAAGATGCTTTCGTTCATAATGTTGATAGATCCAAATATCTCTTCTCCGTTTACTCTTGTCTCGGCTCGATTGGTCAAAGGAGCACGTAATTGAGGTACAGGAGCTCTTGCAGATGCTATGGCTGCCGCTTGTTGCTGGTAGTATAACTGAGCCTGCTGTTGTTGCTGTTGCTGTTGTTGTTGCAGGTAATAACCAGATGGAGTTCCATACAGATACGGAGTATGATGGTACGGAACTCTTACACCAACTGGATAGGGACCAGTTCTGGCAGTTATTTCTTCATCTTCCTCATCCTCTTCTTGTAAATCTTCAGTACTTTTGTACTTTTCTTGCATTTCTCTTATTTCATCTTCAGAAACAGGCAATCTATCGTCATCTACATCTTGTTGAGACATTCTAATCTTTCCCTGCGATTCAAAGTACTCTTTCTGCGCAGATAAAGGCTGTGATTGGAGAGGTGCACTTTTCATCAAATCACCGTGATACACATCCGTGACTGAGAACGGCTTGGGGCGAGTTCCAGAAACCCCGGCAGCCTCAGATCCTGATCCTGACCCCGATGATGAGGCTGAAGCAGTTGCCGAAGCAGACGGGTTTGCACTAGAAAGTGAAGAGGAAGACACAGCAGGTGTACTTCTAGATACAGATGAAGGTGACCTTAATGGTGGAGATACACTACGATGTGGCCCTTGTCGTTGATTAGCCATTAGATGATGTTGTGGATTATGGTACGGATGAGCAGCAGGTCTAACACCTCGAGGAAAGTGTACAGAAGTAGTCGTATAAGGGTAGACGGGTCGAGACCTTTTGATGGGTATACCTGGTTGATAGTAGGCATGCACATTTCCACCCTGCTGGAGCGGAGGAAGTGACAGGTATGTCACATGTGTATTGGGAAAAGGGCGATACTGCGATTTGGCAATTGGAGGACCATAGAACTGTTGATGTGGACCACCTACATAGTAATATTGACCTTGAGGTGGGTGCACATTAGCGGAAGTTACATGAATTGGCCCATGACCCTGTTGTTTGTGTTGCATGTGAGGGATTTGACCTCTTTGAGGCACTTGTCTAGCGGTAGGTGTAGACTGAGGTTTGCGGTTGGTGTTGATAGAGACTCTGATAGGAGCTGAATGAATAGCCGGTCTAAGAGGAGGCTCCGAGTCCTGTGATCCTATAGAAAGTGGAGATGGAACATTTGAACGTTTCAATCTTTTGGCTGAAGATGGACTCAGAAGTCTGTCCAACTCGTCATCTGCAGCTGGTTGAACATTGACGGTGATGATTGTTGAACGAGTTTCTGAAACAGGGGAGCCGTTTTCAATAACAGAAGTGTTGACCGAGACAGATTCCAGGTCAGCGATATCTACTTCATTGAGAGGGCTACTCGAAAGAGGATGAGACGATACAACACTAGAACAAAGAGGCTGTGATGGGGTTTGAATGTGGATGGTAGTGGTTTGGTCTTGGTTTTTCTGGTTTTTAGGAGATATAATTTGAGTCCTGAATTGAGTCTGAGTGGCCGATTTAGAGCCTAGGCTTGAAGTAGCTCGATGACCTGGAACAAGTACAGATGCTGATGTGGAAAGCGATCGCGTTACTACAGCTCTAGAAGCGATTAACTCTCGCTGCTGTTGCTCAATTCTCTGGGATATCTTGAGGGTAGAGCGCATCTCAGCAGAGTTCAATGGAGGTAGTCCAGGCGATACGATCCTCAAAGCTACGTGAGAACTATCGTCACCGCCAGACTTAAGGTCAAGGGATCTAGGTCTGTGTCTTTTTCTGGGAGGTTCCGATGCAGACGCAGTGGAACCTGTAGAAGTGTAAGATAGCGTAGTAGCCAGTTCAGATTCTGTTGTAGGTGAGTCTAGAGCTGGTCGGCGATGAGAATTGGAAGCATTTGTGGGAGCAGTTGCTGAAGTGGTAGCGACTGCTGGTGGGAAATCTACTTGGCTCTGTGACATTTTCTTGAACAACTTACGAGTGACAATTAGGAAGATATAGTGAAGTATTGGGAAGTGTGTGAAATGTAGGGATATTAAGTGACTTCAGGTACGTGAAATCGAGATGGTGAAATGTGGAGTGAAATGTGTGAAGAGAGCAAGATGTCAAATTGTAATGGAATGCTATAAATGAACAAGCTGTTACACTTCAGTCGTGAAACCTGACAAATGAGACTTGACGAGCCTTGAAGTTACGAATAAGTCTCGTTACGAATAAGTCTCGACTTTTGATATTGTTCAAATGTTAAGTCGTTACCTGTTCAAACAATATTAGGGTATTCTCGAGGTGTTCAATTGCTCCCAACCAAATAGCGAAATTAGCGAATACCAAATAGCGAGGAAATAGCGAGACTCACAAGATCGACAACGAGAAAGTGGACCTCTTCAAGGAATCAAACACGCCTCTTATATGGTTTTCAAACTAAAGAACGCCAGGAAAGAGTGGAAAAGAAAGGTAGACAAATCAAAAACGATTTTGAAGCGAAGAGAATCCAGTCCAGAAGACGGAAACGAAACGAGAATGAAACTCCAGATGTGAAACCAGACTCTCCTACTACGATTATAGTGGAAAATTAATTTTTGGTGCTATTTGTTAGTTTCAATACTAAAATTAAAATCATTTATTATTTGTTGTAAAAATTATTATTTGACGCCGAATGTGCCAATTCCTGTTATTATTTTTCATATGGTGGCAATATCGTGCTCGCGATTTAGCGACTCAATGTGGCTAGGCCGTTTGGGGAGAGAATGTGAGCACAAATAGAGGCAGGGGTTTCCACCAACAGCAAACTGATAGAAGGTGTTGCGAACGTGGCTCGCACCCATTGGCGTAGCTATCTATGATATAATAATTCTGTGACCTAGCATTTTGGAGAAATATCGGCAAGCCAAACCTTGCTGGTGTTGCTAGAAAACATCTCGCTACACCGCGAGCTGACTGATTCTGAAACAAAACTTGAGTACCACCGTGCGGCGCGTGCGTCGCAAGATCTGCCAGGTGCATAATTGTGCAGGAATTAGTGACTGTAACTTAAAAATACGTAGAGCCACCCAGATGGGTGCACAAGAGAAGAGCTTCAGATCTTGTTCATATGGGTACTGGAACAGACGTACTCCAGAACATAAAAAGAGTTTCCAACCCTAATCAACTGATCTAGAAATTCATTTGTATGACTTGCGCAAGCAGCTTGGCCCACTGGTCAAGCTAGACTGACTCCTCGATGGAGATGCGTTTTGTGTCACATTCTGAAACACCTCCTGGTGCTGTGAGAATTTTTCAACCTACTTTCCGTTATCTATGGCACTATCCCCTGAGCCATTTTCTTTATATTCTTGGCCGTCGGAACGGTATTCAGCCACCACGTCGTTCTATCTGTGCAGCCATAAAAAGAAGCTCTTGCTGATTTTCCCAAGTGGCTCGTCGTATTTCTCCACTGCTCGCGCAGATGTACTTTTCCACTTATCAGACACTCTAAATTTCGCGTTCACGGCTCCATGGAAGACTTCTCTATTGTCATATACGGCACTCTAAAGAATTCAATGGTACCTGCGTCACTTTTGTTTCTTTGTCCACGATAAATTAGGTTTGTCAAAGGGTTGCGTTCCTGTGGAAGTTGGCAATCGAGCTGTGGGTTCAGAAAATATAGCCTTGTTTCTAACAAGAATTCGTCTCTCGGGCTTTTCGTACCAGCTGCTAATGAAAAATTCAAATCATTCCTGGTATATGCAATTCTTTGAAATTGTGGCAGAATATGAGCTTTCATTCTAGTCGTCTTGTTGTTCTTCTTCCTGGAAGCTGGATCTTCCTAACTATGGCCATCTCTCATCTCAATTCCGCAAGTTTTGGAGCAAGTCCTGAACCTGGTTTCAATTTCAGATCCCTTTTATAAGCATAACCTTGCGAGAAAATTGTTTCTCTGATTCACACGATTTTCTATTCCTGACTAATCTTTCTTATGGTCGAACTTTCTCTTTGTTCTGACCATTTTCTACTCTCTAATCCTCTACAAAAATGTCGTATTATAATGTTTATCAATATCGTACTATGATATGGTATTAACGAAAACAACCCATTGACAACACAAACTATATCTTATATCACCATCTCTACAGCCCATGAAGTCTCTCAATAGTGATTTCCCTGCAAATGTCTCCACGTGTTTTCTAGTTGCTGTAGCTAGTTATGTACTTACTGGGTGTACTTTTCCCATCCCTTGGGTCTCTTCAAGTTGTTGACGGTGTAGTACTTGGTTGTACATGAATAACCTCTCCAGGTGAAATCCTTGTTAGGATCACAGTTACAGTTTCTGGCAAATCTCACTTCCTTGTCTACGGGACAGTTATGGAAAGGAACATGGTAGTAGCCGACGTCTTCAAAAAAGTGGATCTTGTCTCTAGGCAAAAACAAAGCGGCAGCGATGGAGTGCACAGGGGCATCACCCCATCTTTCGTAGAAGAATCCACCAGCCTTGTCCAAATGCTCAAAGTACTGGCGGTAGGCATCGCCTCTGTAGAAGTTCAAGTTAGCGATTTCAAAGTTGGACCAGAAATGACATCCGTTGTAGGTCTTACCCTGGTCATCAGAAATCCACTCCATCAAGTTGTCCTTGGCTAAGAATTGAGGGTTGGCCTCAATATACTTTTTGGTTGTTTCCCATAAAGTTGGAATGGTTTCTTTGTATTCCGGCAACGAGATGGTGAAAGAGTAGTCTTTTCCGTTGTCCTTCATCCACTTGAAAATGTCGTAGCTTATGTCACAGTAGATCTTGACATCGGGCTCAACTCTCCAGTAGTATTCGTATTCCTTCAACTCGTCAGCCCTCCAGAAAAAGCCGGATTCGTAACGACACATGTGTCTGTATGGCTCAGAGCCACCATAGATGATCTTCTTTTCTCTCATCTTTTCTCTGGCAAGAGCGGCCTTCTCCTGGTCAATCCAAGCAGGGTATGACCACTGGTCCTTTGGAATCAAACCGTACTTGGTTCTTCCAGAACAGGCGGCGGTTGTGGTTTCAATAAAAGTTTCATCAAATGGCTCGTCGTTCAAGAAGACCCAGTCGTAGTTGTAGTTCTTGTTGAACCTGTCTTCGACTGATCTGATGGAGTCCATGAGAGAGAACAAATCAGAGTTTCTGGCCAAGGTTACAAACGTAGCCTTGATTTTTTCGTTCTTATTGACCACCAATTGTCCGTCCTTTGTTGGCGTCTTGGAGTCAAAGTGCTTTGGTGTGGGGCCCAGCTTGCCCTGTTGTTCTGCTGGTGGCTCCGAGGCTACGGGAGTCGCATCCTTGTTGGCGGGGGCTGGTGGTGTGAAGTTGTAGGAGGAGCCTCTGGTGAGAATGTAGCCGCAGCCAATCAACACGAGCGCGAAGATAGCAAACCGAATGATACGGGCGTTTGATCTGGACGAGGCCATGCTGCTGATGGAGTCTCGGAAAGCGCTAGCAAAAACTGAAGAAGTGAAAAGTGAAAAATCCAAACTCGCTCCAAAAAAAAAGAAGGCAGATTGACACGTTAAATACGCTGTTGAGATTTTGGAGCGCAGGTTTTGTTCCATGGCGTACGACCAAAAGAAGTATGTGCAGGCTGTTCTTCTGCAGACAGCTGAACACCCGCTGTAGCAGGATGAGATTATGGGGAAGTATGGGCCAGGGCAGTGGTTGGACAGAAGAGTTGGAAATGGCTTGGAACTACAAACCCCTGGCAGACATCTACCGCTAAATGAATACTAGGAAATCGTGGTACAGGTGCTCGTGTAACTGGAAAGTTTGTGGAAGTGTTGGTGCGTGTGTATGCTCAAAGGGTGTGGAATTTTACGAAGTATAATGACGTTTTTGGACTTTATGAGTTAGTTAATAGAATATTCTCTAGAAATGTAGTTTTTCCGTAGCTACCATTATTTCCAGAAAGAGATATAGGTAGCTACGGTTTCAGTACTGCGAGCCAATCAAACTTCGACTTCTGTTAAAACTATAGGCTACTAACTTACTTGAACATACTGTAGCCACTGGCCACGACTTGTACTCTATCCTCATAAAGTCTATAAATATCCATCAAACCTATCTATTCTTTGTCGAGCTTTACTGTCGCTTACAAATATTCCGTTAGTATCACTTCTTGAGCAGACTACAAAACTTATGACTCCGTATGTCTTCTGGATCTCGCCACCTGTCCAAGTTTCAATGCTCATTGCAGTGAATCTCGGAGGCTCTGTGCATTGATTTGACGGTGGCTCTGCTCTGTAGAATGCCTACAAACCTCTACGACCAACTTGAAAAGTGTGCTGCTCCGACTCTTCTGGATATTCCCAGACTCGAACAGCAAAGCCTATTAAAACAGCATGTCCTACCCATTTGGTCGACTACTGTTTCTAGCCCGTTTCCGATTGACTCGCCCTGACAGAAGCACTTCTGGTTTTCTGTTTTCTGTCTCCAAATTTAGGCAGAAGAGTTGACGAATGGAGAATGTTGCTTGGTACATTCTCCATTTCCGATTCGACTATGCCATAGTTAAAAAAAATGTACTGAGTATATTGCCCCTGTCTTGTCGGGACGCCTTAGATTGGCGGTAGTTAAAGAACACGTAACGCGTACAGAGACTCTTTTGTATGTATACCCCGTCTTATCGCCACGGTTGTCGCACGACCAATTATGCATCGATCGACTGTTTGAACTGCATGTGCGTTCTGCCCTGAAGCAAAAGGTATGCCCTGAGTTTTAGATTATTTTTTTGCCCTCTGCTCAATTAGGCTTGTTTGCCAAAAGGATATGATCCCAGGGTCTTCTGGTGGAGTGCCAATTGTTTGAACACCAATTGCCTTTTCTACATACAACAGGAATCATGAGCCAAGTAACGAAAGAATAGGTACATTTAAAGAAATTGTCACAAGTGTGGAATTCTCGAGTGCCCCGGGTCCAATTCAAAGACTACTGACTCGCAAGCTTAAACTTCCCGCACTTACCCTTTCACTTTTGACAATCTCCATTAGTGACAAACTAACTCTCAGTTCGGTTACTTAAGTCAATCTCTATAATTACAATATTATAGACTACATGGATCTCGTGTCACGTATCTTCTCTTTAGTGCTAACCCAATCAATACAAATTATTCTTGGGTCCAGATTGCATTCCTATTCAGGAAACTCCTGCTATCGCCATGTCTCATTATTTTTTGCGACCGCTTTAACGGAAAAACCTGGTTCAACTTATATGCTTGGTGAGAACCGCTGTCTTTCTAAGAACAATAATTGTTCTACATGGTCAATGGCTGGTCGTAGTTCGATGTGTTTTCCCTAGGCGCCACAGTTTTCTTGTCGAATTTTGTTTGTCGCCAAAGCCAACTTGAGGATTTTCACAGTGAAATCAATCAAAGAAATATCCTGAAATACTCCTTATGATATTTCCACCTATCACCATTTAAGACTCTCTTTCTCACCAGTAGCTAGCTGCAAAGAGCCGATCGCGTTATCTTCCACATTTCGGACTACGCTGAAATAAACATCTTCTTTCGTTGTACTTCTGTTAGCGATGAAGGCTCAATAAAGGTATTTGGTAAGAATTGCCCTACAGAGCTCAATCAACTCCAATATTAGCAGAAAGAAACAGATAACTTGGCGTACCTACTACAATTGGCTTGTTTGCATGGCCACTAGAATTATCTCATCGATTCAAGCTATTTTCGACGTCGTAGGAGTATAATATGTCCAATAGTTAAGATCTCTACAGACTCTACTGTTGGCCCATAGGCAAACTGTAGTGTCAAGCACCCTAATCCAAAGTATTGCACTCATCTTTGAGATCTCTCTACTCTTCTACATTTCTCTATAGTTCCTCTTCTTCGTGTTGTCTATAAATTAACTCTATTGGTACTTCTCCCATTCCACAGGACGGATCATCCCCATTCTGTCGTAGAACTTCTTTCCACAACTGTAACCTCTGAAGGTGAAATCCTTGTCTGGATTACAGTCGCATTTGTGCTCGTATCTGAATTCCTTGTTTAAGGGGCATTGCGTATACACCCCATGGTTGTAGCCCACGTCGTGGAAGTAATGGATCTTGTCCTTGGGCAAAAAAAGCGACGCTGCAATGGAATGCACAGGTGCATCACCCCATCTTTCGTAGAAGAACCCTCCTGTCTTATCCAAGTACTCGAAGTAGTCTCGGTAAGCCTGCGATCTCCAGAAGTTTAAACTGGCAACCTCAAAATTCGACCAGAAATGGCACAAGTTGTATGTATCTCCATTGTCGTCGGAGATGAAATCCATGAAATTGTCTTCGGCAACGTATTCGGGATGCAACTTTATAAAGTCCTTGGTGTGGCCCCATAACGAAGGAATAGTCTTCCTGAACTCGTGGATGGAAATCGTAAATCCATACACCTTATTATTATCTTGCATGTATCTGAATACATCGTAGTTCAAGTCACAGTGGATTTTGATACCCGGTTCCACTCTCCAGTACCAGTCGTATTCGTCCAACAACTCATTCTGCCAAAAGAACCCACTTTCAAATCTGCACATGTGACGGTAACTCTCCGAGTCTCCGTAGATGATCTTTGCTTCTTTCATTTTTTTCCTAGACTCCGCAGCCTTGTTCAAATCGATCCAATCTGGATATGACCAGTGCTCTTTGGGTATTTTTCCGTATTTGGTTTTCCCGCTGATAATGGCTGTGGTCAAGTCTTTGAACTCTTGGGTGAAATCTTCATCATTGAGAAATACCCAGTCGTAATGAAATTTGCGGTTGAATCTGTCTTCTACTGCTCTAATGGCAGGAATCAATTCGAACAATTCTTTATTTCTAGCCAAAGTCACAAACGTAGCCTTGACCTTATCGTTAAACGGTTTGTCTTCTTCCGCTAAGAAGACAATAGCATCCTTCGTCTTATCTTCTTCTTTTTCTGCTTTTTCTTCTGTCTTTTGCACTTGTTCGGGTTTTTCCTCTTGTTGGGCTTCCTGGTTCACAGTTGTATCAACCAAGGGCTGTTGAGGAGTTGGACCACCAGCAGTACCTTTTCCAATAACTGCCTTGGTGTTCACATCGACGTAGACAACATCCGGTGTGAAGAAGTAGCTGAGCGAGTATATCACCAAGAGAGTAACCGCCACTAGGGCATATTTTGAGAACGGTGCTCTGGCCATGGTATGGGCGATTCAGACTGAAAAATTGGTTGTATAGAAAAATTTGATTCAATTGTGAAAAATAGAAAAATTTTCAGGTTTGTATTTCAAAAATCAGTTCGAAATAATATGATAGGATACCATGAAAGAAGGCGGAATGCAATAAGTTGAAGGCGTAGGTCAGTTTTCCAGAAGTGTAGCTGAACGATGCTTAATGATTTAGTGTTGTAGTACAAGTGATCAAACTTTACAAGGCTCGTGTACGAAGGGCCACCTGCCGTGTTTCAACAAGATTTATATATAAGTGGGGCAGCGTCAGCTTTCTATGTTTGCTGAAGGGATTCCAATTAGAACTGTAGTAAACTAAAGAAAAAATAACGCTGGCCATTGGGATTCGGTGGCTTTATTATATTTATTAATTTTCGAACCTTTAACGGATTACATAAAGAAAAGCCATATCTTACGAATTCCAGCTGCACTTCCAGGCTCAGCGCTGAGGCCGCAGTCTCGACCCAATCAGTAAGGACGAATACCTGAGCTTGGGATCTGGCATTCAGGGTTCGATCGCCAGAGGTACAGATCTAGGTACGAACGTGAAACCATCCCTCTGGGCCAAAACCCGGCTACCGGAAACAGCGGTGATGTCATAAAGAAGATAGCAAAGCATGTACATGCCGCATGTGAAACACTTTTTGCAACGTTAGATCAATAAAGATAATGGTGTTGACAATTTCCTTCGTTACCAGAGCGAACGAACCACGGACTCCTTCCTCCCGAAGGGGTAACTAGATAACCGAAAGTCGACTTGGTGATACCAGGGTCTACACGAAAAACTTCGTGAATATGGTATCTTTTTTTCAGTTGTATATGGACCAGTGCTAATCCTTAGAGACAATGGAAATCCAAAACAGGGCCATTTTACTTGAGTTATGTGCAAGCGTCTATTCTTTGTCTAAATGTAATTATTCCTAGTCTATGTTAGGGGTCCTGTTCATTTCTGCCTAGTGATGTACACAAAAAGCTGCTGCTGTTAGCACCCAAATGAGGCCCAACTTTGTGGTAACATTTGAGTTAAATGCATTGGGAGAGTCCAAAGAGCGGTTTCTATGCCTAGACGATTGTCTGTTTCTTGAATTTCTAGTCTTAGTGGTCACACTCATGTTTGTAGAATTATGTCTTGCTTTTCGAGAGTGGTTTGTTGAATTCTATTGAACTGGAAATACTGGAAAATCCTAATTGTCAGTTTTCGCAACTACTTTTCCTAAATGCTTATGTTCTGCTTTCAACATAATCGCCGGCCAAAAGAAGTCATTATCTGCTCTTTATATATTCCACCAACCTTATTGTAATCAACACACATTGCTGGATCCATTTGTCACAGACATGTCGTCACTACTCAATCATTCTGGACATACTCTTCGTGCCATCTGGTACTGCCTCGTTGCAACGGTAATCAAATTTTCTTTTTCTTAATTTCTGTTTGCTACCGCCGAAAACTGGGAGTTTTGAACAATGGGAACTTTAAAGTTAAGTTGCTTTGCCCTGCCTAATCAATTAAGATTTCTTAGTTCCACCTCTGCAACTTTTCGACTATTCGTTGAATCCACGAAGTTTCTACGCATAGTAATTGATTTACTAGGCGTTCCCTTGCATGAATTAATCGTACATTTTCTAGCTAACTGGCTCGTATCCAAGACTAAATCAACACAAGTTATCTACGAAGAATGCCTTTTAAGTAATTTCAAGGTTTTTCAATGTTTCCTTGTTTCTGTAAGACGATTTAAGTGGAAACTTTTCATTAAACTGAATACGGACCGAAGCATCAACAGTTCATAATTCAGTCAGTGACCACAATTATTAATGTCGACTCTATTTACACAGCCCATATGTGTTGAAGTCTAGCAGCTCCGCCGCTTTCCACTACACAATACAGTACTGGATAACCAAATTCTTCATTACCATTTCTCATCGCCTATGATGTCATAATCGCTGTGTTTTCTTGCATGTGTAATTGGTCACGTGCGAAATGCAACAACATTGCGAAATTCATCGCAAATTGTTCGTACTATCCTTCGGGATGGTACACTTGTCAATTTTAACAATACAGAGAAGATTAGCATTGTCCTTGCATAAAGATGACACGCTTTACAAAGAGATTTAACATTTTTTTTGCAAATCGTATTGCCAGCTGATAGCACTTGCACGCTGACAAACGTAGAAAAACACCATAAGATGAAAGGCAGAAAGAGCCCATTGGTGGACTCGACTGCTCTACGGTTCGAGTCTCAGATCAGGAATTTTGCAACGCTAGCATACTGCATACGCCTGCCGCAGATAAACTAATTCTAGCACTATTTACATTTCACAATTCTCTTCACAAGTAGCTCACGTTGTGTTGTTGTGTCGCAATGTCTCGGAAGCGAAATAGTCTATTCCCGCTAGAAACGTCTTCTTCCTTGCCTTCGTTAGTTCAACTTCAAAGTAATGCAAAATCCAACCTTTTTGGAGTATTAAACGAGACATACGATGAAATTATCGAGAATGATCGCCGTAGCCAAATTCTCAATGTGAACCGGACTTTGGAAGCCAATGAGGAAATACCGACTATTTCCAAACCGGGAATCAGTTTAGAATCGCCGACAGCGACTCATGGTCTGACTTCACAGCATCGTCATACAACTTCGGTTTCACCGGTTTCAGTGTTCAACTCCTTAGGAGGAAACTTCTACGAATTGAAATCTTCTCAGATCAACAAGATCATTAATGTCAAATATGGCAGCGATCCATTACTTTTGATAAGACAATTGTCTATGGATTTGGCGCAGAAAGAAACAGAATTGATTCTCTTACGGAACGAAAAGTTCACCAGGGAGCAGCAATTGTATAAGCTCTGCAATGAATACGGAAATCTCTACACACTTGAAATCGACAGAATGTTGAACGAAATGACAGAAATTAATATAAACAACAACAGCAATACTAATAGCAACAATGATCATGACCATAATGACAAAAAAGTTTCAGGCAATGTGAATGATATCTTGAAAGACTTGATAGGAATGGCTATCCAAGACGATATGCTGGTATCCAAAGAATCAAAAGAAACAGGAAAGGAAATAGTTGCAAATCGAGCGGTATCCAATAGCAGTAATTCTGGACATGAAAACCACGACGTATACAGTGAAACGCGCAATCGTAGTTGGCTTAGAAGTTGGTTCAATTCCAGCGAAGATCTCAATCTTCAACAAAAAGCTTCAACTAGACCTTACTCCAAATCTTTTCCACTTCGATTTATGATTAATGAGTCCAATGGGCATGAGGAAGTAGACAAGACTCCTGTTCCTGTGGAATTGGAGAGAATGAATATGGGAAGCGTGGATAGCAGCAACGATGCCTATATTGAAGAAACGGGTCTTGATAGCAGTAGAGAAGATATCAATATCGACAAGTACGGCTTTTTCCATGATGCTGATTTGATAGTGAAGTCGAAGTCTCCACCTCCCACTACTCAATCCAGAGCAATAACTACGTCTTCCTTGGATGATTCACTGGCAATTCTTATTGGAAGCAAAGGCATTCTTCAGACTATCGACCATCTCAAGGAGATATCCAAGATTCACGACCACACCAATCAATCTATTGAGAACGAATGGGATACATTGATTAAGGAAATAACTAAAGATTACTACAAGTACATGACAAAGGAACATAATGAAGCTCGAGAAATATTCGGAATCAGAGCCCTCAACATTCTCAAATTGGATATCAAAATGGGAAATAGTTTTCTTAATGAAGCTGGTGTTGGTAAAATAAAGAATGCTTCAGTAGGGCCAAGCAGCCTCCATTATGATCATTTAGTTAATCTCATCAACAACTTTGGAATATCATCCAAATATAGGTACAATCTCTGGCTAGAATTGTCTGGAGCCAAGAATCTAATGATCAATGGAGAATACGAGGAATTGCTAAATGAAGTAAAACAGTATGAACAAGAAGAAATATCACAAGAATGTGAAGAGTCGAATGACAGAAAGAAAATTATACGTGACAATGTGAAACAGATTAAACTCGACCTTCATCGTACTCTTCCCCACAACTACTATTTCAATAACTTGTTTGAATTGAAACCAGGACCGAACTTTTACAAGTTGCAGAGAATATTGTATGCGTTTGTTGCATATAGACCTGATGTAGGATATCTTCAAGGCATGAACAAGATCGTAGGCAATTTGCTTCTTATTTTAAACAAAAGTACTCATGCTGAACACGAAAACTTTGAGAAGTTCAGTGAAGTCGATATTTTCTGGATTTTCATAGGACTACTAGAGGAAATCCTTCCTAAATATAGAGGTCTTAACAACACTCCTCAGATATTCTTCAACAGCTTAGAAAACGTGAGGATCGATCAGATGGTGCTTCATCGAATCTACGTGAAGAGGTTTCTCCCCGAACTATTTCAACATCTCATGAATCTCGAAGTTGAAATAGAGTTGATTACCCTCAATTGGTGGCTTACTCTTTTCATTGACTTAAATTTCCTAAGTTTAGATGCTTGGTTCAAACTTTTTGACAGCTTGCTCGTTGATGATAAACACATCAAAGAGTCGTCTGAAGGAGAATCTGGAGATACTCTGAGTGCCACATCTTCGAGCAACGCAATCGTAGATAATGATATTTCAGTTCGGGGATCAATCAAGCTTATCTCCATAACTTTGGCTCTTTTGCAAGGCTTAGAACACACGTTGATGAACATGAAAGAGAAAGAGTATGTTTACGAACTTCTCAGTTCCAAAAGTTCCAACTTCCGTGTTAATGAATATGGCACACATGTCAAGAGCAAAATTTTCTTAAAATATAACGACATTATGAAACAACGAATATCATTTTCTAAGAAGATCTCTGGGTATGAATTGAACCTTTACCGACAGGTTTTTTACAATGGAAACACTTAGAAAGGTATACTTCTAACAAATTGCATTCATTTAATTTCTCAAATTGAATATGTACATATGGACCCGGAATGGACTTTCAAAAAAGTTTGAAATTGCTATATATATATTTGAACATAACCATGCTCATCAATCTCTTTTAATCATACGACATCACTGATAATTCTAGAAGCCTCTCTATAGGTCTTCAATAAAGCCATGCACTTTTCACGCTCCGCTTGAATGCCCTCATCCTCTTGTAACAACTCATTGAACAAGTCTTCGCTATACAACTTCACTACCAAACGGTTTTGGATATGTTGCTTGATGTAGTTAACCAACAAACACATGATGGATTTGGGAACCTGATCTTGGATCATTTCCCTAACGATACAGAAGTAAGAGATGATCAAACGTCTGATGAGTTCACATTCTAACTGTTCTCTTTCAGTTAAGTCATTGAGAGTTTCATCACTTTCAAACGACGTCGAGTCGTCTTGAATCGAATCCGTGAGGCTCATCAGCTTGAAATGGTCTAAGTTGGGTTGTGAGTTGTTGGCCATGCCATTGACAAAGTTGGAGTTGAATTGCAACGATTCTTGATGATGTGGAAACTTGAAAGGAGTTGGGTTCAACTGTGCCTGAGTCTGCATGTGCTGCTGGTGAATAATTGGATCCTTACCAAAGAAATAGTTCAAGTACGATTCCTGCTGGTAATGGTTATGTTGGTTTCCTGCCAAATTAGGAGTGGATTCAGCCTTGACTGAGTAAGTCTTTCCAGATTCCGATCTCTTGTGTTTCACAGGAATTACGTCATCCACAGAGTTTATATCTTCGTCGGGGTTCTTTTCATCGTCTCCTTCTTCTTCTTCAATTGAGTCGCTATATTTCTTATTCAAAATACGTTCGCTAGCGAGTCTCATCTTGCTTCTTTGCTCAAACTCCTTTTGCTTCTGACGTTCCTCCACAACGATGCTCATCGCTCTTGCGGCTCCCACAAAGTTGGGATGGTTGGTGTTGATGTAGGCCTTGTGAATATCAATCAATGATTCAACATACTTTATAGTGGGACCCAATCTTTCTCTCAAGAGATCAGAAACTACTTCAATCAACTTGCTTTGTAAACGAGGGTATCTATTCAACTCAAGTCCAATATTGGAGGAGCAGACATTGTGAACAATCTTCATCAACTCCTCATACACCATCTCTACACATCTACGTGACGGATCTTCTAGCAACTTGATCTGTGGTTTCACAAGAAGATCAAAGGCTAACTCAGGAACAAATAAAGAAGGTCTGGGTCCAGTAGAGTTTCTTATAGCAATCCTGATATCATGAATAGTTAGATTCTGAGTAGGATTAATAGCTGCTAGCAGAGAACCAAATACTTCGTTGTAGATATAGTAGATTCTGGCACCTCCGCATAACTCCTTAGTTGATAACTCGTTAACCGAGGTTCCTTCAATCGAGTTCATAAATGTGGTAGCAAACTTTGTCATCAAAGACAACACCATGGCACCTCTGGATTCTTTTGAATCCTTCAAATGCGATGGAATCTCGCCATAACTAGCTAATTCTTGCTCCGTTTGTCCCATTAAAGTGTTCAATTTAGCCTTGATGTCTGGCAATCTGTCTCTTATGTGGGTCATTAAAATCTTATTTAACGTCAGGGCCAAGTATTTGGTGCCGCACTTGTTCGACATCGATCTATAGGCCGTATGGTTCTGGAAGAATTGTTGTTCAGAAAACAATGAGTCATCTAACGACTTGTTGTCTGAGATGTCCTGCTGAGATCTGTTGACGATCCCGATGAATCCAAGCTTCAAAGGATATACATTTCCCTTCAAGATATCCAACGCGTTCGTACCCTGGTCCATAAGGTCCAATTTGGTCAATACACCAACAGTTCTCTTGCCGGTGGGATCTACTTGTCTGGCCAACTTCAACGATTCTGAATTTACCAAATCTACGTTGGCTGGCGAAACAGCCAATATGATACAGTTAGGCTTGGACACGTACTCCAAGATCAAGTTTCTCGTTTGCTTTTCGATATCCGTTGGCTGATCGCCGATGGGAATCTTGGTCAAGCCAGGAAGATCCACCAACGTCAAATTTAACACTCTAGGAGAGTAGATCTTCAAGTTAATGGGCAATCTGCTAATACCCTTATTGTGTCCAGCGATTTTGTGAGTCTCGTTTTCTATCTCCTTTCTAATATCCAGGAAGTTGTAAAAACGTTTATGGGGAATATGTAAGAACTCACCCCATTCGTTGGGAGGCTGGTAGCTTCCGTTGGCAGCATGCCGTCTCAAATGATCTTCCAAATTAACTCCCTCGTCCAGCGCCTCGCCGTTACTGAAAGACGAGCTCAGGGAACGAAATCCGGAGCCAGATTGGATCACGGGGTCGTTTTCCAGGATGTTCATCAACTGCAACACCAACGGTCTTCTGGTGACAATGCCCGTTCCACGGGGCAAAAAGTCACGACCAACGATATTTTCAAGCACTGAAGATTTTCCACACGACTGAGAGCCTACAACTGCCAAAATAGGCAAATCCAACTCGGCCAACTGAGTTGCGGTCACGATGTCCTGGAGCTTGTTGACCACAGGAATAAGGTCTTGCAACGACATGACTGGTGAATGAAGAAGTAAGAAGAAATTTGTTTCTTTCAAGAGAAAAGCTGAATAATTCTCAATTTAAATGGATCTTCGAATTTGGTAAGTAGTAGGTTGTATACGTCTGAATAAAACACAATCAATTGTTATAGTATCAAATCAATTTTGGTATCAATGGTAGTAATCGATGAACTAGTACAATACAATAGTACAGTCGTTATACTTGTCTCAATCTTTCAATGATATCGCAAATATCAAAATCACCAAACAATTTTATGACAAGATTCTATTGTTGATTCTTGTGATCTAATTTTCAAGTGCTCAGATTGAAAAACAAACAATATTTTGGGCTGAAAAGTTAGGCTGTCTAGCAACTGACGGATCGCTACAGTTTCAGAATAGATTGAAGACAAGACGTGTCTCGTGCTGCGTTTCACACGATTTGAAGAAGCAAACACTCTGACAGGTCTGAAACGAAACGGCAAAAGGGCAAAAACAGACCGTCATAACAGAGAAACTGGAAATATTCATTGGATGGCTATACACAGGTTGTTGAAGAAGGACACGACCACGCGGCTCACGTGGAAACTGGTAGCGCGTAGTTCATTGAAAGTGGGTCAGTGCTTGGTTTGACGTGGGCAAAGTGTTGTGCTTGGTGTCTGTAGAAAGAAACTGTTCGCTGCGGTGGTTATCGTTTGCTCTATGTGTGTGTCCAATTGTAAGTTTGTTTTATAAAAACGGTGTACTTCTAATTGTGTTCGTAGATGTTAATGAACAGATCATGGCGAAAAGTAAAATATGAAAAATTCTGTGATCTTGCCATCGACTTTATTTTCCCAATTCGGCTGCGAAATATTGACTCGAATAAGTGAAGTGGCAAATCTTTATAATAGCTTAAGGATATGTGGGATGACATGTGGGATATAAAGGACAATAGAAAATCATGTTGCGTAACAATTCAACTTCGAATTCTACTACGAGTGCTACTATGAGTCTATGGACGAAGTTGTGAAACGGCTGGTCGGCCCGTCAACATTCGCTCAAACGCGTTTCGTCCTGCTGACTCAATATCTAGTAAAACAATACGCTTTATTTGCTTTCCGGCTCTTATCACAGAATCGTCCGTTAATTTTCCTTCTACATCTTCTAGTACGGACAGATTAGCCAGCTGCAACTATTTTGCAACTGGTGTGGTTATATGCCGTACTCGAGGATCAACTGATCAGGCAGTGAACGAACAATGGATTCGCTAAAGTGAGTGAAAATCTTGTAATGATGTCAGCATCAGTATTTGGAGTGCTATGATATGGATTGATTTCTGGAAATATCTTCTGTTTCCAGTAATAAAGTCTACGGCTGCAACTCTTGCTATATATTGTGCTTATATGCAATACCAAATTATCAATTGATTAGCCTTTAACGATTTGACTGAAATTGGTTGTAATTAACTGGTTGGACTAAATATGTGAAATAAGTAATGTGAATTAATATAGGTTTGCATCGATATCCTAGCTGTTTCTAGTCCTTTTGATGTAGCGTATGGCTGCAACTTGATAGTTTGAAATCTTGTATACATGCACTACTACTACCATTTCATGATTATCCAAATTGTCCAGAAATAAACGGCAAATACAGATTGAAATGGTATTCTGAATTCTAGACGAGCTATTGTTGGTCCAGACCAACCACAGTTGCCATTATTACATCCCGCTCAAATGAATCCAACACTTTGATATTAGTCCCAGGGCTCCCACGGTTGAGTATACTCTCTACTACCTGCAGTACCCTCACCCATACAAGCGTGTTGTTCACATTTCCAATTTTTCAGACTGGTGTCTGTAACTTTCTTCTTGAACATACTTCCAATTCGGTGAGCCAGCATGTTTTGGTGGAAAAAGCTCTTTGTAGTGGCCACCATTGTGGTGGGCACGTGTACGGCCCAGTTGATTGACTCAATTCTGGAAGACGTCTGGACAAACTCCCATTATAGCCGGACGATCGATCTTCTGAAGTCTTATGTTAAGGAAACGAATCTTATCGAAGCGAAGAACATCAACACTCAAGCCCAGAGTGTTTACTATTTTGCCGTAAATGATGGATTTGACATCATTCCAGAGCTTTCCGTAGTACTGGTCACGTTGTTGAATCCTAGTCATGCAGAAGTTGACTATGAAGAGGTTGTACCTGGAAAGCTATTCAAGATCAGCTTACCTGTGCCAATTTCGCCCAACTCAAGCTTTGAGATCAAAGTCAACTACGTCTACATCGGCACATTGCTGCCAATGCCAGCCTCGTTGAAGATGGCTGACACCCAACTGCTTTTATTCAAGTTGAACAAGTTTGCCTATTCGCCATATCGTACTACTGACTACTCTTTAACCTTCACAGGTGTAGCCAAAGGTCAAGAGATGGAATTGTTGAAGACAGGTAACTACTCTATTTCAGACAATGTTCCAGATGTCAGACCACGTGTAGAGGACAAAACCTTGAAGTATGGTCCAGTGTTTGATTATCTTGAACCATTCACGTTGCAGCCAATGGGGTTGTTGTATGAACACAATCGTCCGTTGGGCCTCGTCCAGAACTTGAACAGATCCGTGTGGCTCCCAGCTTCAAATGTTGAACAGTTGCCTTTTGAAGAGTACTACGAGTTGACCAATACCGGTGCGGAGTTATCGACCGGCTTTTCCAGAGTAGATTGGCTTGTAGGACGTTTTGCCGGTACCAGAAACCATTGGGCTTTGAGCCATATCGAGATACCAACGACAGGTGATAATTTTGACGACTATTACTATACAGACAAAGTAGGTATGGTAGATTCGCACGACAGAGTGAAAGACCATTTGCTTTTGCAGCCTAGATTCCCCTTGTTTGGAGGCTGGAACTATAACTTCACTCTTGGTTGGAATGGAAAGTTGGTTAATCATGTCCATAAAGTCAGTGGAGCCGATGATCAGTACATTGTCAGGGTTCCGTTGTTAAACGCTGTCAGAGACGTCACTTACAACAACACATACTTAGTATTCTACTTGCCCGAAAACGCTGAATTTGTCGATGTTTCATCTCCAATCGATTTTGATTCCTTAACTGTAGACAACGAGTTCTCGTACTTGGATGTGTCCAAGGGCCATGTCAAAGTCACGCTTCACTACAAGAACTTGTTTGACGATGTGCACAGATTGGACGTATTGCTCATGTATAAGTACACGCAGTCCAGCTACTTGTTGAAGGTGCTCAAGATCTCGGGCTTTGTTTTCGTTGGTTTGATCAGTTACTACTTGTTGGGCTTCGTGGATCTTTCTATCGAGGATAAGAAGAAGGACTAGGCCGTCAATAGGGTATAAAATGAATTCATAATAACTGTAACTGTAACTGTAAATGAATATGTATCGATATGTCTTTACTACTTTATTACTATCCTTTCTGTTCGTATAGTTTTTATACTTACTTGTCTTCATCCTTAATATCTCTACTTCGCTGACTTTCTACATGTATTTTCTGTTTTCATTACTCATTATTCATAATCTATTCTATACCATACGCCTGCTTCAATCTAGCCAACTCTTCCTTTCGAACAATCATATCTTCGGCACCAATCTTCGTCAGATCAACACTGTAATGCGTCGCGACCAAGTAGCGGCCCTCGAGGTTCACCCCGTTCAACCGGTTGGCTGCCAACTGTGCACTGGACAAATTATTGTATACTATAAAACATGTTCCTAGATTAGCTTTAGAATCTGAAAAATTCTCGTCTGGAACCCTGAGCTGGCTTATAGTGCCGTACTGTCCAAACAACTCATACAATGTACTGGTAGATGTATGGTACGGCAAGTTCTTGACCTGGACTATGGGAAACTTGTCTGCGGGCACGGACATGATATGAAGTAAATAGAAAAGAGAGTAGTAAAGAGAGATATTGCTGCCGAGAGAAAATGTATTCGAGACAAGAACCGAAATAGCGACAGAATAGGGAGAAATATTTAAAAAGTACTGCGTCTAGCGAGAAAAATAGTGTGAGAATCCTCACTGCACAGAAAGTGGGCCATAGGAATTTTCAATCGCTCTTCATCAGGTTCTACTCTAAATAGATAATAATCGGTTGTGGACTCCCAGTATCACAATGACACCTTCATTATAACAAAATGGCTATTTTAGAAAACTGAGAACTACATCTCCTCCTGCTCTACATGTTGCATTCTCACTTGAACTCTTAATATATATTTAAATCTCTAAAACAAACCAGAGTCCTTGATGTCAGTGATGGCATTCTTCCTGTACGATCTCTTGAAGTAGGCAAACCATATCACCAATACGAAGATCACCACGATCAAATAGACGTAGTTGGGACTAGGGTCAGAAATCACTTCAACATACTGTGTCTTACTATTTGGATCACTGACCATAGTTTGAGGTTTGGTCAGAGTAGGCACCACAGGTTTATGTCCAGAGTGACCTTGACTGCTCAAATTCACTATCTTGATGTTACTAACAAACAAATCGAGAAGAGGTCTGTTTTTGTCGTTGGTCTTTACGGAAGAAACTGCTGCCAAAGTGTCGAATCCTCCAATGACTTGGCCAAAAACGACATGCTTTCCGTCTAAGAAAGTACAATCTTCAGTGTTGGTGATGAAAAACTGAGAGCCATTGGTATCTTTCCCAGCGTTGGCCATGGAAACTCTGCCCATCTTATTGTGGTTGATCTCGAAGTTCTCGTCCTTGAACTTGCCCTTGCTGTTGAAGATAGAGTGGCCCCCTGTGCCGTCACCAAACTGGAAGTCACCTCCCTGGATCATGAAGTTTTTCATGATTCTGTGGAATAAGACCCCTTCGTAGCCATAGCCATGAGTCATGTTGGCTAATTTGATAAAGTTGAAGACTGTCTTTGGCACTGTTTTACCAAACATTCCCATTGTGATCTCTCCCAACACTTTCGATTTGGGCGAATCCAATGCTTCCTTCTCTGAAAATTGAAACGTCACCTTGTGCGTAATGGTGGGATCGTCTTCAAGATACTGGAGCTCCTGTTCTGTGAGCACATCTTTAGCCTGGCCCGCCTGGGGAATAACAGCTGCAAGGGAAATGGTAATGAAAAGAAGAAACGTCTGTAAGAATAACATAATGAGGAGATAAATAGTGAATAATAGTCAATAAGTGTACTATCGGTGAATAGTAAGTTGGTTCGAAATGCAGATCAAAGATAATATAGTTATGGTATAATGTTATCGCTGGATACAGATCAATAACTAGTAAAAACGTAACGCAAGAATTCACTAGATAGCGTAGATCAGGTTTATACGGTAAATAACAACAGATATTCCAAACCAGCAACTATGGGATAATCCAAAAGATGAGGTGTAGAACAAGAATGGCAGCAAAGAACGAGGATAAAGTGCCAACAATGGAAATGTGGGACTGGAGCGTAAGCGGATGTCTTGTATACTACTGCGGCTCGCTAATATCGTCTTGGTGAAACAAATAAGTCAAAATCAAGAAAAAAGATTACGTGAATCGTATAACCTAAGCCGTCTAATATTTATAGACTTACAACTAATTCAAACAGAGCCCAGGTCAGATGTGACAATCCATATTCCTGAGAAACTCTGCTGCCGATCTGTAGGGCACAAAAACAATTCGTCCACTTCCTCCTTAAACGAAAATGGCATCCCAACCAAAATAAGGGTTGATCTCTGTATGCAAAATTGTCAGCGGCTAGGAGGGTCTTCAAAATGCTCGCTAAAAAATAGTCGTGTTTGTGTAAGAAATCTTTTATGTATTATGTAGGCATTCATCTGGCATGTGCTGGGCGGCTATTTCACACAAATGTCATGTGTACATAGTCATGTGAATTTATTGTGTGCTCATTGTCATGTGACTCAACAAATAAATCTCCATTCGAAATAGTGGCAATTCTGTTCTGTTAAAGACCGAAGAGTTTTGTTCAACAATTGGCACAGAAACATATCCAGTGCTCCTATACCTTATTAATAGTGGAAATACATTCTGTTGAACTAACCAACCACGATATCTGATCAATTGGTCTTTCTGTTCTCAATTTGTTATATTTGATTAGTGATAAAACTCCTTTTTCAAATCACAGTTGCAGAAAACTTAATCAATACTCTGGATTTCACTGAATCCATGGAAATTATCTTAGAATTCTCTAATAACCACTTCACATAATAATCACAACAAGTCGTCAAGATGAATGGCATTTCTGTTGATATCAATCACTTGAAAAAGGGAGAAGTCAACTTGGGTACGTCGATTATGGCTGTCAAGTTCAAGGATGGAGTCATATTGGGCGCCGATTCCAGAACTACTACTGGCTCGTATATTGCCAACAGAGTCACAGACAAATTGACCCAAATCCACGACACCATATATTGTTGTCGTTCTGGCTCTGCTGCTGACACTCAGGCTGTAGCAGATATCGTCAAATACTATCTCCAAATTTATGCTTCACAATTGCCGTATGACGAGAAGCCTACCACACAAGTTGCAGCTAACGTCTTCCAGGAGTTGTGCTACAACAATAAGGACACTTTGACGGCTGGTATCATCTGTGCGGGCTACGACAAGAAGAATAAGGGTAGTGTGTATCTGATTCCTATTGGTGGATCGATACATAAACAAGACTATGCCATTGCTGGTTCGGGATCGACTTTTATCTACGGTTGGTGTAATGAAAACTTCAAGCACGACATGGAACAGGAAGAAACCGTTGATTTCATCAAAACGGCATTGTCAGAAGCCATCAAGTGGGATGGTTCTTCTGGTGGTGTCATCAGAATGGTTGTATTGACCGAAAAGGGTGTAGAGAGATTGATCTTTTATCCTGATGAATACCAGAAGTAGACTGGATTAGAAAGAGTAGTTAATACAATTTAAGGAAAAGAAAAGAAAATGTAATAGTAGACTAAATCTGGAGAAATGGTGTGAAAAATGAAAAATATTAGAAACTAATTTAAAGAACATAAATCTAGAATAGAGTTGGAAAAAGGTAATAGAAGGAGCAAACTCGTTCAACCTTTATCTGAGTTTTTAATCGAATTTATTCTTACTTCCTATCTCTCTTCGTAATGATTTTATTATCATATTTATTCGCAGAGTGAACTGGTTGTATGCCCCAAAATTTCCTCTTACCCAACTTAGTCAATTTCGACCACTATTACGATTTAATATGAAAACCGCTTGAAATGAATAAGAATTTCAAGTTTGAGTCAAAACATTGTATGAACCATAATAATATAAATAATATGATATAATGCTCCACTCCGGTACCGGCGCTTCGATCTGTCATGTCGTCTCACTATTGCTTATTTGAGATTTGGCTTACACTCTTTTTTCCTTCGATAACCGAAATCTGACCCCAGACTCATCTTCGGTAAATGAAATATTACGGAATCCAATTGACTCATATCAATTAGAACAAACTTTTCAAGACCAATTTTTCATACTCAACACCTACAAATACTGCTGCATATCTGGTTCATATCTCAAACAAGACATGTGAAATACCTTAACAGAATCGTATCTACAATTAGATAAAGTTCTCTGCAAAATGACTGTTGCTCCATTAGACTCAACCAAGTTGGTAATTGAGAAAACCACCAAACCTAAGGAAGTTTTGCCTAAGGAAAAATTGGCCTTTGGAAAGTCTTTTACTGACCATATGTTGGAAATAGAATGGACTGCTCAAAGCGGCTGGGGTACTCCAAAATTGTCCCCATACCACAATTTTTCACTCGATCCAGCCACCTGTGTCTTTCACTATTCTTTCGAATTGTTCGAAGGTATGAAGGCCTATCGTGACAAAGATGGCAAGATCAGAACATTCAGATCAGAAAAGAACATGGAAAGAATGAACGGATCCGCTGCCAGAGCTTCATTGCCAACCTTCGATGGAGAAGAGTTCATGAAGATTATTGACAAGTTGTTACTTGCCGATGAAAGATTTGTGCCTGAAGGTTATGGCTACTCATTGTACTTGAGACCAACTTTGATCGGTACAACTCCTGCTTTGGGTGTTGCTGCGCCCGATAAGGCTTTATTGTACGTAATTGCATCACCTGTGGGACCCTACTTTGCGGAAGGATTTAAGCCAATTTCCTTAGAAGCTACCGACTACGCTGTGAGAGCCTGGCCAGGAGGTGTTGGTGCTTTCAAATTGGGAGCCAACTACGTCTCTTGTATTCAGCCCCAAAATGAGGCTGCCAAGAGGGGTCATTCCCAAAACTTGTGGTTGTTTGGTGAAGAGGGCTACATCACCGAAGTCGGTGCTATGAATGTATTCTTTGTATTCCAGAATGCCGATGGCAAGAAGGAACTTGTCACTCCTCCTTTAGATGGTACCATTTTACCTGGTGTAACTAGAGACAGTACGTTGACCTTGGCTAGAGAAAAGTTGAATCCAGATGAATGGATCGTGTCTGAACGCCCATTGACCATCTACGAAGTCAAGGAAAGAGCGCTCAAGTGCGAGTTGGTGGAAGCCTTTGGTACTGGTACTGCCGCAGTTGTGTCTCCAATTAAGAACATCGAGCACGGTGGTGAGGCCATCAAGGTCCCAGTAGAAGATGAGAAGGCTGGAGCTTTCACGAAGCAGATCAGCGAATGGATCAGAAGTATCCAGTACGGTGAAGAGGATTTCAAGGACTGGTCTAGAGTTGCCAAATAAGTCATTGGAAAAATGCAGATTGTTTTGTTACTTTCCCAACTACTATAGTAAGTACTCATAGAAATTGGGGTGTCGTAGCATTAGCCTGTTTCAATTTTGATAAACATAAACATAAACGACAATTAAGAGATTAAAAGCTGTAGAACAGAGCGAAATTGCAATCAATCCTCAATTCCGCACTAATAGACATTGATATCTACGCACAATTAATTTAAAAAATTCAAGAGAAAATTAGATCGATTGGAAATCATTCTTCAATTATGTAATTAAGGAGTACAAGAGTCAAAATGAATAAATGCTTCAAAGGCAACAAACATCAAGGAATTCAGTCTGTTCCATATTAGTCATCAATCGTCACATGTTCAATTCCTGAGTCATTTCGATATTCTTGACAAACGCGAATTCCCAGGATATATAAGTTGCAGTAATGCACTCCCAAAAATGGTTGCAACTTATTTTCTCAAGTTCGTAAATAATGGGTGCTAAATTATTCAAACAAGTGGATGTCTTCACCAGCGTTAAGTTCAAAGGAAACCCTTTGGCGGTTCTTTTCGATGCTGACGACTTATCTACTGAACAAATGCTGGACATTGCTACGTGGACCAATTTGTCAGAAACTACTTTCATCGTAAAGCCTACTGATCCAACGGCTGATTACAAGGTTCGCATTTTCACCCCCATCAACGAATTACCCTTTGCTGGTCACCCTACTTTAGGAACGTGCTTTTCGTTGTTGGAACTGGGAAGAATCAAGCCCAAGAACGGATTAGTTATCCAGGAATGCAAAGCTGGACTTGTGTCTATCAAGGTTGAAAACTACGACGAGAATGATTTGTCCAATGTGTTCCTCTCCTTTACCTTGCCTCACTACAAGTTCACACTTATTACGGAAGAAGCAATTGCGCAAACCGAAGTTGGTTTAGGTCTTCCAGCTGGTACCATAGCTGCTCTGACTCCACCTGTGCTTGTTGACGATGGTCCTAAATGGGCAATATTCCAATTGAAGGATGCACAAACGGTGTTGGATTTACAAATTGACTACACAAAGCTCATACAAGTCAGCGTGGCCAATGGATGGAGCGGTTTTGGGCTCTTCGGTAAACACGAAGATGGAACCTTTGAAATGAGAAATTTAGCTCCTGCTGAAGGCATCACTGAAGACCCGGCCTGTGGAAGTGGCGCCGGAGCTGTAGGAGCCTACGTAGGAGCTTTCCTTAAGGAGGATGTCAGAAGCCTTACTCTCAGACAAGGTCTCAGAGTCAATAGAGATGCTAAACTAAAGGTTACTCTAGTTACCAACGCCGACGGCAAGCTCGACGTCATTGTGGGAGGCAATGTTGTTAGCGTTTTCAACGGTACCTACTAGAGGGATGATAAATATTTAGAGATACTAAATTAGACTTGCAGTGAACGGCAATCTGCTGTACGACAAGGTTCTACTGCTTGGGCGAAAGGCAGTTTCAGTTTTGCATCCATTGAAACGGTTCCGTCACTAGCCGACTTTTTTGAGAATAGAGCTATTCAAGAAAATTTGTATATTCTACAATAGAGAATTGATATAGTTAAGATACGCCATCGAAACAGCCAGAATGTTCGATATTCGCTAATTTTTCAAACTCATTATTAACTAAGACTGGCGTAGATTTTAAGTTTGTCTAGATCGGCACTACAGGCATGAGATGTTAACCAGGACTTAATCCAAATGGTTGCCTAATGACTAATAGGGGTTTTAACAAAATATAGGTGAACTAAGTCTATTTCTCAACGTGCTTGATTGCAGCAAGGAGTTCAAGGTGTTCGAGACAAAGGAGCAAAGGTAGCTTTACAATAGGTGGGGACGCTGGATCACGGCATCATTTCTGTCCCCACAGTTGGAGCATATGGCCCACTAATATTTATTGATCTCGGACAATAGGAGTTTAAAATCTGGGGAATCACTTTTTTGGGGCTACGGCAAAGATGCGACGTTCGAGGCACTTTTGACTAAAAATTTCACGATTCGACGGAACAACGAATCATTCTTGGCACCTACGGTTCAAACTCACTGCAGATTATGGGGTTGTGTACGAAGGACTGGAATCTCCTAGCTGAGCAAAGCCAACAACTTCAACCAACGCTAACATACCCGGCGCCTATTAAACCGTAGGAAATTATTTGCCGAAAAGGCTTGGTTTCCGCTGACGCGAGGAATGCCACTGCTGCGATACGTCAAAAGAAAAGAAGTGGCTCTTTCTGGAAATATGTCTAGCGGCGTTTCTTTTTGTGTCAGGAGATTTCTGGTTGGGCAAGAAATTCTTCCGATCCTCACCAGAGGCTACGAACACTTGAACAAGCCCATTCTCGAGCCCTCGATTGTTTACTAGCAAATAAAAAAATAAGAGAGAAAGAGTGGCAATTAATCTCGTATAATTGTTTAGTTTGGCTAGCTAACGATAACGTCGCGAAATTGAAACGCCGAGTAAGAAGAATGATAAGAACGAAGTATGCTATATAGAGAATACGTTTCCACCAGATACATGAAACGCCATTCGCATAATATGCGACTCACCTGGAATTATCAAAATATCAAAATTGGTAAATCAGCTGGTTTGAATCGATCTAGCCGCCAAGGGCAAACGTTTAATTTCGACCGCCAATAGTGGCAATTAACCTGCAATTTTTCACTACTCCGATAGATAACAATGCTCTTGGAGTATTAATCGTTTACGAAGTCAATTGGCGATGGGCTCTTTGGTCTTAGGAAAAATAACCAGCTGATAGTTTATCTGCTCGGTTAGGCAATGGCCCAAGTGGTGAAGTATGGGCGCTCATAAAAGCAATGCCTTATTTTTGGAAGATGCGACGATTTTGTGTCTTTGAGATACAGCCTTTTCCGTTCTTATCAAATTATCTAGGAGGTAACAGTCATTTCATTTGTGGCGGATTGCATACTAAGCGATTCTCAGTGGGTGAAGATGGAAGAATGGACCAGTACATTTCCATTGACTCTTCCCAATCCCTGTGACTCGTACAGCAATTAATTGGAATCAATTGGTGTCAGATATGTATTTAGAGCGGGTAGAGAACGGCGCCAAAAAGCAACAGCAATGTCGGTGCGTAAAAGATGGTGGCTCTTTTGCGAACCAAGCTTATCGGTTGGCTGCTCTGTGGAAGTGAATAGCGTGAGCAACTGTGGATATTCACTATCTGCAACTTCTCGAAAGCCCTATGAAAGGTAAAAAAAATCTAACGATGCCATGCATCACCGAAGAAACTATCAGGGAGCAGAATCGTCGGCTTCGTAAAATGATATTGAATGCCCATGGTGGACGCATGGATTAGGATTCTCTGTCTAGAAATTATCTGCGACAATCCTTACACGAACAACTTTAAAGTGGTGACAGAGACAGGGCATTGTGATTGCTGGTTGGTAAAATCTGTACGGCATTTCTAGAGACTTGAAAATCCATGTTAAGCCTGGTAGGGCACTTGATGCCGGAAATTGCACCTTAAGCCTGCATGCTGTAGACATACCCCATTATTGACAAGATACACTGATAAGAGATTTCTTCCCGATTAGGAACGAGTACTGCTTGGGATAATGAAAGGTACCAGGATGGCCGGTGAAAATATCCTTTGGGACACACTACGCCTTCCATGGATGTTTATCTCCAGAGAATGGCCTGCTCGCGTTATTTTCTTGGGCGTGCGGGACACCTATCAGACATTCGACGGCGTATTTCTTTCAGTTTTCATTTTATTTTTTGGTTTTTGAATTCATTATTTTTTGTGACTTGCTTGAGGAGATACGGAATAGGCCATTGCTTTTTGTTGCGATATAATTTTGGAGAAGCTAATTTAATGTAAATGAATGCAAGCTAATCTACATTCCCATTTCAGGCTGCAGATTGTTGAAGCACATCTATATATATGTGGAGGGGATCCCTGAATTCAAGTTCTCACTTTTGGTGTGATTTTGTATTGGTTTTCGGTTCTTCAAACACTTCCTTTCATCTCCAAAATGCCTGAAAAAGAATTGGATTACATCAGATCCAGGGAAGCTGCCGATGGCTCTTCTACTGAAAAGAACGGCGGTGTCTACATCGATGCTTTTGACAAGCAAGACGCCAGCCCACCTTTGAAGGGCTGGGACAAATTTGTGGATGGTTTCAAGAGAGCGGATGCCACAGACTACGGTATAGACCCTAACTTGTCAGAAGCTGAAAAGATTGCTGTGATGACGGCTAACTCTCCTTTGTCTAGATCGCTTAAGAACAGACACTTGCAAATGATCGCCATTGGTGGATCCATTGGTACTGGTTTATTCGTTGGTTCCGGTGGCGTTTTGAGAACCGGTGGTCCAGCTGGTCTTCTTATTGGTTATATTTTGATTGGTAGTATGATTTACTGTACTGTCCAATCCTTGGGTGAATTGGCTGTTACTTTCCCTGTTTCTGGTGCTTTCATTACTTATAACTCTAGATTCATCGATCCTTCATGGGGTTTCGCCATGGCTTGGAACTACGCCATGCAATGGTTGGTCGTTTTACCGTTGGAATTGGTTGCTGCTGCTATCACAGTGAAATACTGGGATAGTCATACCAACTCTGCCGCTTTTGTCACCATTTTCTATGTCCTTATCATCGCTATTAACTTCTTCGGTGTTAGAGGTTATGGTGAAGCTGAATTTGTCTTCTCCATCGTCAAAGTTATCGCAGTTGTTGGTTTCATCATCTTAGGTATAGTGTTGGTCTGCGGTGGTGGTCCAAAGGGTGGCTATCTCGGTGGTAAGTACTGGCACAACCCAGGAGCCTTTGCTAATGGCTTTAAGGGTGTTTGCTCGGTATTTGTCTCGGCTGCTTTTGCTTTTGCCGGTACCGAATTGTGTGGATTGGCTGCTGCTGAAACTGCCAACCCTCGTAAATCTTTGCCAAAGGCTACCAAGCAGGTTTTCTGGAGAATTACCCTTTTCTACGTTATCTCTTTGACTTTGGTTGGTTTGTTGGTCCCTTACACCGATAAGAGATTAATTAGTAGTTCTTCTGTCGATGCTTCTGCCTCTCCATTCGTTCTTGCTATCAAAAACGGTGGTATTGGAGGTTTGCCATCGGTCATGAACGTCGTTATTATGATTGCTGTTTTGTCTGTTGGTAACTCTTCGGTCTTTGGTTCTTCCAGAACCTTGGCTGCTTTGGCTGCTTCTGGCCAGGCTCCTCAAATCTTTGGTTACATCGATAAGCGTGGTCGTCCATTAGTTGGTATTATCGCCCAATGTATCTTTGGTTTGTTGTGTTACATTACTGCTTCCAGCAAGTCTGGTGATGTCTTCAACTGGTTGTTGGCTCTTTCTGGTTTGTCTTCGATTTTCACTTGGATGTCTATCAACCTCTGTTTGATCAGATTCAGACGTGCCTTGTACGCTCAAGGTAGAGACACTAGCGAACTTACCTTTACCTCTCAAGTAGGTGTTTACGGTGCCATATTCGGTGCTGGTTTGAACATTTTGGTCTTGATTGCCCAATTCTGGATTGCTGTGTGGCCTCTTGGAGGTAAGCCAAACGCTGAAGGCTTTTTCATGTCGTATTTGGGTTTCGTAGTCGTTCTTGTATTCTATATTCCTCACAAACTCTGGAAGAGAACCTGGAGATTATTCATTCCAGCTAAGGAACTCGATATTGATACTGGTAGAAGAGAATTGGATTTGGATTTGATCAAGCAAGAAATTGCCGAAGAAAAGGCCTACATTGCCTCTTTGCCATTCTACAAGAGAGCTTACAGCTTCTGGTGTTGATTAAGTGAAAATAGTATCAGGTTATTTATTTCGTCACATCCCAACTTACCTTTAATAATTGTACAATTCTTGAACTCCTCGTTAAATAGATAACCGACGCACATGCGGTTGCGTTTAAACCTTTAATACATAAAAGATTTACTGATAAATTGCTTTTGTAGAATACAAAACTTCAGTTCAAGTTGCTTTGAGTCACAGCGAAACTGATGAAGTGAAGGAGTATGAGCTGCACAACAAGAAAACACGGATGATGCTAGAGAAGACATAATAATCCGACAGATGGATAGAAATATATAAACGCTTTGATTTTACACTTTTATGATGTACACCTTGAAAAAATTATCCCCCAGTCAATATTATATCGTGAAAATCTGCTACTGTAGCCGGTTGTTCGATCCCGCCATAAAAAACGAAGTTCCTGGAACGTTTTATGTGAAGGTGACATGCGTGAACAAGAATTACGCAAAAATGCCTAAACTGAAATCTAAAGCGCTGTTCTCACTACACCTATGCCTGATGGTTTGGGTTGTCTTAAGAGTACGGGAATTTCAGAGATGGGGTTATTTTTCTTTTACCTTGGCAACCGTCGTTAACTCTTTGGAGTTTTGTGACGAAATATGTGGCCATGCTTCCCCGTCTATACTATACTTTAGCGGAACAGATCAATGACCTACTGAACCGGATCCTACGATAAGCCCCGGCTAAAGGGAAGGAGCAACATGGCCAGCTTGTCATAGGTGTTGGCGAGCTTTGTTGGATCTTCTATTCAAAACTCATAATCGATTTTCACCTCTTCCCCGTACAAATCGAAGGAGCCTATCAAGCTGCGTGTGTTGTATATTGCATTGCGCGCCCTTCCGTAAATCAGCCGCTGTGCCTCTAATAAACCTTTGGACTGTCACAGCATAGCAGAGCACGCTTGAATTATGTCATTACAAATGACTATACGGTTATTTCGTTTTTTATTCGGAATAGCGTTCGGAATTGGTTCATACTATCCGGTCACAATTTTTAATACTAGTCCCCGGAATTGATTCAAACTAAACCCCGAAAAATATTTATACCAGCTATTGGTAATTTTTAAAAGCAGTCAATGTACTATCCAGCAAAGATGAATTTTCATTTGCCTTATTTGTGAAGTTAAATTGGTTTCATGGAATTATACGGTAGCCCTTGGAGTATTGTATGGTCCGGAAATTGTTTTTTTTTGCATAGCCCTCGGTTACCAAGACCGTCGATGGACACATCATAACATAGAATTGAAATCCATAGTTCCTTACAAGAGGCTTCTCTATTCTAATTGAATATTTTTTAATAATCAGTTACTATTTTCTTAACCAAACACATATAGTCCTGGCACAAAAAATGTTAATTGCCGCAAAAATGTTTTTTGTTATTCAATTCTTGGCTTCAATTTACAACACACTTCTTCCTATGAGAATGATCGGCTTTTGATCCATAATATGATTTACATAAAGCGCATAAGCTTACCACGTTGGCACAGTGAGCGTTGTAGTTACAAGAGGTTCCACACCCACCTCTTTTGGTGAGTTTGTTGTTGTGCACTAAATGTCTCAATATCTGTACTTGACGGCTCAACTGTGGCAACATGTGAAACTGATGCATTTTTTTCTGTGACTGTTCTTGTTCCTTGGTCTAATCCTGCAATATCTTGAACTTCCTGATTAATTACTTCTACCTTGATATCAAGCCAATTATATGCATTAACAATTCTATTTAATGATGTTGAGTTAATGACCTGGTCATGTTCGTCAAATAGGCTGTAAATTAAAGTAAATTCATCCTGGCCTGGACTGTACTCAAAATAGTTGCCATTCTCATTTGGGTGAAATTGAAGGAAGATACTTAAACTTGATGGTGTAAGTATACTAGTAATGTCGCTCATTTTAGAGTAGTAAAATCTTAAATGATAAAATCGTAGATTGATAAGCATGTCATCTTCAACAATTTAAAAGGATTCTTGGTTATTTATACTCGAGATACTGGAGAGGCGCGCCACATTGTACTGGATCGGCTCAATTCTTTTTCATATTCATCATAATGTAAAGTCTCAGGGACATAAAAATCTGTTCAAGTCTATACAGTGATTTCATTTTTTATTCAAACCAGTGACCGGAATTGGTTCATACCACCGGTCCTAAATTATTAATATGAGGAGTCGAAATTGGGCCATACTAAATCCAAAAATATATTCAAACAACCATTGGAAATTGTTAATACCACCTTGGAAAGAGATTCATACCACGGACAAAACAGTACTTTGAAGACAAATAATAGACAAAATCATCATGAAATTGAAAACATTCTATAAGTTGAATTAACCCCTGTTGATTCGAAGCGAAAATAACCCCTCTATCCATCTTTCATGAACTATTTATGTATTTTTTTTTGAAATTTTATGTTTTCTCTAATGTTTAGAAAAGCTCCTCTTCCAAACACAATTCGAAATGTCTTTAAGCATGTCTACAGAATCCTTCATAATTCTCCTGTGTAATTGCTTGATTAGCTTCTTTGACTCTTGGTGTCAATTGGTCTTTACTACTCAAACATGATCTCTTAACTTTACCTTTGCACACTGCCCAAAACTCTTCGATGGCATTTAGACTAGGAGAATATGGTGGTAAAAACACAAGTTAATGCCCACTCAGAGCAACTTGCAATTGAATATCACGACGCTTGTGTATGGCTGCGTTATCAAGAATCAAGTATTTCAAATCTCCTAATTCCGAACTGTTTTTAACTTGCTCAACGAAAGACTTGATGTAGTAATAGAAGTGGTAGGCGGTGGTGCCTTTGCTCACTGCATCAGATGAATTCTTACCACTATCAAGTTTTCTCTTCTTACTGGACGATACTGGCGTTCTTATCTTTAACTCGATACAACCTTGAGGAGATATGGCACCAATCAAATCCAGTACCATCTTCTTCATCTGTCTCAATTACTTCGTTTGATGTCGTTAGATTCTTGTACACGCCGTAGCTGAAACAAGCTTCCACAGGTGCCATCTCTGACTCAAGAGTCATATCATTTGGACCAGAATAGATTCTATTACGAAGACCGTCGATGACCCCATCAGGAAGTTCCCTAGAATTGAAATCCATGTTTACTTACAATAAGATTGTCTATCTTTTATATTTTATTATATTTAGTAATCACATTGTGACTATTCTCTCTACCAAGAAAGTTGTAGTCTTTGATGAAAAGTGGTTGAAAATGGGCGCAAAAAATTGGTGTTCGGTCAATTGAATTTGTACAGCAATGCTAATTAACCATTTTGTATCAATACCAGATAGAGTTACATTAATATAGCTGCTGTTTGCATGTACGTGGTATGAACCAATTCCGGTCACTGGTTTGAATAAAAAATGAAATCACTGTATAGACTTGAACAGATTTTTATGTCCTTAGACTTTAAGATGGCTTTGGCTTGTCCGAGTGTTAAATATTTCTTAAGCTTGGTACGTCAACTGCTGGCGAAAATTGGCTTGCCACAGCAAAATAATTATTATATGCACTGAGTGCAGGACGTAATTAATTCTAAACCGTTTGTGATGTAAGCAATGCAACTTTTGCGAAATTAATAAAATATGCACTACGTAGAGGTTCTAAAAATACCTTGTAATCATTGCTGTCGTTGTCCATCGCGCAGCTACAAAAAGTATTTGCTACGAATGAATATGCGCGCAACCAGATCAGTACCAATCGTCAAAGTAACTTTGATCCTACCCAAACGGCCGCAAGCCCGCCTCGGGCCGCACAAGCTTTCCTCAATTACAACCAAATTAAATCCAACTTAGCTGCTGAAAACTTGCGCAATAAATAACTCAGCCTTATTGCGAGATTATTTTTTTCCGGCATTGCGCATTACCCTGTGGATTCGCAGCTTTACCAATCTGATTGGAGTCCCACGTGTATTTTTAGCCACAACATTTCTTCTTAGCTGGGACGATTACTTTCTTAATCAGTGTATATTTATGAAACTGGTTAGTGACTTTCAGCTTCTTCTTTTCAACTTCCATCAAGGGCTGTTATTTTCTCTCTACTCGCAACAAGATCTGACCTGCGCACTTGGCAGAACCAGGCAAGCAGACTAGAAGACCTTGTTTTACTCCTCTCTCGTGTCTGAGATTCCATTTGTATATAATCGTCAAGAGAATTGACACTGTTGTACTACGTACGGCTACACGTTATCGAGATCGCTACTACAGTTGAAAACATACTGCCATATAGCGCACATTCTTCTGCATTCCGCTCAATCATTCTAGATCACCTGTTGACGGATCAAATTTCGGTTCTACCTTTTATTGGTGCTTCAGTAATACTTTTCATTCATAAAACCATCAGAAAATTCCATAGATTTGCTAAAGCAATCCTCATTCGTCGTACAGTCATCTAGAACTGCATCTATAATTATATGTATCACAGTAATACCATCATGTCGTTGCATAACTTGAATTCTCCCAAACGTGGCAGGAGGCACAGATCGCTTCTTAACTGGCTCTTGTTCATGTGGATGCTAGGCGTCTTTTACTTTGCATATACCAACACATACCTTCTCAGTCCAGACCAGCCGTCTCAATATCATCATGCGGCCGCTAATAAGGCAGACTCCTCTAAGTCAAGTGACAAGCAAACATCTATACAACTACTGCAGAAGCATTTCAGAAGTTTTATTTCGAAGCAATACCCGAAGCTCTTTTCGGCCAAGAATGGAATATTGAAAGACCCAGTTGTGCGAACCCTGGTGTATCAGGATATGCTTCGCAATACTACCTCATCTTCATCAAATGATGATATTTTCAACGCCAATATGTACTACATGTTACACAACTATAATTACGACGATAGATGTACGTCATACTTCAATCTGCTCTACGCGTCGGAATTGACCAAAAAGAATAACAATAAACACGGCCAAGTTGTGGAACCTATCGTAATTCCTCACCGCGAATTCCACAACAGTAGAGAACATAATGGTGGATTCCAAAAGTTCAAAGAAAATGAAATTAAAGATATGAAAGAACTGAAGAAGAAGAGCCTCGAAGAAGCAGGCGTGGAGGTAGAAGAATCGAAGCTTGAATTGTCAGAAGAAGAATTGAGCCAATTGGAACCAAAATACCAAGAAATTCTCAAGTTGATTTCTGATGAAGAACAAGCACTCCACGACTACATGGCCCATTTAAAAGTATTTAACAGATGTTACTTGAAAGATGCTGAAGTTCTGAAAAAAAATGAAGCTTTTATTCTGTTCCAAAAATTAAAATTGGGAAAAGTGCAGTTCGCTAATCAAAAACCACAGCATCGTATAGAAAAGAAAGAGAATGCCATCTTCTCTAATACAAGACACTTGGAAAACAAACTCTATCCATGGTTATCACAGAAGTCGCCCATCTATGAAAATGGTGGTAAGAAAACTACGTTATTCTCCTCTATGTATCCATTCGCATCGACTCCATTTTTAAAACAATTCAGAGATAAATTATCGGGTAAGGGTATAGTTCTCACTATTGCAGATAATCATTTGGATAACACCATCCGTTTGATTCATTTATTGCGAGCATTGTTCAATGTACTCCCAATACAAATCATATATACGCCAGGGTCGTTGTCTGAAGAATCGAAGTATCAAATTCGCCAGGCTTCAGCTTCTGGCTTCAACGCTTTCCCAGTTCAGGATGTTACTTTTGTAAATGTAGAGCCTGCTATAGCGGAAGACTGCAGAGGCAAGTTCGGAGGCTTTGGCAACAAGATTCTAGCAGTGTTGTTCAATACCTTTGAAGAGATGATCCTTATCGATGCTGATACTGTATTAATGATACCACCATCAGAGTTCTTTGAATTAAGAAAATATAAGAAATCAGGAACTTTATTCTACAAAGATCGTTCCGCTATTGAATTCCGTCCAGAAGCTGATATTGTCTTCTTCAAGAAACTCATGAACACCCAGGTAGATGAAGTTATGTTTGGATTGTTACAGCCCACTAACTCGACCATGCAATTGCCTTTTTTTGACTATCGTTTGAGCCACTTGATGGAAAGTGGTTTGGTTCTTGTAGACAGAAGAAGGTACTTTGAACAACCTTTGATCATGGCTCAGTTGAATTTCTACCACGCTGTTCAATCACGAATCTATGGAGATAAGGAATTGTTTTGGCTTGCCCTTGCAATTTTGGGCCAGAATGAGTTCCAATTTAACGAGCTTTTTGCTGGCGCCATCGGTGAAGTTACTCCCAGGTCTGAAAGATTCAAAGACATTGGTCGCGAAGTCAAGTTGAGATCAAAGGAAATCTGTTCCAATCACCCTGCACATTTCAACGATGAAGACAATCACACTTTACTTTGGTTCAACTCTGGTTTTGAATTCTGCAACCAAGTTTTTCGAGTTGACTTTGAATATGAGTCTGGGGATAAGAAGAGATACAGTGAGTGCAAGACTGCAAAGGATTACGAAACTTTCATGCGGGGACAGTTGAATATAAAGGCAGCTATTATCCCACCGGCTCCAACTGTTAACAAAAATAATGATCTTGGTGAACCTAACCGAGGGTGGCTTAATATGAGACAATATTGTTTTGGCTATACTTGGTGTGCATACAGTTCTGTGGGAGATGCAGTTTCTAAAGAATCACAAGGACATTACATTGAGTTCTCGTCTGGCGAGATGGATCATTTCAAATGGCTCGGAAACACATGGATGAGTAAATTTGATTACCGTTCACGTAGGCAGATTGTCAAGGAGGAAAAGAAGAACTCGGACAATAAAGACTCGTTTAAGAAAAGAGTTAGGGCACAATTGTTGAAACAGGCAGAGTTGAACCAAAAGAGTAACATCGAGGTGCAAAGCAGTGGATTCTGGATTCTGTGGTTTCCATTCTGAGACACTACACTATTATATTATTACTTAACAGCATAAGAGAATTATACAGAGATAATTTAGCAGGCTGCTGCTGGAATATGAACAAAATTATTTATTTTCATTGCTTCTTGTATTGTAAACAGAGGTGAGAGAAAAATGACGAAAAGGTTTATTCCTATACTTTTAAGCACTTCTATAGGATTTCCACAATTCATTTGCCCGTACTCTCCCACAGTTTTCGCAGCTAAACACAAACGCAACTCAGACGCGATATCTAGCGGAACAAAAAATAATGCGACTGAGAATCTAGATAGAGGGCTGCACACGACCGGACATCCTTTCTTTCTAGTATGCAACACTTCCCATGCCGGAATTCCACTTGGTCAACACAAGGGATAAAAGAGTAAGAGTAGGACGAAAAGTTATCTGATAATCAATAGAACAAACCTGGTAATCTGACCGAGCGAACAACCGAAAAATTTCAAGCTTATACCGTGTCATCTTGTTTCATTCAATTTTCACCATGCTTTCAAATTCGAACCATATCTCCAACAGGATCTTCCGGAGCCAGCGATTTATGATTATCATTATTCTTCTGAGTTTCATTGGACTTTTGATTGTTACCTCCATATCGGGCCATGGAGCAGCTTTGCACGAGCAAGTCGCCTCAGCCAGTGATAGGTTGGCTATATACGCTTCCACGATGAAGAAATTCTCGAGTGGAAAATCCGATGCTCAGATGGAAAAAGAAGCTGAAGAAGAAGAATTGTTGAAACAGAGTGCTGCCGCAGAAAAGGAAAACGGGAAGTCGAAGGAGCCAGAGTCTGGCAAAGCAGATGATGACGAGGACGAAGATGAAGAATTCAAGGATTCAGACATAAAGGAGGCACACGTAAATGATACTAAATTAAAGGATACTGACGAGGAGATCCCTGCTGAAGCTGAAGAAATCTCTGAAAAGGGTACCGATAAGGCTTCTCAAGAAGTCGTTGAAGATGAGTCTGATGTTGTAGAAGGAACTGCCATTACGCCCAAGATTTCCAACTCTGGTCCAGCAGACCCTCTTGAGGAAGGCGAGGATACTGGAGAAGATACTGAGGTTAAGCTTCAACAAGATGACGATATAGCTGCTACTCCTCCAAAGGAATTTTCGCCTGACGAAGACTCTGAGGCTGTGATTGAAGGCGAGGAAGTTGCTTCAGAATATTTAGACGCTACAGTTTCATAGTTTGATGTTATGTATAATTATAGTCATATTACCAAATGTTTAGTATTCCCTATGAAAGACGGTAAAGTTAATACAAATTCTAAATCTCATAGATGACATACATATACGTAACATCGTTAAAGGCATATAAATGCTGGAAATATTAATTCATCCCGCTCTATACTTTGCTCATTTCATTAACTACTCTCGTCATAACTTCTATAATAAAGAGCATATCTAAATATTTATACACCCTTCCAGATCGCCTTTTCCAAGTGGTCACCTTTGGGTTTCTCCTTCAAGAGCCCCATCATCATCAACTCGAAACAGTTCTGCGTGAACCATGAATACGTAAGCTTCTCCCATACCTCATCTAAATCAATATCTACTTCGTCGTCTTTCTCCAACAACTCCTTAACTCTGTTTCTATCTAGAGACAGCTTAAATGCAACGTAAAAGTCATAGATGCTGATATTCACCGGTGCTTCTTTATAAACCTTGAACAAATATGTCAACGTAGGGTTCAATCTTCCCTTCTGTGTACCATCGCTATCGACTACCAACGGATTGCTCAAATAGGGATTGCTATTCTCAAGTCCTTGTTCAAGTGTTGAACGGAGGTTAGGTCGAATGAGATTTATCATCAAGTTTTCATAGTTCTCCTCGAACAATGGCTCAGGTATTTGTGTTATTGTTCCTCCATTCATGGTGAAGACTTCATTGAAGAGCATTTCCTCAATGGGTTTCTGAAGAAGAGGATTTTTGAAATAGTTGCGGAACGCAGAAATGAAATCTTGAGGGGCTTTCAGAGTTGACAAGTCCAGAAGAAGTTGTATTTCATACTGGCCCTGGAAATGGGATGAAATTGGTAATGAGAACTCGTTCGTTACCATTGCGTGTAATTCTGAAGACTTGGATATGGATTTCAACAACTCGTTCAAGAATACGGAATGAACAAACTTGTTGTTGGTAATCATATTGTATAAGTCAAACTTCTGTTTAGTTAGAGTCTTATGGCCAAACTTTTGAAGGTACGATACTATGTCAATGGCATTCAACACTGTTTTCTGATACTCTCCAAAGTTGATTGAAGCTTTTTCGAATTCCTTTACAAGAACAGCATCATCCGTCAACAACAGCTTGAACATCGGATAGTTGAACGATTTGCTATCCAAGTTGAGTTCGATATGCTTTTTGAAAGAAGGTAATTTGCGCAATCTCTTAAGATGTACTGATCCCAAGCATGAGATCTCGGAAGGTGCCACAGATAACAAGAGCGATAACGGCTGCTGGTAGAAATGGATCATATACACCAATTTGATTTCGGCTATCAATGCGTCGATAGAGTTGTTAGAAAACTTGAATCTGTTAAGGATAATAGTGGTCAACTGCGGATGAAGAATCAAACTCATCCCTTGGGGATTCAAGAAGAGTTTATCTAAGAGCTCGAAACCAAAATCAACATTATCGTTACTACCGAATTTGTTGCCATCTACTAAAATTCTACTTTCGTTACTGAGATTACCGCTAATCCACTTGCCTACGTTTTCTGAAGATAAACCTAACACCAAATGGATGGGAAGCTCAATGCTATACGAATGGAGTATTCGGATCAATTGGTTGAGCACATGGTTGGATATCAGGTTCGTATCCTGGATAATTATCAAGATGTGAAACGACAGTAAGCCTTTGAGGTTTGAAAAGCAGTAATCGCTGACAATGTCGAAGTCATAGTTGACTCTTCCTTGAATGTTAAATTCTTCATCTTCTTTCTCGTTTACATCTTGATCCTGGAGAAAATCTGTACTGTTAGCCTCGAAAAATTGTTTGATGATTTCACGAAACGACGACTTGATATTGTAACAGTTCTTAGACATGAGGTTTATCACAGTTGTATTGTTCAATTTTGGCTGTTGTTTTAGGTAGTTTTTGAAGTCTTGCATTATCCGCAAGTTGTTGGCTGAGTTGGTGGTTAATTGTACGAACGCTGTAGGAAGTTTGCCTGGTTTTCCACTTTCGTGGATGAATTTTAAAAGATTCAGAAACAAAGCATGATTAGCTTGGTTCAACTCTGATTCAATTTGTTCAAGTTGTGGCTTCCATGCATCTACAAAGAGTTGGTATCGCTTGGCTACAGCCTCTGGAGGTTCTTGTCCATTGAATAATTGGAGAAATGGTGTTTTGGGAATGGAGTCTTCAGCAGCAGCAGATTTTATTTTCTTGAAGGGATTAACAGTTTCGAAAAAGGAACCTAGCATGGATAACGAGTTGCCCTTGCGATTTTTCAGCTTGGGTGTAACGAAGTAATGGGTCTTTTGATCATTATCCAAATTAGAAGCTGGGGTGTTCGGGATTTCGATTTCTTCATCACTGGCATCTGAAAGTGAGTCGTCGTTATCACTGGGATCAACTGATTCGTCCTTTTTGATCCGACGTGTTCGTTTAACCATCTGGAGAGTAATTGTTTTTTATTGTATCGGGTTACTATGAAAGAATCATGCTTTGAGCATAATCATTTTTTGATAGTGAAAACATGAACGTATGTACAGGAATTTAAGTGAGATAATGAAAAATAGAGAAAGAGAGCAAGAGTGGAGTGGTTTCATGGTTTGATGCAACAAAGTGAAGACCAAAATAATCTAGTCCTTAGGTAGTGTTTGGACAGTTTTAGAAAACGAATAGGAATGCAAGAATTTTTTGCGACGAAACATCTGGGATACTCCCCTCCGCTTACATAGAAAAACTATTGCTGCTCTCATTCAATCTCATTATGAATTACCAATAAACTGAACCGAAAATCTTGTGAATTACATGAATTGTTGCATTAGTCAAGATTATGAGAAGAAATTGTGTTTTTCATTTCCTTGACTACTGTAATCCACAATACTTGCTTGAAATACATTCAATTTTAACAATTTGGAGAATTTTCAACGGAAAATATAGTAGAATAGTATTTCTGACAAAGAAATAGAAGTATCCATCACGCCTATGAGTACAAGAAAATACAAAGTCTGATTATAAAGGTCGTCTATAATGACTATTTCTATTCTAAAGTGAAATTCACGAAGTTACTATCTGTGGGTGCAAAAAGCACGTTGGTCCCGCAAATAGTGCAACAGACAAAAACTACCTAAACGGGAGGATCAGACACTTACCCAATTTGGCAATAAGAGTTGAGCACCACACTGAGGAGTAGAGTAAGTGAATCATCTGAGATTTTGAACTTGAGGGTGAGTTTAGGCTTTGGAGCAACCAATGAAAATTAGTCACGACTACACAATACTGCTGTTGGTTGTGCCCAGTCGTTACTGAAAATGTCGTTTTGTACTTATGTTTTTGTCATATTTTCACGTATGGGCTGCTCAAAAAAGTGTAGAGAAAGTAGAGTGTGAAGCGGCGATCAGAAGTCTCTGCTCCGACAATACCCCCACAAGCCAATAGGATGACATCATTATGGTCGAACACAAGACTTTCCATTTGCCCCTTTCACACGCACATTACCCATAAAGGTGCCCCACTAATTCATTATTTTCCACCACACATCTTGCTATATGCCCTCCTGGGGCTTCTTCTATAGGGAAGGAACGAGGAGGGGTGGTAGTTTTACTCTATTGGTAGTGATGCTGTAGTTGCTCTTTCCGATATTGTCGAAGAGATAATTGTAGATGTTTTTGTTCTGGCTAACGAATTGTGCCACTGGATGACTCTTCTCAGGGAACCGGTCTCGTCTCATCTCATCGCATCACACTACTAGGGATATAAGCATTACAGATTCATTTCTCAATTTTCACTATTATAGCAATTGTCATATTTACAGCTACAAAAAGTATATAATACCTTTATCCTGCTTAGCTCACGTCTCATTATTGTATTATCGTTACCATTCTCATTGCTTCTTTTCCAATCGTCAACCATCACTGCTCGTGAGGTTCATCTTATCATCCAATTTGAACGGTTCTCAACTATCTGAGTTTAGAATCATCAACACATTATACCAAAACCTTGCAGTATTTTTTTGATTTGATTTGATTTGATTTATTGTCAATTTCACATCTGGCAATGGATGTCATTGCCCCAAGACTACGCCTGGAGGACTCTACAGTGATTTCGACTGCTGTCGAGCCTCTTACTGCCACAAAAAGAAGAACCACCAGAACGTCTTCAACGCTTTCCAAGGAATCCATTACTTCCACGAGTAGTGTCGGGAGTACTGGATCAACGGCTTCAAGCTCAGGTCGGTCCCGAAGACCTATTCTAAATGTCGCACCTCTCAATACGCCGCTTACAAATAGATTGCAGACTGTTGGAATCATTTGGCACACGATCAGCATTCCGTCTTTTGTATGTCTTTTTCTCTTGTTTGTCTCACTAGGCTGGATCCTGTGGTTGACAATAGTGTTTCCGTATTTTATATGGTGGTATGGCTTTGATCTCCACACTCCTACAAATGGAAAAGTCGTCTATAGAGTCCGAGACTGGATGCGTAACTTCATCATCTGGGAGTGGTTTGTGAACTATTTCCCCATTGTAGTACACAAGACTGTGGATCTCGAACCGACCTTTTCTGAAGTTGAAGTTATAGAAGATGATGAGACAGATGACGAGGAAGACTTGATTTCAGAAGACTCGCGTACTCTTATAGATAAGATCTTTAAAGGTTTAGGTCTTAGTAAAAGATTGAATGATACAGAATCTCATTCTCCCCCTCCGCAAAGTGAAGAAGATTCCTCTGGAAATTCTAGTTCTTCGCAGTCTTCCACTTCCTTGTCTTCTTCCAAACTTAAAAATGTAAAATACAGACGGATGTCCACTGGGCCTCGGTATATCTTTGGCTATCATCCTCATGGAGTCATTTCTATGGGTGTAATGGGCACTTTCGCCACCAATGCTGTCAGGAATGAGCCGTACGAACCTCCTTTGAAGATCCTCAAGCCATTGTTCCATGATCCATCTCAAGGTGAAAGAATGTTCGCCGGAATCGGAAATGTATTTCCATTGACACTAACAACTCAGTTTACCTTGCCATTCTACAGAGATTATTTATTGGGTTTGGGACTCACCAGTGCCTCGGCTAAAAACATCAAGAGTCTTATCAATAATGGAGACAATTCTGTATGCGTAGTTGTAGGTGGAGCCCAGGAATCACTCTTGAACAATATGGTATCAGGTATCAACAAAGTCGGAAAAGGATACAAAGGTAATGGTAACGACGAAGAAACACAAGTATCAATTGTAGAGGAAACTATCATCGGCGACGATAATATTACGAATAGTCAAAGCTTACCATCTACAACCAAAGAAAATAAAAGACAAATCAAATTGGTTCTCCATAAAAGAAAAGGTTTCGTGAAGTTAGCCATTGAACTTGGAAATGTATCTCTAGTACCAATTTTTGCCTTTGGAGAAGCCGACATCTACAAGTTGACCATTCCTAAGCCAGGCTCGCTAGGCTATGCCTTCCAGCAATGGATGAAGAAAACGTTTCTGTTCACCGTACCTTTCTTCAGTGCTCGTGGCGTGTTTATCTACGATTTCGGTTTCTTGCCATTTAGAAACCCGATCAACGTGTGCGTGGGAAAACCCATTCATATTCCACAAGGTGTTCTAGCCGAATACAAATTGAAGCACCCAGATCCGGAAGAGCTTGCACCACCACCTCCTTTACTGGGTGATAAGAAGATCTCTCGCAAAGATTCGTTCTCCAACTTGTTCAAACTTGGAGGACAACCGAAAGCTAAAAGACCTCCAGTCAAGACCAAAATGCCATCAGAATTATTGGACCATTACCATAAATTGTATGTCGACGAACTTAAAAGGGTGTATGAGGAAAACAAGTGCAAATACGGCTACGAAGACGTTGAACTCAATATTATTGAATAAGCACCAAAAGGGCATAGCCAGCCCAAATAATATAGTGGTATATGAAATGAAATGAAATAATTTATTTAATAATTTTCTCGTAGAAAACGCTGACTATGAAATATGAATACAAATAGGAATATAAAATTTAAATGAATTAATATTAAAATCAATATAAAGAAATTCAATATGAAAATGAAATATTTACAATATTAAAAAGTGAAATGCCTCTCATGCTAATTATTGTGCTTTGCGTGTTTACGTTTTTTGGGATATTATCATAACAAATCATCATTATCGTCGTTTGGATCCTTGTCCATATCTTTTGGAATTTTTCCTTCCTCCTTCAACTGCTTGTACTTCTTTACCAACTTTCTATTCAACTTCCTACGGGCTCCAGTTTTTGCATAGAAAGACTTTGAGTCAGTGAGCTGTGACTGGAAATCGTTAAACTCCTTAGCATCTATGGCTCTAGCTGAGTTTTCTTTGACTTTCCTTTCAAGCATTTCCTTCTCCCAATTCTTAAAGCCGTTAGGAGCGATCTTGCTCTCAAAAGGAGGCAATCCAAAGAGTTTTCCTTTAGGAAGAATCTTCCATAGGTACTCGTCATCGATTTCTTCTAAGGAAGGATTCAAGTAGATCATGCCCAGTAACGATTTCTTGAGTGTATGTTCTGGCAATGGCTGGAAGGTATTAGAATCTTGATCATAGTATAGCTTAATCAATTTGAGTTGAGACTGAGCAATCTCTTCATCATCATCGAGCTTCAAAAACTTATCCAACTCTTCAACTAGGGCTCTATCCTTCGCAGTAATCTCATCTTTCGTCTTGTACTTGAGGTACTTGTCAGGTATTGCGAAGTCCACATATGTCTCCTTCTTCTGTTCAATGACTTCCTCAGGTGACAACATGCGATTCTCGTCCTGAATGTTTACCGGCGGCTTCTCGTCAATTAATTTATAAAGCTCTTCTACAGATTGGTCAAGAAACAACTGTGGAACTTTGGGAAACTTGTCAAATGAGATATACTCAGGAGGTGCTGCAACTACTGTATCCACATTTTCATATTCTTTTGAGTTCAACTTATTACTATTGGAAATGCCAGAGTTGATGTTGCCAGGATTGTCACTAGCATTTCCAGCACCATTTGAGATGTTTTCGTCGTACTTTTTTGATCTTCTTCTGCCTCCCATCTTCAATTTCATGTCTTCGTCCTTTGCTCTTAAAGAAGATGTAGATGTCGAAGTCGTCGATAATTTGCCAAGTTTTGCCTTGGGATAGACGGTAATGCGTCTTTTTGAACTAGCGGCGCTTGAAGAGGTATTGCCCGAATTTGGGTTAGTCGAACCTATTGGATTAGGCAATTCGCCATCTTTAGGAGGTTTGGAAGAAAGATACCTCACACTTGTCATTGGGAAGAATCCTCCAGCCAAAACCGGACCAAGTCTTCGGGGCATGTATTCCGCCACGAGATTTGTGTACTTAAGCATGAGACTACGAAATATGGTTTTATGAAAATATATTAGGTAAGACATCAACGTCTGATATCTTAGTCAGTTTACGAGAATAGAAAAAGTCGTTTTTCAGTCTTACACACGTGAGTAAATATTATGTAACAATCAGGTGACTCAAATCACGACTAAATTTCAAGATTTTGAATTGACTTAAACAGGAAAAAGACGTCTACGTATGCAGGAAATTATATTCATTTGTGGTACACTTTCTTAGCAAAATATTTAAACTCCAAAGTTCAGGTACGAAGGAAACAGTCCAAAATTCAGATTGATTCTAACAGAAATCCTACAAACAAGGAGATTGCAAAAGTAGTAATAATTTAGAAGACAGCATCTTAGCGTGAACACTTATTAAATCAAAAAACTCTGCAGGCAAGACAAGCTTATTTAACCCGGTTTACCCTCTTTGTTATTCTCTATTCTCACGTGAATCACTATCGCCGGTATCTGCAGGCCAGCCACATTACTTTATGAATTTTCACGAGTTTATAGAAGTCTAGCCCACGATGCCAGATTTCGATCCAGTGGCCAGTGAAAAACGGTAGTATTGCTTCAACGACGTTTTGTTTCCTTTGTTAATAACTTCACACGAAAGTCTGCTAAGATGTCTGTGCACAGGGAGAAAATTGACATTACTCAATTGCCTCATCATTTCGAAGGTAAGGTTCAGTTGGCTGTGATTGGTGGCACTGGTTTGTACGACTTGCCCAACTTGAAGCCGGTGGCAAGATTGACCATTTCAACTCCGTGGGGATTTCCATCGGGCGCGATCACCATTTCCGAGACCGAAAGTGGATTTCCAGTTGCTTTCTTGGCCAGACACGGTCAACATCATGACTTGTTACCTTCGGATGTACCCTCCAGAGCAAACATTGCTGCTTTGAAGAGCATTGGGGTCAAGGCTATCATTGCCTTTTCTGCTGTCGGTTCGCTTCAGCCTGAAATCAAGCCTCGTGACTTCGTTGTTCCAACACAAGTCATTGACAGAACCAAGGGCGTTAGACCTTCCACTTTCTTCGAAAAAGGGTTTGTAGCCCACGCCATGTTCGGTGAACCTTTTGATCTCAAGTTGAACAAGTTGATCTCCGACCATATTCCTTCCAAGGGTTTCTTGGAAGGCTTTGATTCGGGAGCTACTCCAGTTTTGCATTCCAAGGAGGAGACTAACAAGGGAGAAGACTTGACTATCATCTGTATGGAAGGTCCTCAGTTCAGCACCAGAGCTGAGTCTAGATTATACAGATCTTGGGGAGGCTCTGTTATCAACATGTCTGTGTTACCAGAGGCTAAATTGGCACGTGAGGCTGAAATCGCCTACCAGATGATTTGTATGTCTACTGATTACGACTCATGGAACGAGGACGAAGAGCCAGTGACAGTGGAAACTGTTGTTGGAAATTTGAAGGCTAACTCTGCAAATGCTTGCAAATTGGCTGCAAAATTAATTGATCTCGTCAGCGATGAGTTTAAGAATGGTTCTGGATTGGGTGACGATTTGGTGGGCACCATGAAGTTCTCGGTATCCACAAGTCCTCATGGTGTTAAGAAAGAGCTCTTAGAAAAGATGCACTTCTTGTTTCCCGGCTACTGGCCCGTTGACTAGAGATAGACCTAAGCTAACATAGATTTATATACCATCACTTCTGATTATTGCTTGTTTACATATAATTATTATTGGTACATATATTGTTGCTGTTGATATTTTATGCTACTTACATATAATTAATGCTATAGATATACTACGTATTAGGTTTGCATTCTATGGTAATTGAGATTCGTATTTAAGTCAGATATTCATGCGGTGCTTGTATAATGTTCCGTTACACGCAAATAAGAAGAACTGTATCTTACGTACTCTTCGCTTTTCACATTGCAAATATTTTTATTTCGTTTCTACTGTAACCCTACTATTACGACGGTTTGAATCTACTGTTAGCATCTGCGATTGCGAAATTACATATGCATGAACGAGATTTTAAGTTAGCCTCATAAGGCATTATGGCTAAAGGCGCCCCTGTTCTCCGTTTTTCGCTCCGATTTAATGCCCCACCGTACTCTGGGATTTAAGCCAAATTACCTGTTTTCTGCGCTGAATTGATAGCCCCAATATGCAAAATTTTGGTGCCGTCCAGTTATCAGGATCTCAACATGCAACACTATCTCGACAGATTTGTAGTATGTACAGGCTAAATCTATAGTTAAGCAACCAGGTTATGTCCTTTGGGTTTATCGGTCGAACTGTTCAATATTCTGTTCGGAAAATTCGGAGTTCCACAGTTTCACAGGTATCTGCCGTCGGTAAATTGTCTATAAGTAGTGAAGATTCCCACCGCTTACAAAAATTTGGTTCGTGGTAGAAAAAAATCTTACTATAGTGAAAGATGCCGCGAGTCGAAATCTAAAATATGTCAACAAACAAATCATTGTCTGCTCCTGAAGCGCAGTTTGAATGAAGACTCCGAACGCGAAACGGTCTGTTACAGGCGAATGGTGTCCTTGACAGGACCGGTCCAGAAAAGGTTTGCTTCGGCTCTGCCGACTTTTCAAGTCTGCTTGCAATTGCCGCACGAGGTGCCAAAACAAATCACTACGCAAATAAAGAATTGCCAAAGCTATTGCTAAAAAATGGCTTACACAAAGGTTTGACGTCAGATGGTCTCCGCACCAGCTATCCAAAAATGGGACATCGAGAAGAAACTAGTCCAGGTTGGTCTCACAACCATCATGCCATGCGACAAACGCCTAACGGAATTGAAGCCGTTCGAAATCAAAACAGTAATAGCTTTCGGAGGCTTTGTCAGTAGATGAGCAAAAAGTAATTTAAGCAGGGAGGTGCGTCAAAAAAAATATTTCAATAATATCAGAGCCGCATAGAAGGCTTTATTTGTGCATATATGCATGACATTATTATAAAATGCCCTATACTCTAGCGTTTAGTGCGTACTGTAACATACGAGAATGCCTTTTCATCGCTTTTTTTCTTACCGAGAAATAGTAATTTCAGCGCATAACTCTTCCCATTTCGAGGTTACAATTTCGCTTTTTCAGAAAAATTTGCGTTTTGTGGTCTAGTACGGTCATCCCAACAGTAATTAGTCACGACGCATTGCATAAGATGCTATTAACTGCCCGTTAACAGGAACGCAACATGAAAAAAAGGAATTTCCCCTCAAATTTTCTTTTGCTTGACGATCACATTTCCAGCCGTTCCTAATTGTGATTGGAAGATAATGAATACCCCATCCATTGTGCGTTATAACTAAATGTACGACTGGAGATGGCCAATTCTTCAGCGCGGCCCCTCTGCTAGTATAAAAGTCAATCGGAACTCCAAGTCGTTTCAATAAGCAGTATTCTCTTAGTTTTTTCTTGGTTTTTTCTTAGCCACTATTATACAATCCTTATATTATTGTCATGTCGGCTCATCAAGACGAAAAGGTAGAATCCTTAGATAAGCAATTTTCCAGCTCCGAGACCGATCTTCAAGTTGGCACCAATCCTTCTATTGAAGATGAAGGCAGAACTCCAACTGATGATGAAATGAAAACCTTGAGACATGTGTCTGAATCCATTCCTATTTCCTGTTGGTTAGTAGCAATTGTCGAATTGGCTGAAAGATTCTCCTACTATGGTTTATCTGCTCCATTCCAAAACTATATGCAAAATACTCCACAAGATTCACCAAAAGGTGTCTTAGGTTTGAATCAGCAAGGTGCTACCGCTTTGTCGTACTTCTTTCAATTTTGGTGTTATGTCACTCCAATTTTTGGTGGGTGGTTGGCTGATACTTACTGGGGTAAGTACAAGACTATCTTTGTTTTCTGCGGCATCTACATTGTTGGTATTTTCATTCTTTTCATCACCTCACTTCCCTCAATTACTAGCCGTACTACTGCTCTTGGTGGTTATGTCACTGCTATCATTATTATTGGTCTCGCTACCGGAGGTGTCAAGTCCAATGTCTCTCCTTTGATTGCTGATCAGATTCCAAAAACCCACCCAGTAATCAAGGTGTTGAAGTCTGGTGAAAGGGTCGTTCAAGACCCTAACATTACTATTCAAAATGTTTTCATGTTTTTTTACCTTATGATTAACATTGGTTCTTTGTCCGTCATTGCTACAACTCAATTAGAAGCCCACGTTGGTTTCTGGGCCGCTTACTTGTTGCCATTTTGTTTCTTCTTCGTAGCCCTTCTTGCCCTTGTTCTCGGTAGAAACCAATATGTTAAGGTTCCAGTCGGTGACAAAGTGATTAACAAGACCTTCAAATGTGCTTGGATTGGTTTGAGAAACGGTTTCAACATGGACGCTGCAAGACCATCCAAGAATCCAGAAAAGGAATTCCCATGGAACGACCATTTTGTTGATGAAGTTATCAGATCTATTTACGCCTGTAAAGTATTTGTCTTCTACCCTATCTACTGGGTTGTCTACGGGCAAATGTTGAATAACTTCGTATCCCAGGCAGGCCAAATGGAATTGCATGGTTTACCTAACGATATCTTGCAAGCTATCGATTCTCTTGTCATTATTATCTTCATTCCAATCTTCGAAAGACTCGTATACCCATTCATTAGAAAGTTCACTCCTTTCAAAGCTATTACGAAGATTTTCTGGGGTTTCATGTTTGGTGCGGGTGCCATGGTATACGCCGCTGTCTTGCAACATTACATCTACAAGACGGGTCCATGTTACGACCATCCAAAGGCTTGTGCACCTGAATTCCTTGACGTTCCAAATCGTGTTCACGTTGCCATTCAAGCTCCAGCTTACTTTTTAATTGCTATTTCTGAAATTTTAGCATCCATTACTGGTTTAGAATACGCCTACACCAAGGCTCCAATTTCTATGAAGTCGTTCATTATGTCTCTCTTCTTGGTCACCAACGCTTTCGGATCCGCTCTTGGTATAGCTTTGTCATCCACTTCAGAAGATCCAAAGATGGTCTGGACCTACAGTGGATTGGCCATCTCTTGTTTCATTGCCGGTGTAGCTTTCTGGATGTGTTTCAAGCACTACAACCGCAAGGAAGATGAATTGAACGCTTTAGAATACAATGACGAAGAAGAAAGAAACATTGTGCCTGTTGCTTCATTGTCACACTCCGTCAAAAGTCTTGCCTAAGGAAATTTACATTTCTTTCTACTTTACGACCATGTAAATCCGAGAGGATTACGCAATCGAGCGTTATCATTGTATTTATAAAGACTGGCTTTCTTCATTCATAACACTTCATTCATGACACTTTTATAGAACGTCGTCACATCTCTGTATAATAATTAATTAAAAACGGCATAATAAGTTTTTCCGAAGTTTACCTACTGTTTCTAGATTGTATTTTCACTGTATATTTGCTGTTATGTTATTTTCTCTTACAAGTAAGGAAAAGTCGTGGGACATACACTCGTTCTTCAGATATCCAAGATCAAGATAACACATTTAGCAAGATAATCATCAAATCAATCATCTCAACTTTTCTTTTTTTTTCGGAATAATGCAAATTATATTTTTCTCTGCCGCAAAAAATAAAACAAATACTCAGTTGATACCATGAGTAATCCGTAAGTGATGCGCCTCCTGAAATGAACCTTAAAGAACACATTTCAGCCTCATCCCCCGGTCACTTGACTGATCATTTTCGCAGCCTATTCTCAGCTATGTTCATTTGGGGCATTTAGGTTCCAAGAAAATAATGCGACCATAATTCGAGTGCTACTTTTAAAATGCCTTTCGACTCCATATTGTCCGGCTTGGCACTGTTTTAAGACTTTTCTTGTTCTATAGTTTTCATCAGTGGCTCGACTGCAATGGTCTTAGGTTGTCTTATCTAGGCAAAAACCATAGAGCCATGCGATTGCATGGTCTGGGATATAGCTTGGAAGTCCTGGGTAACCTCGTTATCACAGGGAATTTTAATTTTCACCAACACAATTATTAATATTAACCATATTATTACGGCAGCTAGGTATTTTTCAGACATGCAATTGGCTGGAAGTGTGTTTGAGATGCTGCTGCTACTGCTGCTGATTCGATGACCTAATGTGACATCGACATATAAGTACATATGATTTTCTCTGGCGTTAAGTTTTATTCATGGTAGATTTAAATCTACTATCCTATAATCTTAACTATTAGCTGTTAACAATGTCTAACTTATTAGACGAAAAACTTCCCACAGATTCTGAATTGCAAACACAGGATACTGACATCCTCCGTGACCCCAGTATCATCTCCAACGACATCGATGACGAGGGTAGAGAATTGCCAACCCGCGAGGAAATCAAGGCCTTGAGACATGTATCTGGTAACATTCCTTTAAGATGTTGGTTGGTTGCAATTGTCGAATTGGCTGAAAGATTCTCCTACTATGGTTTATCTGCTCCATTCCAAAACTATATGCAAAATACTCCACAAGATTCACCAAAAGGTGTCTTAGGTTTGAATCAGCAAGGTGCTACCGCTTTGTCGTACTTCTTTCAATTTTGGTGTTATGTCACTCCAATTTTTGGTGGGTGGTTGGCTGATACTTACTTGGGAAAGTTCAATACAATCTTTGTTTTCTGTATTGTATACATTATTGGTATCTTCATCTTGTTCATTACTTCCCTTCCTGCTATCACCTCTAAGACTACTGCTACTGGTGGTTTCATTGCTGCTATCATCATAATTGGTTTTGCGACCGGCGGTGTAAAATCTAATGTCTCCCCATTAATTGCCGATCAAGTTCCTAAAGTCAAACCGCACATCAAAGTCTTGAAGTCTGGCGAAAGAGTCATTGTCGACCCTCACATCACTATCCAGAACGTTTTCATGTTCTTCTACCTAATGATTAACATTGGATCTTTGTCCGTCATTGCTACTACCCAATTGGAACACCACGTTGGTTTCTGGGCTGCTTACTTGTTGCCATTCTGTTTCTTCTTCATTGCTCTTGCTGCTCTTGCCTTAGGCAGAAACCAATACATTAAGACCCCAGTTAGTGAAAAAATCGTCAACAAGACCTTCAAATGTGCTTGGATTGGTTTGCGAAACGGGTTTGACTTGGAGGCCGCAAAGCCATCTAACAACCCAGATAAGAATTACCCATGGAATGACAAGTTTGTTGAAGAAGTCAGAAGAGCCATTTACGGTTGTAAGGTTTTTGTCTTTTACCCTATCTACTGGGTCACTTATGGACAAATGACTAACAATTTCATTTCTCAGGCAGGTCAAATGGAATTGCATGGTTTGCCAAACGATATTTTGCAGGCAATTAACTCGATGTCGATTATTGTGTTTATCCCAATTTGTGAAAGATTTGTTTACCCATTCATCAGAAGATTCACTCCTTTCAAAGCTATCACGAAGATCTTCTACGGATTCATGTTTGCCACAGGTGCCATGGTATACGCCGCTGTCTTGCAACATTACATCTACAAGACTGGTCCATGTTACGACCATCCAAAGGCATGTGCACCTGAATTCAAGACCGTTCCAAACCATATTCACGTTGCCATTCAAGCTCCAGCTTACTTCTTGATTGCCATGTCGGAAATTTTCGCTTCTGTTACTGGTTTAGAATACGCCTACACCAAGGCTCCAATTTCTATGAAATCGTTTATCACTTCTCTCTTCTTGGTCACCAACGCTTTCGGATCCGCTCTTGGTATAGCTTTGTCATCCACTTCAGAAGATCCAAAGATGGTCTGGACCTATACTGGTTTGGCTACTGCCTGTTTCATTGCGGGCTGGATCTTTTGGTTCTGTTTCAAGCACTACAACTACAAGGAAGAAGAATTCAACAAGTTGGAATACACAACAGAAGAAGATTACAAGAAGCCGACCATGGATGGCCTTCAGCCAATTCCTTCTGCCAACTCATACAAGGGACTTGCTTAGTTCCTCCCACATGGGCTGAAATTATTAATACAGGTATATACTATCTTTGTAACACAACTTATGTTTAATTCTCGAAGATCTTAATGCATTAATGACAAATTTAGAATTCAAAGTAGTGCATATGCAGCATATGCACCATATTCCCCTTTTGTCTAGCTCTATTTAGAGAGTTGAAGACGCACAGACGTTTCTAAGTGTAGGTGCATGTTTTAAGAAGCCTAAAATTAAATATTTTGCGGAAATTTTATGCACGTGAATATATCTAATACAAAGCAAAAATACTTCTATTTATCGATGTATTATACGTCTCGACTGAGATTTACCACTATCTAATACTTTGAGAGGAATAATTTTTGCAACCTACTAACTCGCATTGGAATCACAACTCATATCTGAACAAAGGGTTTTCCTTGTCGGTCAAATCCGCAAATTCGTGATTCTCAATGAGAGCAAAATCTTCATCAGTATCTGTACTCTTTTGGTCACGTGATCTGTTATCAAACCAGTATACAAACCAGATAGTTCCTAGAATGCTTATAGAAAACACACCAAATGCTGCAATACAAATTTTTGCTGTCTTGTAGTTTGGAGCCTCTCTCTCTAAGAACGTCTGTGGACCGATAAGATTTCCGACACAATAACTGATCAAGTAAATCGCATTTGTCGTCACTTTTTTAGTATGCCCAGCAACATTCGACGAAATAATCGACAATACGCATATGAAGCCAACCGGAGCGATTGAGTAAAGGATATAACCAGCAAGTTGGAGCTTATGGTTATTACTGAAAGCCAAAAAGCATTCTCCTATAACAGAGACGACTGAACCTACCATGGCCCAGAATAGTCTCTTTTTTGCAACATAACTGGCTGCGAAGGCCAAGATCGAGCATCCTACAAATTCAACTGCACCAGCGGGAATTTGCATCAACAAAGCTTCGGATACCGAATAACCTAGATCTTCTGTTAACAATATACTTCCAAAATTGGTAATCCCACCGTTGGGGATGTTGGAAGCAAATGCGAAAAGTGCTATCAACCAAGTCTTAATGTCGAAAATTGCTTCTTTAAACTGGTGCATTTTGAAGTGCTTGTTTCCGAACCCTTGTTGGTTGGCTCTGATTCTTTCGACGACCAACATTTTCTCTTCCTCGGTAAGAAACCAGGCATTTGCAGGGGTATCGGGTACATGGAACATAAAAATGAAACCAATTACGACCGTCAAAGCCCCTGTTATAATGAAGGTAAGTTTCCAAGGAGCGATACTATATGAATTCTCGTACTGGACCAAGCTATGAGCAATAGCACCAGAACCAAGCATCGTTCCAATGCCGTTACTAGAAAACCATAAAGCCACTCGGAGAAATACTTCTTCCTTTCTGTAGAAACTTCCTGTTATAAGTAGGTTAGCTGGAGTGACGGAACTTTCAAGCATCCCTAAGATAGTTCTCAACGCAATAAAACCAGCGTACTGTGGAGTAGCATGGAGCATCAATATAATACCCCAGAGAATTATAAATACGGAAAGGGTCTTTGCTACCGGGAACTTCTGCAAGAGTCGTGATGCTGGAAATTCAAAACACAAGTAGCCAATGTAGAACGCAGAACCTGTCCACGAATACATATCCCCTTGCATGTTCAAGTCTGTTCTTAATCCCAATACTGAGGCATAGGAATTGGACAACTTATCCATGAACTGGAAACAGTACAACAAACATAAAATAGGCATCAAATATAAGTCGATTTTCCAAAGCAACTTCCTATCTCTTTCTGGAGTCAACACTGCTCGTGCATCTGAATGATCCAAAGCAAATTTCAAAGCTTCGTCGACATCACCAGTGACTTTCACTTCATGGGAGGTGAAAGGAGATATTATTGTGGTAATGACATTTTCTTTCTTTCCAAGATCTTGTTGAGTGAACGAAGCAACTGTGATCACATTTGCATCGTGGTCATTTTTCTTTTTGTCTCTGGTCATTATTGATTTGTGAAGCTAGTGGTTGTCTTCCAGTGAAGATTTGGTCCTTCTACGTGATTTTGATTGATCTTATACCCCTGGGTTTACAAAGATAATTCCGTATTGATATCTCCAAACTTCCATTATCACATTCGAAACCTATTTAGGCTCTATATTCCGTATCTTCCTGATAAGTTATCTACACATAATCTGCAACAATAGTATTAAGGGATATTGTTAACCATCACATTTTTTGTCGCGGAATATACCAATTTGAGACGCATATTGGTCGATCCTACCTTCCCATCTGATCAAAGCCAATAAAAAAATGATTTGGTCATGTTAATCTCCTATTTCTCTTTGCTGATTATCATTGTGAATTTTATCAAGAGCTTTCTCTATCCTAATCAAGTAGATAGGCTTTCTATTGAGATTTCCGATCTAACTATTGAAAAATAATTTGAGTAGTTGACGTCTCGCATTTTCTTGGATTATTTTCAACCAGTCGTCACGATAAGGAGACCGTGGTGTAGTCCCGGCTATTTGGTTAGAGGTGTGTATATAAAGGTATCATTAGTTAGCTATATATTGGATTTGTAACTCCCATTTAGGGTATCAAACATTTTCATTCTTTAATGATATTCTCTCGTCACTTGCATCTCAAGGGTGTACTTTCGCTGTGTCAACGGTTCATATTTAACTCGTATTCATCCTGGCACCTTCTATTTCTTATTTTAATTTTTCAAAATGCATTTTTAATCGTGTACTAATCACTTTCTCGGATCAATATGTTTCTCATATAAGTTACAACTATGTTGTTTATTAAATTGTTTAGCAATTTATCTAGTATAGAAGTATAGAAGGAACGTCAACAAGTGGTTAATAGTTTCGGTGATAACTCAGACGAAGCCTAGATTGTCAAATCGACTACAAGTAATCAACATTTTAATCGCTCTGTAACTTTATTCACTTATATTTCGTTGGCACAGCGTATTGTTCATAAGTCGTACTTTGGGGCAAGTTATTATTGATATTTAAGATAATTTGAGGTAATCCAACGACGAGTCGAAAAGATTGAACTTCTCTAGTTCAAGTCGTAAGAACTCGACTAACAGGCATGTATATACACAAAGCTCAAAAGCAAAATATGACCTTGCTCTCTACGAATTAAATGACTGAGAGATTGACGACAAAGCGGACAAAGACATTCGTCTTGTAATATACAATAATGAAGAATCTATAGTACAGTCTGTTTGATAAACTATGAATCTAGACTATCAAAGATAATAATGAGATTTGAAGCTCGTCTGGTTCGAAAAATGGAATGAATTGACCCTAAAAAAGTATCAAAAATGACGAAAGAGAATATCAAAATAAAATTCTGATATATGTGAAATCAATAGTCATGTGTATCTATTTACCCGACTTTGGAGGAACCATACTAGTGGGAAATTATACGAGAGAAATAGAAAAGAAATGATGCAAGTCCAGTTGAAAATATTAGTTTAAAGTTGATTCTTCACAAGAAGAGAGGAGGGATAGCAGCTATCCAAAGAATGGCAAAAGAAACTTGCACCAAGGATGCTGCACCCTCAAGCGAAATGAGACCTGGGCCTGTTGGTCTCAGGTTATATGGCATGGTGACGAGACTTGGATCGGATATCGAAGAAGAAGAAGATGATGGTACGTAAACAGGAACAGAAGATGAAGATACGGCATTTTCATCATCGTTACCAATAGACTCATCAGAATAATCTGTGGAAGAACTACTGGACAGTTCAGAGCCTCGGTCATTGGCGTTGGAGTCACCGTTGACAGAATTACTATCATTATAATCATCCAAATCCGGAGTGGAAGTATCAGCAGAGTTGATATTGCTTGCCTTTGTTGCTGCGCTCAAAGTGATTTCAGAAACTGTAGTTGCACCTGGATCATTAACACTTGCTGTAAAGGAATTTGTCTCAGCTTCTCCTGAAGCACTAATAGTATCCACACTTACAGTGGTAACTATGGAATCAATTGGAATATCGCTAACAGTTTTATCATCGTCAATACTGGTCGAGAAACTAGGTTTCATTTTCGTACTTTCCGCAATATCAACATCCGAACTAGCACTTATATAGGTCGCAGAATTATCACTCTCAGCTTCCGTACTACTTGAAGTAAATGATGAAACAACAACACTAGTATTAAAATAACCGGAGAATGATGGAATTTCAATAATCACCGTATCAGTTCCACCCTGTGTATCAGTGAGAGTAATTGTAGAAGTTTCAGTTCCAGTCCAAATGGATGTTAAAGTGGTGGTTGGGTTGGATGGATCCACAATAATCACGGTATCAGTTCCACC